>JASVER010000002.1:4386004-4434340 GCA_030449065.1 Oceanodroma leucorhoa
ACGATTACCCTCCTTTTTTTCTTACGAGTGGCAGTCGTAATGCCTGGGGTTTCATGACTCACCCCAGGCAAGCCCCAACATGACATGTTTTAGCTGCTGAAACAGGCCTTGTCTATTTGTACACTTATGAGCAGCTGAGATCTTGTTATGTAAAGTATAGTTATTAGGGAAGAAGGTTATGAAAAGTCAATTTCTTCAGCTGTTTTCATGACAAGGTTTAAAAAGTTGATGTGTACATTTTACTGCAGTGATCTTTTCCCCCAGTTTCTCTTTTTACAATAGCTTTGCAGACAGATACCAAGCACAATTTAAGGTTTAATGAGGCACAAACTCCCACATATATACCATAGTGTCTTACAGCTAGTTCACTTATAAGCATAAAAGAAAATAAGTAGAAAATGTCATTTTATAACATCATCCTAAGCTGCTCACTACTTCACATACAGTAGCATAAAAATTGGTTATCATTCATTTTAAAAAGTACATTTTAAAAGAAGAGCAAAGTAATTTTTGAGATGAGACTCAGCGAATAACTCACCAAGGCTAACTCTACTATACTTTCCTAAGACTCTACTCCAGAAGTTGGTTCAAATCCTCCAGGCTAGGTTGCTGCTCTGATGCAACCATCAACATCTGAGACATCTTCTCTCCTACTGTTCATTGGCCTCTCTACACTAAGGATAGCCTTTGCAAATTATTTTTCATGTAATAGCCCATACACTTATTATGGGCTCTATTGAAGTATTCCATAGGCAGGTGAAAAAGTGATTTGAGAGAAAAGTGAGCAGGAGTCTGTTTTTCCTTCATACATTCAATTTACTGAACATTTATTGTTGTATCACCTCTGCTTTGTATCAATAGTTTCAGAAAAATAATCAGATAAAGGTCTATACTTGCAAATTGGAAAAGAATGCATAACTGCAGCATATGGCTTATCTCTGAGCGTATGAGAAATACTTATAAATGAGAAGTGAACATTTTGGACTATTATCTAGCTTCTTTTCAATACACTTATCCATTTGCTGTCTTACAGAATGGGAAAACTCCACTTACTGTTATAGGTATTTTCCAAAGGGTGGATGCATAAACAATAGTTTATGTTTAGATATTAGAAAGGTTCAGCTATGTTTACATTCAAGAATATCAGTAGGTTACAAAAGAAGGTAGAAATCAAAGTTTTCATTTAATGACCCCTTAATAGCAAAATAGCTCACAGCTACTGAATATCAATGTACCTATGTATTTACTGTAAGTAAAATAACTCTGAAGAAAGTAGAGCTTAAAGTGATAAACCGCTACATTGACATATCTATCATTCCTTGATGTGTGTTCCACCTCAAATCTGGTGAGTAATCAGTTTCTCCACAGAGCTCTGCTGTCACAGACAAGCTCTGTCAATGGCATGTTGAATCAATGACACTGAATTAATGAAATTTTTGAATTTTTGTTTTAATGCTTTCTCTTTTTTCCTCCGTGGTCTTTAACATGCATAACTATTGATAGGCATCTGTAATTTCTAACTAAGCAGATAACCAGAAGACAGATTCTGAAGAGCTTCAATTGCAATTTAAGTAAATAAAGGCCTGTTCTGTTACACAGACTTGTAGAAACCATCTCATGTTGAATATCAGCAAGAAAGAGAGTACCCACCCCTTTCTGGCTCATTAAAGTCTATGGTGACTGCTCTTCATAACAATATGAGGCAAGCAAGGAAGCAAACGCAAAAGTCTGCAAGCACAGACATACAATTACTTTTACTCCCACGAGCGTTAGCACCCAGAAGAGTGAGAGGATTCTCACAGTACCAAAGCTAAAAATGAGCAGACTTTGAGCAGGGCTTTCTCTGCTGACGAAGGAAATTGCACCATTTGATGCATTACTACATGCATCAAATATTGCAGTTACATATATTTTTCCTATGTAATCTTTAGAAATTTTGTTTAAAAACGTGCTCCTGGGATTCTCAACATTTAAAAAGTAGACAGAGAAACTCTTCTTTTCTTGGACTGTGAAGATTTTTTTCCTTTTTAAATTATTCCTCTAAAATGAACTACAGTACACTTTAAAGCTTAGGAAGGACCTTTATTCACGTTAATCATTCATTTTTTTTGAATATTATTTGAATTCTTGACACTCTATCTAAATTGTGTTAGATGTGAAAAAGTTTTAAGAAAGGAAGAACCAAGACAAGAAAAAAGAAATAGTTAAACTCTGGTAGAATTAAGAAATGCCTCCAAAGCATTTACAGATCTTAACCTGATTGCACTTCTTCTACAAAGGCAGACTACATTGAATTGTTATACTAGCCTTGATTTAAAAAAAAAGAAAAAAGATAACATGTCAAAGCTTCGTCCTGGAAGACTGCTCTTCTAACAGAAAAGAGCTTGATACTACCTTTTTAAAGACTGGAAAAAATGAAGTTTTTTTTATCATTGAAATTTTAACAAGATTTTAGTTTGAGAATCTGACCTCTTTTCCTTGACCCCCACTAGTTTTAAAAATTTTGTCCCTGTTCACTACTGCACCATCTCAAAGGCATTGTTTAAGGGCAGCTGAATTAATTCTATCACAAAATGTAATGGCCCTAATAGTCTATCAGTTGGTACTTCTGATGCTTTCCTTCCTTAATTGATAATTAGTTGTATCCTAGGAGACACTGTTCTGCTCCTTGAGAAGTATAAACTTAATCTGATGGATATTTCAATATTTAGACATACAATTCTTGCCTTACCTTATCTGAAATTTTGCAAAAGTTAATGAAGTCTTGTATCAGGTAGATACTATCAGATATTCCAGTTGCTACCTCTCAGTCAAAAATATAGATATTGGACATATTCTCTTAGTATATGTATTTGATCAACAGTCCACAAAGTTACAATATGAGATGGACATTTAGTCTAAACAAAAAAGATTAATATTTGTTTCAAAAGTAGATATGTACATCTGAAACAGGGAATAGGGAGAAGAAACATAACAATAACTTAAAGATTAGTTTTTGTATTGGTCAAATATTTAAAAATAAATGACTAAAACATATCAGTATTACCTATATATGCAGCTTCTTTTTTTTTCCTATAGGTTTCTCTTCAAAGGTAATTACTGCAGAGAAATGTATATAAACAGGAAATTTCTCTCTGAAATTTTTCTTTACACTTGAACTTTTTATAATAGRAAACGTAATTCTCTGTTTGTGATATAACATCTGTGGCTGCAAGACAGAATGATTCTTTTAGAAACTTCATATATTAACAAAGGGAAGGAAACCATCAATCACAGGTGCAAAAGAGCAACCTTTGATACATATTCTGAGTGTACACATATACCCATTAAACACGTTTTGTTTATAAATAAAGTTGAAGTATATGCATACTAAAACTGTTGAAAGGTAAGAATGCATCATTTTCAACTAGGAAATATCAGTGTCCTACATGACTTACATGAGTATATTAATATTACACGTGGCCTTAAAAGTCCCAAGTGTTCCACTCTTGCCATCACATGAAGATTCAGAATGGATATGTTTTCAAATCATATTAGTTTGCCTCTTTGCATCATTTATAACATCATTGTATTGACAAGGAATGTTATAGTTTGGATATGTTTTACCTGTTTGAAGCAAGCTAAGAATTTACCATTTCTATCAGTCAAGTGATGTGTTACTATTCTGTAATCTGGATTTTAGCATATGCCACTGAATGAACTTTGACTAAAAATAATGTTCTCCATCCAGTCTCCCCTCCCACTAGCATTATCATCTCCTTTCAGCTCCAAGGTAGCCATAATAATTGTTTTTGGATTTAAAATAAAGCACTCACATAAATACTGCTCTGAAGTGGGGTCTCAATTAACCATGTTGTTAAATGAAACTTTTTCTGATTTTGAATGAAAAGGGTTTATTGTTGTTTGTAGTCTGTTAAAAAGTCTTATTTCAATGTGTTTCACTAAATTGCTTCACAGCCTTTCCATTTAATAAAACTGTCATATACACAGCTCGGTTAAGTGGGCACAGATTTATAGAAGTCACTCACATTGTGTGCTGGTTTTGGCTGGGATAGAGTTAATTTTTCTTCATAGTAGCTAATATGGGGCTGTGTTTTGGATTTGTGCTGGAAACAGTGTTGATAACACAGGGATGCTGTTGTTATTGCTGAGCAGTGCTTACACAGAGTCAAGGCCTTTTCTGCTTCTCACACCACCCCACCAGCGAGTAGGCTGGGGGTGCACAAGAAGTTGGGAGGGGACACAGCCGGGACAGCTGACCCCCCAGCTGACCAAAGGGATATCCCATACCATATGACATCAAGCTTAGCACATAAAGCTGGGGGAAGAAGAAGGAAGGGGGGGCATTCGGAGTGATAGAGTTTGTCTTCCCRAGTCACTGTTAKGCGTGATGGAGCCCTGCTTTCCTGGAGATGGCTGAACACCTGCCTGCCAATGGGAAGTAGTGAATGAATTCCTTGTTTTGCTTTGCTTGTGTGTGTGGCTTTTTCTTTACCTATTAAACTGTCTTTATCTCAACACGTGAGGTTTTTTTTCACTTTTACCCTTCCTATTCTTTCCCCCATCCCACCAGGGGGGAGTGAGCCAGTGGCTGTGTGGGGCTTAGTTGCCAGCTGGGGTTAAATCACAACACATGATTCACATCAGATGAAATGCTGAGATGAGGCTTTAATTCATTTAATTTAATCTTCCTGGCTTTTAGAGAATGAGAAAAAAGGAATCAATGTAAAATCATTGCTAGGTAAAGGGGCTGTATGTGTTTATTGAATAATACCACTCTAAAATCACCAGGTAGCCTCATGTAGTAAAATAATCACCCCTGCCTTTTAGCCTTTCCAGTAGGGATCTGAACCACAACTTTATTTTCCAGAAATTGCCAAGAAATTTTTGACGATTAGTTTCATATTGGTTTCAGGGGGTAAGCTGGAGAAAATTGATTCGGTCTGTATAGAGAATGTTCCTAACCATTTATAGCTGTGGCAGTTTACTATTACATCATGCAGTGCTATAAGTTCAATAAAATCTCCTGGGTATAAAGCATTAGCCATCAGAAAGGGATGCTGTCACTGTCATTTCTTGATAGTTCCTCAGAACTCATCCTCTCAGTGATTGGTTATAATGGTGAACTGAGAAAACATGTTTTTATTTATAAGTGAAGGTTTCACACCATTTTACCTCATTTGACAGAATAGAAATTTCAAATGAAATAGAAATAAAGAATTCATGGGAAAGAAGGATAAGCTCCTTCATTAAGTTCTATTGAGCAGATTTTTATTCCCATTGATTTATTTTTTGCTGATTGCAACTCCAATATTTTAAATCTCTTGGAATCTACTTTAAAATAGGATTCAGTAGAATGCTGTTTATCATGAGAGCTAAAATCATGGGAATGTCATGTCAAGCATGAAAAGAGAAATGAAGACTGAGAACAACAGCAGCTCCTCAGGTGCAGCTAAAGCTTTTGGCCAACAGAACATGTATTGCTGGTGTTTACAGGCAGACCAGAAAAAACTCACCTTGTCTGTCAGGTTCCAGATTGAGAACACAGAGCAGGTGCTTGTCAAAATTATCTTCTAAACTAGAAAAACTTAAAAACCAAAAAGCACGCCCCTGGAACACAATACCTATGTTTGACTACCAGAATGGGCAGTTTTGAGCATGCTGACAATTCTTTAAATTCAAAAGATGAGGAAAAATATTATAATAGAGGTATTTATGTTTTGTGAATTATCTTCTACCGGCTACATACTCAATGAATACAGCTTTATAGTTTTGCTTTTTATACTGTAATAAGAATTTTTGATTAGCTTTCCAGGAGGATTTAACCCAATGTTTAAATTTATGTTCTAGTGAACAGCTTCAGCTGGTTCCATGAGAACATCCACTGTATGTAAAGTCAAACAGGGAGTCAGACTAGGTTGGATCTAGAGTCTGAATTGCGTGAGTTGAATACACTCCTATAAAGCAATGAGACTGTTTATAAAGAGGCAAACCAAGCAAGCTAAAAATAAAAAGAAGCGTTTAGCAAATCTGATCTATTTTGTCATTTTTTTCTGCGTCCCTCCCAGTTATTTTTAAAACATTTTGTTCTTTTATTAGAATTTTTGAAGCCTTGATAGAAGAATTTTGATCATAGGAACATGTCATTGTTGTTTTGTAAAAGCATATAATGATATAATGTCTAAGGAAAAGAAAGAAGCAATTCTTAGTGGAAAGATATTCATAGAACCAAAGCAAAGCTTTGTGCTGGTGTCAGTGGGTGTAAAACCACAGAGAACAATGGAGTGGTGACTGCTTACTCCTGGGCTCAGTTTGGTCCTCCGAGCTCGCCTTGTAATACGGTACAATCTTGAGGGTGCCGTTCACTCTGATCTCCATCAGAATGGGAAGCTGCCAAGTGTGTGAAATGTATGTGTGTTTTTTTATGGGTGACTGAATTTATGATGCTTACTGGATGTTTACCACATTCTTCACTTCATTCTTCAATCAGCCAGTGCTGCCCAGTGCTGCCTAAGTATCATCCTATCAAAGGCAAGCTATGACCTAATTTGAGATTATACTGTCAAGAATTTTTTTATAGATGAAGACATCTATCAGATTTAACTAGAGGTAGGTAAATAACCTCAAAGAATGATTTATCTTAAATTTAGACTCTCCTTTCTCACAGGATATCCATGGGGAGATAATTTTCCACATTATTTTTAGCGCAATGGACTGTCACAAGCAGAGTTCCCAGTGATTCCTTCATATGTGAAAGGGCTGAAGTCATGTAGTCACTGTGGCTAGTCAGATAAATTATGTGGGAATGTCTCTGTTCCCTGAAGACACCAGATTACCCAAGCGGTTTTGAAACAGCTACAGCGGAAATGTCCACCGCATAAATATTCCAGACCTGTAGTGGCCTCTTGTAGCCTGTGTGAGTTTTGCATGTTTGGCCCACGCCTTCTCCTTCCCAGCCTCAGTGGTGGCACTGCAGGTGGAGTGGAGACCTGGAGCTGGTGGACAGCCCCAGACTTGGTTGGCAAGGCCTTTCCCTGCCATGCAAGCAGATGTGGTGATGACAGCACACGTCTGTAGTTAGTCACATGAACCCAGCGCTCAGGTGTATGTGACACCCCCCCCCCCCGTCTGGCTGACAGAAACATCGAGTGCCTGCTCTGGTGATGTGCCGCAGTACGTGGCGACCTGTGTCCTGCTCGAGTAGAAAGACCTGACGTTTGTGAAGGGAGTACAAAAGCATGTGTGTTTAAATGAAAGGAAATCCCTAAAAAATTTCAGCTGGTATTTGCAGACCATATTTAGCAGTATTTGCCAAACAGATTGACATTTTAGGTACTCTTATGGCCTTTTATTTTTAAATGGAAGATCCACCAGACAGCCCTGAGGTCCAAACCCCCTCAAACTAAAATGAACAACAAACGTCAAGTTTTTAAGCATGAATTCAGGAGAGAGGGTGGAAAAAATATTTTTTAACATCAGAACATCTGTATTGGTATGTTGTCGCTTGGTAAGTACTTGCATTAGATAATTAATAGCCTTTCCCTTCAAATAAAGTCTGTGGGATTGAGAACTTTCACTGTCATTATCAGGTGATTTATGGCATTTACCYAAGGGAAATGAAGTACTAGTGTGATTCATCTTTGCTAAGCTAGATTTTTCAAGTTTATTCTTACACTAATTTTCAATTCATTAACATCCTGTGTATTTCTCTGTTCTTTCTACTCTATGTATCCCTCCTTGTTTTCCCTCTTTCCCTTCACTATCTCCATTTCCTCTTCTCTCAGACCCCTTTCCTTCCCTCGTCCTCTCACACACATATTGCTGTATGTGCCATCAACAGTAAAAAGGGAAAGAGTCATCGGCTTGCATCCCTTATTTATGAAGAGGCTCAATCATTAATCCTACATTTACTTTGTTTCATTTTTGCCATTCATTACATTAGCAATAGATTTATTTATTAGGTACCCATCATTTTAATCCCAGTAGGTCCACTGTGACAGCAATTCTAAATGTGTAATTTTTCATAAATTAAAATTTCTTGCAGCAAGTATAACTTTGTTTCAGTAAATTACAATCCACAGACTTCCATAACAAAGTGCTAATTGTAACTTGGCTTTAAATGTTAYATTTTGTATGCAAATTGGCCTGTGGGGAGTTATTATTTAGTATAACATTGTTAAGAACACTAACATTAGTTTGTAATTTGTTTGAAGTGGAATACCATTATTACTAATACATTACGTGTGGCTTAGAGAAACAACATTGCTTTCCCATGTAAGATAAAAATCTTTTATCAGTCAAATTTGTTGAATGTTGTTTTTGTGCTCCGTGGGAAAACAAAAGGCGACCTGGGTCATAAAAAATGCATTGTGTTTTAGGTTATTTGAACAGTAGGAAAGTCAAAAGAACATGACGTAATCCTCAGGCACTGAGAGCAATGCACAGAACCTGATCCTGCAAATGTTTGGACAAATGAGATATTGTTTGCACGTGAAGTCACACTGGCATAGTGGGATTACTCTTTTTTTCTTCCACAAATGAGATTCTAGAATAACTTGCTCTTCCTTCAAAAACCAAACCAGAATAGCTGGTGGGGTTTATTCTAAATGTGTGGAGTGTCTCAGTGATTTCCTCGCTGCGTGTTTTATTTCCTGCTTCAGTTGTCCAATAACTAGCACTTTGATCTGACGTAAAAAAGGTGCAATGTCCTGGACATCAAAGCTGCAAAGTTCTTATTTAAAACAGTTTTGGGTATATTATCATCAGGTCTTAAGCGTATCTTGATATGGTGTCATTTTTGTGTGTAAGTACAATATGTTTGGCCCTCAAGCATGAAACAATCTCTTCCTATGGGTGCAGGAAGACAAAAAGCAATAGAAGCAAGCCCCCACACTGGTTCTCAAAGGGAGTCCACCGAGGGGACTCCATGTTGATCACTGAGCTCTGCCTGCCACAACCTTGTTGCAGAACAGAGACCCTCAAAGCACTGCTTTGYGTAAGGGCTGTTTACACAAACAGGACCCTCTCCGTGACTGCCAGCAGTACAGATACCGAATAATAGTGATTCCCAACAGAAAACTTAAATGTTTACATAAATTCAAAAGGAGTAACCACATCCTGTTTATGCATGACAGAATTCTGACAAATATCAACATCTTTCTACAGTAGAGGTCACTGCTTTGGAAGACTGAATTTATAGGCATCAGTGAAAGCTATCCATGCCTGTCATGGTAGAGCCTGGGATCCTTTCTGCCAAAGACAGGAGACATGGGAGTTCAGAAGGGTAATTGATTTAAAAAATAAATCAGGAAATTCACACCAGGGTTAGGAAGAAAACCCTCCTCTACATTTCGGAAGATAGGAGTTTCATTAATTTGACTGAAAATTACAAGCATACTCATAACTTTTCAGCAGCTGTTGATTAATTGTTGAAGAAAAATAATGGGAGCCTGAGAGAATTTTGTTGATAGGAAGTTCACTTAGGTCAGCAAATTTATTTGGAACACAGCTGGCCCTGGTAACCCCCTGCAAAACTGCAAGAACAGATCTCTCCAATGAACTCACTCTTCTGTGCTAAACCACTCGGTGTCTCCTTCACTTTACTAATGTAAATGGATGGTTTATACATGTGTTTAAAGCTCGAGGTTTCTTTTTAAAATAATTATTTCACACAATATTTACCGAGCAAAAAATGCAGGTGAGACTTAGGAATGTAGATGAAAATAGTAAATATATCGATTCCTGTCTATGACAGTCATAATACAAATATTTAGATGACTGTATGGTTCTTAGAGAAAGAATTTGGAGGTTATTTCTACTGATGTGTGATTCTTAGCTTACGGGAGCCTTTCAGGGTACTTGGAACCGGCTGAATTGGGCGTCTCTCCCTACAGCTGCCTCTGATAGATATCACCTACGTGAAAGGCAGGGCTCCCTGGCTCACACTGGGCTGTCGATTTAGTGGGAGTGGGAAGTCAGGAGATGCCTATTTCTCTCATGTTTTCCAGCACTTGACTGCTTCTTGGGTAGACACTAGGAGCACTTCTCAGATAGGTATCATTGTCTCTTCTTTCGTCATGTGTCTGGATTCACTACATGACACTAATACAGGCATCCCCTACGATATGGTGAGAGCACACATCAATGCACCCAGTGCAGGCTGATCAGAAAGATATGTATGTTAATAAGCATCCCTTTAAAATCAGACTGAAGCTATTCCTTCATCATGTGACATATGAACATTGGTGAAAGCAAAAGGCAGAAAGTGACCTCAGATTGCATCAGCCTGACACCTACACATGTATGCATATATACACGCTGTCGTGTGAAAGCAGATGCTTAGAATTAGTTCAGATGATAGGACATAATTCCCTTCTCAGAAGCAGGCATTACACTATGGGATCTTACAAAGTTCATCCTTAGTTTTGTTTTGCTCTTTGCTTTTATCTGAAAAATGGAAAAGTTGGGCCATAGGTTGGATGAATTGTCCTGGCAGGCTAAGTCTGGTCCCCGGGCTGCCGCTCAGCATCCCTGCTCCAGGAGATCTTCATTTCAGTCAGTGCTCTGTCACCTGGAAACCGATGTGTGTGGAAAGACAGCAGAACACCAGGCCAGAATACGGAAGGATCTTCATTTTTACCGGCCATGCACATATTCTCTGAAACGTTAGGAGTTTACTGGCCCTCTTCACTGTTTCTTAGCAACACCAAGTGGGCTCAGACCTGAGGACTGCTCACATTCACTATTTAATGGTTGTAAGTTGAAGTAGGAGGCTGTTAGTTCTTGATTTTTTTCCTATTTATTTCCATTGTTCTTGGTGCAGCCTTGTAAAAGTAGATGGCCAGCCCCACAGGAGCTACCAAGTGGCCCACCCCTAAGGTATCCCTACAAGCTATGCTGAACATTTCCTAAATGGTAAAACAGCAAGGAAAACCAGTGACATATTAGAGCTTTACCTGAGGAGACAAGAAGTGATACAGTTACAGGATGAAGACTGAGACTACAAAGGAAAGCAATTGTAGGTTAGAACAGGGGAGGGCAGAAGAAAACAATATAAACAGTTTCTGGAAGTGAAAAACAAAATAACAAGGAGAAGAAGAAACAAATTGCCATGAAGTAAATTGGCAAGAACTCTCCATAGAGCACTCTCCAATAAAAACACCTTGGAAATCAGTAGATAAAATGCCAAGAATTATCTACATGCTGTATGGGCAATCTCTTCATCACTTTTAAAGCCAGCAGACCCTCATCCCCGTTAATCAGAGCTATCATCTTTCAATCGATGCAGGTATCTAGTAATAGACACAGCTCTCTGGGACATAATTTTTCTCCCATTGAGAGGAAGGGCCAGTTCCTTATTCTCTTCAGTGGACTCTGAACATAGGAATATGAAAGCTATGATTAAGTATATATATGTGCATGGGGAAAGAGGTTGTTGACAAAAACTCTACTCCATTTTACAGGATGAAGGGTGAAATGTTARCAAGACATCACTGGTTTATAATAGATCAGAATATTATCTTTGATATTTGACTGGCATGACTATCTATACAAAATACGTGTAGATATCTTCTAGGCTTAACCGTCAACAGAATACTGTTTTTTTGGACTTCAGAGTTAACATGCATGGTGAACATGCATGATTTATCTCTTATTTCAAGCATTTTTAATTTGCTGACTTGGGCAGGCAACACAACACTGCTTAAGTTCCTCCCTACCCCCATTATCTGGACTGCAGAGCTCCCTTTTAGCTTTTCAGACAAAATCCTGAATTCTAGAGACTGATGGGTCTTTGCTAAAGTGCTGGTAAAGCATTTTCTTGCACACTAGCCCAATCTGTCTCCTGCGGAACACAGCATAATAGGATGAAAATTGCCTCTTACCTGTTGACCAGCTGAAAATTGCATCTTTAGCTGCTTTCTCATGGAAGCTTCAGCAGCTTCCTGTTCTTTAGCAGCTAATTGAAATTCTTAGAGGAAATAAACCCCTCTTGAGTAGTCTGCAGAATGCCTAATAAGGTATTACATGCCATCCCCTTTCAGCATTCAATCATCAACTCTGCTTTTCTGACTTATACAGCAATCAGACTTCGGAGAATGAAGTTGTAGGACACAAGTGAGTATGCCGAGGGAGTCTCGGTAATTTAGGAGAGATTGCTCAGTTTATTCCTGTGAGATGTTTGTGCTGTATTGGACATTTGGTGAGTAAGCTTTTCTTGAGGGAAAGGCATATAATTGTCATTCATCTGTTAAAAAATTGTGGAAAGACTCTCTCCAAATATTTTAAGATAAAGTATAAAAAAGCTTTGATCTGGTTTATAGTTTTAGTCAAAAATGGATTTTCCCAGCAGCCAAAGGACAGAATAAGACATAGATGGCCCTGATTTTTTTTTCCTTTTGTTTGAAATACTCAGACTGCCCTTTGCTTCCCACTACAGAATTAGAGAGTGGAGAGGACATCCATTTAATTGTGAGCTACCACTGGTCCGTGGCTCAGGGAGTTCTTCTGTACGCATGCATTCTGACAATGACTATGACTATTTTACACTTTCTGAAAATGCAAGGTGTCAAAGAGAGAGGGTTRAGGAAGGCTGGGATATGTGAAAGTTGCATGTTCAGCTGCAAAATACTGGAACTTCATTTCAACTGTCTTGTACCTCTTATTGCTCACTTCAGGATGTGATCTGAGCTCTGAGCTGCATAATGAGCCGCATAACGGCTGCTGTAAGGCTGTGTGCCTGCCTCCCACCAGTTCTTTTGGTAAATATATGTATGCTTGGGTAGGACCAAGATTTCACAATAAAGGTTGTTGTAAGAAATAGTGTACAAACTTTACATTGTTGTGCTGCCTGGATTCATGTTACAGAGGACAAACTAGGAATTTGAAGGTGCTCCAGACCGGCCCATCATATTTCTGCATTACTCTGTTTCACCCTTTTTCCTTAACTGCACATGGACACAGTGGGAAAGGGAGGCAGAACAAGGGAAAGGTGCAAGGCTACAATTTTAGYCATACCTTTTCAGGTTATTCTTAGTTGTTACCTAAAGATGTGAGGTTTTATGACTTGGCAGCTAGAACCAAACTAACTCTCCAATCCACAAGGTATCAGGAATTTACAGTTGCAATTGGATTTGTATTTATAAGATCCTGTTATCTTCAAAAAGAAGCAGGGAATGTATGCAACTATAACTTCCCATAAGCATATCAATAATAGTTTTTGCAGAGTTTTTGAATGTATCCTGCTCCGGTCCTCTTCATTATGCTTTCTGTGTCTTCTGCATAAATAGTGATCTAGCAACAACATTGAAAATAAAGATCTTTATTTATGCATAAAAGTAGAACTGTTCCGTGATGTTTGTCTTTCAATAGCAATGTTATCTCATTGTGTAATCTATTCTTTTTCCCTCACTGTTAGGGCCTGAGATTCCTTATCCTGTAATGCACATGGCACACTTGGGTGGCCAGAAAATAATTATAGTCCACCCTCATCAAGAGCTCCTTAGGTTTCTTCCTCTTTATCCTCCTGCTGTGCTGCTTGCTTGCTTTGAAAAAAAAATTGCCTGTGTGGTCAGAAAAGAATTATAGTACGATCTCTATGATGAATCTTCAAGACCTTCAATCACAATCATGAATAAAGTGGAATAATACTACCGTGAAACATATAAACATTTTCATTTCAGCAATGGAACAGCATGTCTGAATCTGACTGACAGTTGCTTCATATTAGATGTTTGCTGTTAAATTATTTTTGATACAATGCATTTTTAAATCAGTGAACATTCAGGAAAAGCAAAATGTTAAAATAGTAAGGTTTGACATAGGAAACATAATTGTATTGCTAAGGGAAGTGCTGGTAATTCTCTGTGTGCATATATGGGACAGAGTTCATGTGTTCTGTGGTGGTGAGAGCTGAACAAGACCAATGTATGTTCTTCCTGGTATATTCCAAATTTCTCAGGAATCCTGATCCAAGTACTAAGCAGAACTGATATTGTCACTTTTGAGCTATCAGCACTGCTCTGGTGACTAACTTTGAGGTTGACTCAAATATGTGATGAATATACACCCTTCTTTTTACTAAACAGTTGAAGGTACTACTGAAGAACTCCAGCGTAAGTCTGTAGGTGCTGTGTGACCTGGCAGGGATTTCCATGTTTTTTTCTCTGTTATCTTCAAAGATGGCTGTTTCATTTCCAGTACAAAGTAGTACCCATGCCACAGCTTAACTATTCTTCCACAATCAACACATTTTGATTTTTTTTTGTTTGTGGCAAAAAAAAAAAAAAAGGAAAAAAAAAAGGAAAAAGAAAGGCACACTGATTCTTTTCTCAGACCATAACCCTATTCCATCAAGTAAATCTGTAAGGAAGTTCATAAGAATGTTGCTGTTACATGGAATATTAGGCCAAATTAACTTAAAATGCCTAAAGGAAAGTGCAATCTCCTTTTGCATCCTGCAGATTTGTGGCAAAGCTTCTTGATGGTACTCTTCATGCTTTGCAAAATGTATACTATTTCCCTAAGGAAATGGAGGAGACATAAAGGAGACTTTCCCAGCTCTGTATACTTCTGACTATTTGTATCAGCATACTGTAACATCCATGTTAACAACTTAGATATTCACTATTCTCTAGGTGCCATGTGTCCCCTCTGCACAGAGTGCAGGATGACATGAGATGGTTACAGCTGACAGCTAATGGTCTTACTCTTAGCCAAATGGTGACCATCATGCACACATACACCTAGAAGTACACTGGAAAACTGACAAACTGAGTCTTCTAAATAGRTCACATCAAACAGAATTTCTAGGGAAGAACAGAAAACACTTTGCCCTCTGCAAATGGCTATTATTTTGTCAAATCAAAACTCCCTTCGAGTAATTTCAGCTACACAATTGTTCAGAATTCTGTCCCCTATATTTTATTAATAAGAAAAATATACATTTTTTCCAAATCACTTTATAGCCAGGTAAGAGTAGAACTATTTTCATTCAAGTTTTTTAAAAGCAGAAGCAGCGTGGGAGATGTTGATACTTAAAAATGGAGAGATTTGAGTTTTCCAAAACTCACTAATGCAACATTTGCCTGTGGTACTGCAATACCAATAAACTTCCATGCCCAGTAAATCTCTCTGCCTCTGTACTTTGCCTTGTCTTTCCAGCTATGCACAACATCCTCTTTTTCTGGTCTGTTTAGGAGTGTGTGGGAGAAGTCCTTTAACCCTGGTTTCCCAGGAACCCATGAAGTATCTATGAAAAACCAAGGTCTCTGAGGTCTTTAACATTTGTTGTTTTTTTTTTGTTTTTTTTTTGTTTTTTTTTTAATCCCTGAGTGAATTAAGGAGGGTTTGTTTACCATTTACATAATTAAGTTTGTGTAAGGGGGGCAAAAGGAACCATCAGTTTCCTTGTTCCTCTTTCTTCAGGGTGTAGCCGCTGATTCATCATTGCAGGGGGCTGATGAGGCTTCGGTCTGGTGACACTTGTCATCATCAGCCCTGCTCTGAGTTTGGTTTCAGAAGAAGGTTAGTCAGTGCAGAGGGTCAGAGCAAGTCTCTAGAGAGAGGCACTGTCAGCAACTGGAAACACAGTAGTAGGAAGCTCCCACCGTGCTAACCACACAGGGAAAGAAACTCTATTTGATAATTCTTGTATTCATCTAATGGGTACTTTTTGATGTAAAAACATCAAAATGTATCTCTAAATTAGTGTCATCCACATTGGGAGGAGAGTGAGGCAGTCTGCAAATTGCTGTACTATCTTTCTCTCGCAGGTTTATATCTACCTCATTACCTCCCTTTTCCCTTTCTAATTAAAACATGTGAGACATTTTAAAACAGTCTATTTATAATATGACAAAGTTGCTTTCAAAGTAATTTTCTTTTATTTAGTGTTTGATCCCTGATTTCATGCGCTTTTCCTCCATCTGGCAGTTGTCACTAAGGCAGATGGCCACCAGCTGGGAGGGCAATGTAAGTATCTCCCTCTAGATCCGCTGCCAGAGCTGCTCAGTAAATGCAATGTGAAGGAAAACTGTGTCAGTCTATTACCCATGCAATGAGCTCACTTACTGACTTGTCACCACTTCAGGTCCTGACGACGAAATTCCACTCTCAAGCTGGAAGCCAGGCGAGGGCTTTATTTATTGGGGCAGGGGAGATCTTTTCCTTTATTTTTTTTTATTTCCTTCCCATCTGCTTCTCCTGTGTCTTAGGCCCTCTCAAGGCCTGCCACTCTGAACGCCACATCTGCTGCTACTGGATTTCTAAATAAACACTTGGGCAGATTTCCTACATCTTCATGGAATCATAGAATCATTAAGGTTGGAAGAGACCTCTAAGATCATCAAGTCCAACTGTCAACCCAACACCACCATGCCCACTAAGCCATGTCCCAAAGCGCCACATCTACATGTTTTTTGAACACCTCCAGGGATGGTGACTCCACCACTTCCCTGGGCAGCCTGTTCCAGTGCTTGACAACCCTTTCAGTGAAGAAATTTTTCCTAATATCCAATCTAAACCTCCCCTGGCGCAACTTGAGGCCATTTCCTATCGCTTGTTACTTGGGAGAAGAGACCGACACCCACCTCGCTACAACCTCCTTTCAGGTAGTTGTAGAGAGGGATAAGGTCTCCCCTCAGCCTCCTTTTCTCCAGGCTAAACAACCCCAGTTCCCAGTTCATGCTTAGCTGTTGTTGATGAGCTGTCTATAAACAGGCCTGAATAAAAAGAAGCCTGAATTTCCAGTGTCCTTAGCAAAGTTAATGAGATCTGAGTGAGTTTGCTGCCTTGGTAAGCTCAGTCTATTTTTTTAATTAGCACACTAATTMAGAAGTAAATGGTAGATATAACACTCGTAATGTGTAATGAAAAAATGTTGAAGGAATCACCACAGTAGGTGATTTGRTCTGACTAAGCAGAAGGGAATGAAAATAAAGAAAGTAGAAACCTCACAGGTCAAGACTTCCCTTTAATTTTACATTTGAATTCATTACAGAAAAAACTGCAAGTACTCAAAAATCTGAAATTTTCTAATAGTAGGGTCACTAATAACAGTAGGGAATGGGAACACACTGTAACATCTAATCTTCAGGAGATAAATGAGGAAGGGATACTTAAAAATACAGTAACAACTGCAGGTTTCAGAGATGCCTGAAGAACTTAGGAGCAGCAATTTCTCATGCATATATAAATGCTAGGAATAAGCATAAAAGCTTAAAAATAGAGCTGGTTACCAAAKTTTTTTTTCTGTTTAACAAAACTTTTCAAGTTATCATCAATTTCTGCCATGTTGAAAATGTGTATACATTATGTGTAAAACAAAGCTGGGAGACTTTGAAATGACACATTTTCATATTACCATAGTTTTATTTTTAAGTATAACTTACCTTGGTTTGACTGCAAAAATAAGTTTAGACAAGAAGAACATAAGAGGTTTATTGTTATTTTATTTAGAAAACATTGATAGAAAACATGTGAACATTTTTAGCGTCTTATTTAAAAACAAAATGAAAATTAATTAATCAAAACCAAAATCTTTCCAGGAAATATTTTAGTTTTTGAAAATCAGCATTTTCAAATAATCAGTTAAAAGTTTTGCTAACATAGTGTAATCTGGCACATGAGTAAATATTGTTCAAAGAAATCATATAAACTAGGCTCAAATCAGTCTCTTCTGCCTGCATAAGAAAGGATGACTCCCTATAGAACTATGAACTTTTTTCCCCCTGTGTAATCAAGACCTAACACTAATAGGCAAAGAGCCCTAGGAATCAAATTCACTTGAGCACTTATCCAAATCTTTTGCAATTTCAGTGAAAAATTTCCCCACCCTATCATTATAGTGAAATAAGTAGATGTGGTCATAAGTTACATTCCACTCATTAGCCATTAGAATAAAAATCATTTGGTAAGTGCTTTAGGATATAAAGGAATACTTAAGGTTTCAGGTAACTTTGCATATGTTATTTACTCAAATGTGTTTGAATCTGTGAACCACTGTGGTGGGTTGACCTTGGCTGGTCACCAGGTGTCCACCAAGCTGCTCTATCAGTCTTTTCCTCAGCAGGACAGGGAGGGGAGAATATAAGATGGAAAAAAACCTCGTGGGTCAAGATAAAGGCAGTTTAATAAAGCAAAAGCAAAGGCTGCAGTTGGAAGCAAGAGAAAACAAAAGATTTATTCTCTAATTCCCATCAGCAGGCGATGTCCAGCCACTTCCTGAGAAGCAGGGCTTCAGTATGCATAGCAGTTGCTCCGAAAGACAAACGTCCTAATAACGAACGCTCCCCCCCCATTTCTCTTAGCTTTTATTGCTGAGCAGACATCATATGGTATGGAATATCCCTTTGGTCAGTTTGGGTCACCTGCCCTGGCTATGTCCCCTCCCAAGATCTTGCCCATCCCCAGCCTACTGGTGAGGGGGGCATGTTGGAGAGAGAGCCTGGATGCTGTGCGAGCACTGCTCGGCAGTAGCCAAAACACTGGTGTGTCATCAACACTTTTCTAGCTACCAATACAAAGCACAGCACTGTGAGGGCTGCTATGCAGAAAATTAACTCCATCTCAGCCAGACCCAATACAACCACTAAATACACAGTTTACAGCATTTTCTGTTTTCCAATAGTGCATATGCTTTATTCTGTGTTTACTTTGGCTCACACTARAGCAAAAAACTCCACAGCCACTTTTCTATGGTCTCATCTATAAAGAGCGTTTTTTTCCTTGTATGGGTACCCTTCCAATGTTAAAGTTTGCTATAACTTTAACCAAAGCTATATTTTCTATTCTTTATTTTCAGCAAACAATGGAACAAATACCTGCCTCAGTTTTGCCTATACAATTACTGCTGAAGTTGAGAAGAAAATAAATGTGTAGCTCAAAGAAGGTTGCTCAGCTGACTTGCACTGTAGAAGAGTTAAGTTAATAAATATTTAATCTATGGAGTAATTAATGATTTCAGGATAAATTGTTCTCTAACAACAGCACATTGACTTAAAATACAGCAGAAGAAAGGCTCCTAATTTGCTGCACACTGTTTTAGTACTGCAAATAAGTCTCAATATTTCTCATTATATCTCATATTTCCAGCATTCCAATGACCTTTTCTGGATTGCATTTTTTGGTTAGATTTAATTTTAATTATAATTACTGTGAGGCACATTTTAGACAGTCACTTTGTTTGTTTACATCTCATAACATCATTATTTTTTGGATCAGATTTGTTAAAATTAAACTTTCTGCAAGTGTATTTGGCCAACTGCTTTTCTTTTTCATATATAAAAACAAATCTGTGACYGAGAGATAGCTTTTCTTATGTTTTTTGTTCTTCAGAACAAAGCCCAATGGCTCTTATACTAAGAAACCTATGACTCTGCATTGTTGAATTACACTATTGATTGGAGGAGCCAGGATAAATTTACAGTGGAGGAAGTAGCAATATGTAATTTACAAAGGAAAGTGGATTAATTCCAGCTAAGCAGTCTACACACTGTAACTGAGAATGTTTGAAGATGGTTAAAGCATCAAAAGACACTAGTATAATGACATTCTGCCTGTCAGCCAAAAGCTGGTTATGCTGAGGTTTTACCACAAGTTGCCAAAATAAATATCAGGCTGTGTAGTTTGTGGGCTTTGGTATTCCTAGAACAAAGAAATCCCAAACTTTATGGATAGGTCATGTTACAAGGGGTAGAAACAGATGATTGTTTAAATTACTAATTTGCTAATGGTGTTTGGAAATCAAAACTTTTTTTTTTTTTTTTTTTAATAAAAAGATGTACATAAACACTTAAAAATGTCAATTGATGAAGACTGACAGCAGGCTTTCCAAGTTTCTCAAGGTGAAAACCCTCTACCTACCACATACATGCAAATATGGATTTACCACAGGAAAAGCAAAAGAGGAGCTAGAATTATTCTTTCAATTTTCAAACTCATGTCATAAACTACGGGAGATCTACAGAGTAGATGGAAAAAGGGGAAGGTTGGCCAGCATCAGTGTAAGACAGCATACATAATCTTCCATCCCAAATAGCTCATCAAATTTTTTATTCTTGGTCAACTTGAGACTTATATTTACCATTTTTTGTTTCAGAATATTCAAGACTGCTAAGTGAATAAGCTTGTATTTTCCATTCATTGAAGATAGCAGGATGTGCTAGCAGCAGTTTGAAGGTAGCAGTGCTTAGTGCACTGCTTTACATCCTCAAAGCTCTATCATTAAACTTTCTTTTCATTACTTCGCAGCATGAGGTGTTACTGAAGTCTATAAAATTAGGAAAACAAAAAATGCAAAAACCAAATGTACTTGAAAAAGTTATCTAAAATGTTTCCTCAAGTAACACTACACATTCACATCGACTGGTCACATCTGTGTTAAGTATCATTTGCAACTTCCAAAAAGTTCACAAAATCACGTAAAACATAATTTTAAAATTTGTCAACAGGAAATACATTGGAGTTTTTCTCTCCTTGTTGTAAAGTGGGTTACAGGTTTCCATGTAATATGCCTCTAGCAGTTGTGACGAAACAAATAAGGTTAGTCCTACCATCTTTACTAGCAGGGCTGGGGTAAGTTTCATTTTAGAATTATAGGAAAGGTACAAGAGGGGAAAAAAAATCAGAGAATTCTGAAGTGGATAAAACAGCTCCTGCAGCATCTATTGCCAGCCAAACCTTAGTTTCTGGATATTGCAGTAAATTTAGTAAGCTATACCCACCTAAACTTTTGACACCTTAAGTGAGTTAAAGATGTTTACTGTTTTAAAAAAACAAATGTTGGTTTTGCTGATTTTTTCTACTGTGGAGATCAAGATATACATGTTTTTTAGAGAGTGGTTTTGGAAAATTGAGCTCAGCATTTATGCAAATCTATAGGATCTACAACCCTTAAACTCTTGTACAAGACTACAGACATAGGAAGCGGTGTGCGGGGCCTGTGTCTGACTGACAGCGTTTGAGTGTCACCACTGAGCCTATAAGGCAACTCTCTTGTCACTTAGAAGGACAGCATTCAGGGAATTCAAGAGAGGGTTGGATGATAAAGCTAATGCTGTCCTGTGACGGTGTATGCTGGTACTTAATGCATGTGGAAGTCATATAATCAGGAAATGATCGTATCAAAATGCAGACTGTATCAAGATGAAAAATTGCTGCTGCCCGCTCGTGAATTGCTGTTCTGCAGCCTGGTTTCTAGGAAGGTTTTTCAGGATGTGAAAGAGAAAAATATTTGTAAAATCAAGTTGATTATAATTTTATTTAAATGCCCTTTCACATGTTTCCCAGAACTTCTTGTTCCCTGGTTATCTTCAGTGTGGCCTTGCTCCAGGCACAGAAATACCTGAACTGAGATTGAACTGTTCTCTCTATCCACTACATTTATTTTCAGTTTGAGATCAGAATTAGTTTTCAGGCACTAAAATATATTGAAGATTTTCACTGACTTATTTGGACATATTTGAAGGTTAGTGATGTTAAACAGGAGAAACAGGTGGGAATATCAAGATTTTAAGATGTATACTCTTTAATACTCAGGACAAACGATACATTATTTTCCTATCCTTTCTAATGGACACGAAGATGTACAAACATAGATATCTAGCAGAATGGGAAAGTAGTCTATTAGTTCCACAAGACTCTAGAAATTGTTTTTCATTTCTTATAATGGATTTTCTGCACAATTTTGGGCCCTTCATCTACCTATGGACTCTGTTCCTGACTCTGAATTCAACCCCTAATCTAGGCACAGCTGTGAACTAAAAGGAGTAGCATCAACCTCAGCTGCATCACAACACAGCACAAGAGCAAGGGTCTACAGCCCTCTTAAATCAGTGACTGAATGGTTGGCAAAGATGCTGCTAGAGTGTATACATACAGTGTATACATACAGTTTCAAGCACACTAATTTGCTGATCAAAACAGAAATCTTCTGTCCCTTCCAGGATGGAAGCAGATAAGCATATGTAATTCTTTGGAGAATTGATACTAAAATCCAGTGTAAGATACTAATTACAGAGGTAATGCAACCTTTACATACACTTCCAAGTTAAATGCCTGTGTGAAATTAGCTTGGTCTTTATTTTTGAAGGTTTTATAAAATTTAAGACTTCAAAATGAACAAAAACTTTGATTTGTTGGATTAGTTGCTATTTCTTTTTTTTGTTAATTKTTATTATGATTATTTTGTAGACTGTTATTAATTGTCATTGCAAGTAGGCAGATGTGCTTATTTTGGCAGAAGGTAACGTTATGTTTCTGTGGCAGAACCAGGTTTTTGCTGAATTGCTTTGCTGTGCTTCAATGTTTCTGTTCCTTTCTTTCATCACCCTTTCTTGCAAATGAAGTCATATCACATTTTCTTTTGAGCTATATCAACAGCTATATGTTTGGTCAGTTCTCATATTTACCACGTAGCAGCTCAGCTGTGGGGCAGAAGCTAGCAACCTATTGTACAAGGAGTATGCAATTTCATAGTTTGTTGCATTGGTTTGTTTACCTTACATTTCACTAGGTAGACTTGATTTAATAACTATTTATAATTATATAATGGCAGGAATGTGCAACTTACATGAAAAAGATTTGATTCTTTCTTCACTGTCTATCTAAAATTCTCACTGAATAAGGATGCCGAATACTGCACAAAGTGCATGTGAAGCACGATAAGGATTACATATAAAGGAAACATACCACTTCCATCAAAATTCATCCTCATGTCTTGTCAGGGAGTAGTGCAAGACGGCTGCTCCCTTCAGCTGGGGAGCCGGGTGCCAGGGGGACCCCATTCCAACAGCCACCACCCTGCAGGGCCTGAGCACAGTGGGCAGAGCCGAGGGCCAGTAACAGGCTTCATCAACAGCCCTGACACTTTTGGAGAGCTACGAGCAAGGGCTGGGTCCCTGCAGCAAGAGCCCATCAGGAAGAGACAGACTTAGAACAGAAGACCAGCACTGCTATGATGTTGCTGAAGCAGGGACTGATGGCCCCAGGCTGGGCTAAAATGRAGCCCTGGGCCATGAGCAGTGTGTGGGGGAGACCCTGGGGAGTTGGGGCAGGGGCAGGATGATCCATCCCCAGTACCCTCAGTACCCTAGCATGTCTTTATCCAGAAAAAAATGAACTATCATCTTCTTACATTTTTTACTGAAAAAGGGGAGCAAGCACATTCTTCAGTATGTTTGCGAAGAGAGAATTTTTTTCTACAAATTTAAAGGCAGCTTTTGCAGACRTGTGTCTGATATTCAGTGATCCATGTGTATGTTTCACTGATTCTTGGATCATTATGAAAATAATCCATTTGCCCTACCTTTGGCTAGGAGTACATTCCAGAGAGAGATTTAGTTTCCTCATGGTGGAAAAGAACTTTTCATTTTAAAATGAGCTCAGTTTGAAAATAGCTTTCCTTGGGGAAGTTAATGGAAGTATTTCTGAGGAAAAGTTCCTTTTCTGCCAAGGCAGAAGCAGTCCCAGCTAYGTCTGAACCCATAAGCAATTGAAAAGATCATTTAAAGGCAAGGGTTAGGCTGCTGATTTGGGTCACGGCTGCAGGTCTTTAGCTCAGCCCCAGTCTGCAATAAGAGTTAGGGTTCGGGCTAGACATGGAGGAGGGACAAAGCCTGAACATCCAGTTGGAGCGTGGTGGCAAAGGGAGAACCAAAGGAAGGTGTGGGCTGCAATAAGATGTTTTCCTGGACCATATTGTAGTCTGGGCTATGTTTGCAGGTCCTTGGCAAAGGCTGAATCAAAATATAGGTTAATGCCTAGGGTGTGCTCCAGTTTTATTTGTACTGTCAAGAAGCTGCTAAAGCAAGGGGAAGGTGGCAAAAAGATTTCTCCCTTAAAGACTGTGCCATAGCAGGGAGGCTAAGACTCAGACCAAGGCCAAGGTTAAGTCTGGGATTAGGGTTATGGTTACAGACAAAACCTTAGACCTTCAGTGGGAGCTGGGTGTCAAAGAAGCAGACAAATGATAGTTACACTGAAGATGATAGGTTTCTCCCCTAAGGACTTTTTTATCTGGGCAAGGCTGAGGGTCCTTGGCTAGTGATCAGCTTGAGGTCAAAGGTGAGGTTTGGGCTTAGGGTTGGAAAAGAAATAGACCCTGAAGATCCAGCTGGTGTGGGGCTGCAAAGGGAAAGTTTGTGCTGCAGAGAGGTTTCTCCTCTGAAAATTATTTTCTCTCTGTCATGTTTGAGGGTACTTGCCTAAGGCTCAACCAAGGCCAATGGTTTATCATTTAGGGCTGAGATTGAAAGAGACACAAACCCTGGAACATTACTTGAAGGGCTACAAAGCAGCCCATTCACGTGAGGCTGCAAAGGGTCTGCCAAAGGAAGGAGTACACTGCAGAAAGTTTTCCCTTGAGATCTTTTTCCTCTGGTATATGATTGGAGGTCCTTGGCTAAGGGTCAAAGGGTCATCTGAGGCCAACATTTATGATTAAGGTTATGGTTGGTATGGAAGAGAGACAACCAGTAGAGCTGAAGTTTGGATTGGAGCTGCCAAGGGAAAGGATAAGCTGCAGAAGAAAAAAAAAAAATAAAAAAAATTCTCCCCTAGCATCTTTTTCATCTGGATCACCCCCCACACCCACCCACCCACCCCACCCCTCCCATGGTGGGGGGTTAAGTTTAGTATTTGGTCTAGGTTTTGGGTTGGAAGTGTTACAAAGCCATGTAATATGGATAATAATTGATTAAATCATGTCTTTGGAAGTATAATCTTACTTTCCAACAGTTCTTCTTTTATGTATGTGAGTTCCCAGAGTTTATTTCATTAATATAGGACATGCTTTTCCCTAATTTATTCTCAGAGTCCTAAATAAATTAAAATGCTGACAACTGCTGTGATAGTGGAAGCTTGATGATTAACTACTTAGTTTAGTATCAGTAGGAATAACTTCTCTTCATCAGCCTTTGAAAGACTTTTTGAAGTCCCTTGTAACTGTTGAAGATCTTAGAGTTCTCATCACAGTAAGGCTCTCTGCAACCCTATGAATACCTGTCCTAAAGAAAGCTTTCTGACTGAAATATTGAGGTGTGCATAGTATCCTCACTGAGGATCAAAATTTCATAAAGAAAAGGCCATGAAGAAAGTTAGCAGATTTAGATAATTCAGCCTAATATTGTCAAAACACTTTCTCTCTTGTATCATATCCATGCCATGGTGAAAGATCAGATGTTAATTTTTATTATACAATTAGTTGTGTATCAGTGCTAGGTGTAGATGAATTGGTAATGTTTTCCTGTTTTTATTTAATAAATGTGCTGATCTGATCCCTCAATGGTATATGTTTTTATAGAGCCACACTCAGAAGTCAAAGTGAATACAGACATTTAAACAGAGGAGTGAAACACCATCCATATTTATTGTAACTGTACCAGCTAATCAGAAGACACAATAGTCTATATTACAAAGGAAATAATAGGATTGTACAAACAATTCAGGATATTAGCCACCTCAGCTAAAGTAACCCTTAGCTATAGATAATGTTTTCATTAGCAGAACATTTTCCTGTCTTTGTGTTGCTTTGACTCAAATGGATGACTAAGTCAACATCTTGCTAACTACCTCCACCTGCATCAAATCTGAAGTTATTTTCTTTGACAAGGGGGGTCATTATAGCAGTAAAAATAAAAGAGGACCAGACACAGCTACGAATGTTACTTGTACAAGAATGTCCAAATTAAAACTTAGATTTTAAGTAATGTGAATGCTTACTGTGCCATATCACCTCAATAGCATACAGGTACATTATCATGATTCTGTTGGACACTGCTTAACAGAGGTGCCCAGGCTGAGCTCCCACTGATAAAGAAGAGAAAGGGCAGAATGGTAGGGTATTCACTGTGAGGGCTTTGTGTTGCATTTCATGTGATGCATGTCACAGAGCTTTTCAATCAAATGCAGGTACTGAAACCAGTACAGCAAAACACTGAATCTGTATTTGTGAATTTGAGTGAGCACACAACAAGCCCTTATTAATAAATGCAGTACATGATATCTTCAACAGCAGCAAATCATGAACAAACTCTTTTGTGACTGAAACTCTCCTGGATTAAAGATAATCCTACCTACTAATTTCTGAACTTTTTTCCCCTCAAAACTGAGAATGACCAATCTATTCCTCCTGTCCTATGATGTGTGGGTTAGCCTGCCCCTAGAATGCATGATAYCCTGAGCAGAGTATTTCTTTTATCTGTTATGTGCAATGTGATGCATGCACTGTTTAGAAACAGGCTTCTGACACTCCACCAACAGGTTTTAGATTTTTTTTATTTTTTTTAATTTTTTTTAAATAATGTTTTCTTTTCTCCTCTTTCATTTCGGAAAATAGTAATTTAGATGTTAGGAAAATACCTTCAGGCTCAGCAAGACAGAACAAAGAGAAGAACTTCTAGAACCCCAAACAGATCTTTGTGGCCATAAAGTTGTCCTTTTTTTCTTTCCAATTTCAATACTGTTTGGTTTTAGGTGTCATGGTGGAATACAAGGTGAATGTAAATGTACTGCTTTGTGGTGAAACCACTCTTCACAGCCAGCACCTAGCTGCAAGAAGAAATCTGTCACTGGTGGCTTCAGCTACTACTGAGACATGGACTGCTCTTTATGTGAGAGAGAGATATGGCTGGCACTCTGCCAGCAAGTGCTGGACTTGTTCATGTTTGTATATCTGCCTTGACTTCAAAGTATGCACTGTGCAAAACAGAGCACTTCATGAATTTACGTAATTTTTCCCTTCATGTCATAYAGTTAGCACTCCTACACACTCCCTGTAGCTGTACTTTGGGAATCACAAATATTTTTGCAGTGTTTCTCAGAACTAAGCATATATAATTGTATAATAAATGTTAGAAAGAGACTTACATATAAAACACTGTGCCAACATCAGATGAATTTGAAATTCTGCTTCATTTGAATCAATTAGTCACTCATGGATTGAGTACAGGAATATAAATAAAGGCATTGCTAGGATTCATAACCAGGTATTTGTAAAAAGGCAACATTAAATGTGTCCTGGTTTCTTAAGGTAGTTGTTTGAGTAACATGGGTTGTGGTTGYAGTTGTTTCTATATGTTGTGCATGTAGAGCAGGGATTTTGTCAACCTGAAGACAGCCTTCATATCACAGCAAAAAGAACATGTTGTACTGATGCAGTGATTACCTGCGATATATTTAGAAAAYATCAAGGGCATAATTTTATTAACAGAATCTATAAAGTCTTTCAAGAGATCTAGTCTTTCAATTATTTAGAGGTTTCCTTCTGAAAAGGAGACAGGATCATACGGAAAGGTCTAGGTTTGTACTGAAGTTACTCATGCCTCTGTTTGCCTCCCAGTAAATGGGGCAGCATTTAGAAAATCCTTTGGTAACCTGAGGTAACTAAGAAAAATTGAGTATATCATTGTTACTGCATACTCAGAGGTCACGGGGAGCTTTGAACATGCAAGTGATGCAGCCTCGGACCTTTAACCTTTAAAATCTACACCTGTCAAATGAAGAAATTCCTTCATTTTAAATTAATTTTAAAGCAAGTTCATCTCTCATTGTTTAAAGGGTGTATTTTAACATGTGTTCCAGTGAGATATATGAAATCTCACATATTTATTTTAAGCCTAACTTATTTAAATTGCTTCTGCTACTCCTGTAAATATAAATTGYCTTTTTAGCTGAAAATCTTTAGGTAAATTTTAGGAAAGCAAGGGAGGTTACAGGAAAGGAAAGGGATAAGTCTTTCATACATGCATGCAAAGTTATCTTATTAAATTTCTTTTTCCTTTCAATTTTTATTCTGCCTTTCAAAAACAGTATTTTCTGCTTTTTTTGGATAGAACGTGCACACACAGTATCCAGTTGTACCCATGGACAGGATTTGTAGTTTTCTGTGAGAAACAGCTCCTCAGAAATAAGAGTAGAGGACAGACAGGATTTTTTTGATTGTAAGAAGAGAGTAACGGTATGCTGCCAAACTACTACTTCTGTGGAAAAGCATAAAAGACTGCTCTAGTGAGTCCTGAGGAATACAGCTACTGCGTTTGCAATCAGAATAGTACAGAAGTTTCATGCACAAAGTTATTATTGGCCTTGCTAAAGCAACATCAGTGCAGCACAGCAGTTTGGTATTTAGGGAAACTCAACTCTGAAAAATGCTAACTAATTTACAGTATTATAAGGATACCAAAACACTGTAGCATCCATTCTTCAAAAGTGGATGCTTAGGGGTGAGTAATAGAACAGAGCAAACATTCAATGATCACTCTTTTTAATAGTCTCCCAGCCTCCAACACTCCTCTACACAGTGACTCTTTGAGTCAGAGATTTCATAGTTACTAACTTCTCATTAATTTGTCTTACATGAACTTTTACAATGTTCCCCGGACGACAAATTTTTAGCCTCCACAAGGATCATGTGTCAAGGAATCCCCTAGTCAAAGTTTAAGGTCATCATCCTTTTACAAGAATTAGCTCTCACCTTCTTTCCATTTGCTATTTAAACTGGCTTCTCAAGTTGAAGACCCCAGTTCATAAATGGATGCCTGAAGCCTTTGTAGGAAAAATACCAAAACCAAACCGTCAACCAAAATGAAACCAAAGTCCTCAAAGGCAGTACATAGGCTCCCCCTCCACTGTCTAAGGTGGATTAGGTACCTTGGCATGCAGTGCACAATAAAAACTTCAGTAGGGAGCTGGCTAGCTTCCCATGGCTTCAAGCCGCTGTAATGTCACCAATAGGAAATGACAAGATCCAGGTAAATTTCAGATACAGGGTGCTAAATGCAGACTTCTAACCAAATGTCTAGTGAAGCTGTCCTCGAAAGGCACTTCACGTATACAGTTATCAGTGAGAGGTAGGATCCTTAGAAGGACTAAACATCTCATGTATGTACATAAATATAAGCAGATAGGATTTTCACTCGTTTTCATGGCTTCAAAATCACCTAATCTCTCTCCATTGTCTTTACAGGGAAGTTGAAAGATTACTTTACTGGTCACTCAAATGTACCTGGGTAAGCTGGGTGCCTAAATTAAGATAACTGATTTCACCCCCTCACTACTTTTTCCAGACACAGTCATTGTCTGTGAAAGAGAAAGAAGGATCTCAACTCAACTCTTCAGGCCTGAGCTAAGGATCTTATCAGTGAACCATCCTTAGATGTTGCATTACTGTTTGTTTTATTTATTTATTTTAGTGATTAAAAAAAAAATCAAAGATTTGCACTCCCTTTATTGTTAGGAGTAAAAAGTTGATACTTCTGTAAAATGTTGCCCTAGATTAGCTGGTGATGGAGTATCTGTAACAAGTTATTTCATTGATGTTGTCTGTCTAATCAGTTCTAATGATCAATTTTTATTTGTCACTGAAAAATGAGATGCTAAGAATATATAATTAATGCATACTTCGATAGAAGTGCTTTTACCTTTGCACTTTGTGTTCTTTTCTGCCATAAAATTTATACCATTGATATTCATTTGAGGTCACAAGCAAGTGCAATCTTCAAAGCTTCTTTTCAAAACACTAGTTCGAGACAGTTTGTGGAGTTTTTGGGTTTTAAAGAGATAGTTCCTTCCTTTATTTGTTTGTTTATTTATTTATTTTAATGTCTATACTTTCCCCCCTCCATGTGAACATAATTAAAATATGGCTCAAGGGATTTTCTTTAGACATTCCAAAAATTTCACCTTTATTCAGAGGCCAAGTGTAACAAATCGTGGCTATTTACACCTGGCTCACAGGGTCATCAGCAGGGATCAGTTGTAGTTAAAATTCAGCCTCTACTGCTGGAACTAAAGGAACACTTAGATTTAAACATTCCAGGCCAAAAAGGAATGATATAGTTGACTCTACAGTTGTGTGCTGTGGTTCATTACAAAATAGCATTCAGAACTTAAGTGTCTGTATACCAGACACTTGAGACTAACCTTTCTGATGCAAGATGTATAATGAGTTTTATAAATGATGGACTGGTACTTGTGATTATGTTTCCCTAATGGCATGCRCTGATGAGATTACTACCTATTATTAAAACTGATTGCACACTTAATGGCCAAATATGCAGGTTTTTTTGCTCTGGGGGAAGGAAAAAAAAGAAAAGAAGGGAAAGAAAAAGCAGCTGATATGAGCATTTTCACACGAACCTATTCGTTTTAACAAGAATAGATTGCTTAGCGTAAGAGAAAGAAACACTTAACATATACTCCAGTATAATGCAGCAAGGAGGATACTTGCCTGGAAAATCATAGATACTTCGTCACAGCTTTGGTGGCTGATTCAAACCCACAGTTTAAATATTACAGTAACTTCCCAAGTGAGCACTCTGCTTAACCATCAGCCAGACACGTAGTTCTACATGACGAAATAGTTCCACCAAGTAGAATCAGATCTCCCTTCAACAGCCAATATGTGAGAGACCTCATCTGAGATACAAAGGATCCTTGTTTAGCTCTCTGGTCTCAATTAATACAAAGGAGGAAGACCTGTTGCCCACACACCAGCCAAAACCCCTTTGCTATGGGTCATTTTTAAGTGAATAAGAGCAGTATGCCTTTAAAGGCTTTACATTTCATGCTKTCAAGGTTTTAACTCAATGCAGACTGAAAAAGAAAATCTTAAAATTTTAGACTTTCCATCCATGAAAATTAATTCACTACTTTTCAATAGACTTTCTTTTTTTCTTTTTTTCTTGGGTGATAACTATCAAGGTGATGAGTCCCAGTTAAGGCTCCATTCAGAGAAATTAAGAAAGTGTCTGGTAATGGTGTATCCAGGAGAGTGTAGCAGAACCATCGATGGCATCAGACATGAGAACTGGAGAAGTGAGGCATGAGGACTGAAGTATTAAAAATCTAGACTGGTAATTGGTTGTTAAATTAGTTTCCTGTAGTGAATACAAACCAAATTTAAGAATATTCCTGTAAGTGATTGTAGTTCACTGCCACACACAAATATTTGTTAACAGACTGTAAATGCGGCAGCTGAGTTAAAATAAAAGCCTGAAGGAGGCAGAGCATTCAGAAGACAGTAAATACTAATGATGAGTTCTGAGCCACTCTTATCCCCTTACAATACAGCAGTTCCGCTGCTATGTTAAGGTAAGAAGAAAATGGAGATAGAGGAATGGAGTTGGTAGGAAAAGAAAAAAAGGGGATTAGGAAGAATACAGCTTACAGTCTAGAAACAAAAGCCTCATACTTCTGAGCGGTGCTAGAAATACCAGGTCCAGTTTTGAGGCTGAATCTGAATGATGTTCCTTTACTCACTTCTGTAAACTGGAATCGTGCTGTAGCATCTTATGACTATCTCTAACCTATTTAGTCAGCCTGTAGTTTGGCTTTGGAGACAGATACCTGCAGTGATATGACCAGGAGGTAAAAGCGACATTTGTGACTTTGGAGTGGGACTTTYTGATTATCTTCTAATAAATTGACTCTCAGAGGGACTCCATATCATGGTGCCAGCCAGTATGAGGATAAATCGTGCAGCGACCACTTTTAGCTATGGGCTCCATTGACCATCCGCAGTTAAGTTTGGGGGCAAGAAGAAAAGAGGAACATTGTTCCTTTCAGCTCAATTTGCAAGTGAGCTGTTTCTAAAGGAGTTTTGAAGACAGAATACTGTCAGTACTGAGTAAACTGGCTTACTGTTCTTTCAAAATAAAAACTAAATGCAGGGTTTATAAGTACCAGGAATTAGCATTACAAGACTTGCGTTAGYGTTGCTATTTATCTGGGGGTTGATTCTGCAATTTTTAAATCAATGGAATTTCATTCATTGAACTAAATGGGAAATGAATTAAGCTCTTAAATGTTCTCAKACCCCCACAGAATAAGTCTGTTCTTCAGCAAAGTCAGATATCACAACAGTCAAAACCTCTATTGCAAATCTAACCTTCACTGTATTAAAAAAAAAAATAAAAAAATTTAAAAACACCTCCAAACCTTACAGCATAGAACTTCGAAAAGTTTAGAGTTCATCTGAAGATAAGCATATTATATAGTTCTCAGCATCATCAGTATTCAAGCAGCCCATTTCAGATAGTTTTCCTGTATCCCCATTAAATAAGTGAATACCTTAAACTTTAAGAGCAATTGCATTAAAGTGTCATAGCAATATATGAATCCCTAACTCGAGTACAGCTCCTTGGGAATAAAGTACCAGATAAACAAAGGTTACTTATATTAGTTTTAGTATGTACAAACTATAACACCATTAAAGAATGCAATATTGCAGCAGGTATTTTGGCAGATACAGAAGAGTACCAGAAAGGACATTTAGGGCAACAACAAAAAACAAACAAACAAACAAACAAACAAAAAAAAAAAAAAAAAAAAAAAAAAAAGAAGAAGAAAAAAATATCTGCACCTAGGAGGAACTGTTTTACTCTGCAGCTGCCTGTGGCTTTAGAGAGAATCATACTTACCTTTAGTCTGTCCTTTGAAGACTGCACATTAGAAGAAAGCTGGCATTTAAGACAATATGCTATATTTTAGTTTGTTGTTTTTGATAAGATGATGGAAGGCACCTGTGCAGATCCCCTTCAGTACAGTCAGCTGGAGAGCTCAGTAGGATACAATGGAAAAAAATCAGTTTGCATGCACATGCGGGAATAGTTAAACAATGCAGAGAACCTATGAATGGCCTGTGACTGTCAATGCGTGCAGTACTGTAGGGAGCCAGTATAAGAAACAGGAACTCACTTTTACTTAGCTGTCCTTAAAAGAAGCAATTCAGGTTCTCACTTTTTTTATATATTTAAATTGAAAACAGAAATGGATCATTAGGCATATAAATGAAACATACATATTCAGGTTTAAATCATAACAGCTTAATTTCAGATGCAAAAATGCTGCCATGTGTTAAATTTTCTCAACTTCTTTTGCTTCACATGAAGTGAAAGGTATTCAGGAAGACTGAACCCTATGTTTTTGCATTGTAGCAGACCCAGCAATAATGCAAAATTGAATTTGTTGCCAAAAAAATATAGATTAATCATTAATTAATCACCCTTAATATTTTTAGCCTGCCTGAGGCCCACGATCTTGCTAATTTAAGTAACTATATCTCAAAAGGTAAAAGGCCTGTTCATAAGAAAGCTATGCAATTTCGTGAAGTGTGATGTGAGGAAAATTAGTACAAAAATCAAATTTAAAATTAGGTTGGCATTCTCATTTATTTATGCATTGTAGTGTGGTCTGCATGAAAGGCAACTTAATCTGTATTTTGGAAATGAGTAGTGGCTCTGGATTTCTCTGCTCTGTTTATTACAGAAATGGCCCTAAGTAGTTTAAATGGCCTGACTTTTATGCTTCAGCTGGCCTCAGGTGAAAGTATGTGTAAACAGAAATATAATTTAAATTATTTTCCAACATTACTTTATGTGGAGCCTTTTCAGGCTACATGCAGCTACTGTGTCTGATTACAGAACTTATTAAAAAGGAAAAGTAGATTATTGTCCTATAAAGTGTAAGAAGTGTTTTGCTTCCAAATAGTTTAAGCACATGTACTTAAACTGTATACACAGGTATATAGACACAGAAGTATACATAGATACAGGTATTTGTATGCATATATATGTGTGTGCATATGTATACCATCCCCAGGTAAGGATTTGGTTTGACAATGCAGTGTATTGAATATTAGTACAGTATATATTATATATGCATGTAAATAGTATTTGCTTGCACAAAGGCAAAATCAACAGCATAAACAAAATTTAATCAATTTTATAAATACACATTTGTAATGCATACATAAGTAACAGGGTACAGTTCTTGACAATGTAGGTCTACCCAGCACAATCACATGGAAGTTTCTTCAAAAAAACAGAGATGGAAATGGAGAAGTACAAATGGATAACTATGAAACACCCATTCCTGTTATTAAAAAATTTAGGGCAATTATATTAAAAAAAGAAGTTCCCTCTGTTCTTTTTGAAAGGAGGCATATGCTTGAACTGTTTGACACTGACCATATTGTGTCTTGGTTGCCATGTAAATTAGTTTCACTTAGCTCAAAATAGCTCTGCCACAAGAAGTTCTAATTTTGGGGGGGGTTGTGTTTGTTTTTTTTTTGTTTTTTTGTTTTTTTTTTTTTGTTTATAATAAACTAAAAGGGAAGGGCAGAATTTAAAACTATGAAGATACTTTAAGCAAAGGCAAGACACCACAGGACATCTCTTTATGGAGAGTTATTGAGGATATCTATGAGAAGGAACCACAGAGACAAAAAACATGCGATGTTTTCAAATGAAAATTTCAAAATAGCAATCAGATCAGAGGGCAAAGCATGGTATCCAATAAGGCCATCAGAGTTACTATTTTTGCACTAAAGGAAACAATAGTTTATTTGCCTACAAAGCATCTGTTACTCTGCTGTTAGTTACCATATATAGTAATTATGTGTGTGTCCTAAAGGAAAGTATTCTTCTCTACCTGGAAAAGCATAAGTCCCATAAAAACTCATCCAGATTTTTCACATGCTTAGGGACAGGTGAATGTTAGCAGGAACCCAAATCAAGTGGTTTGCCTGAGGGCTTTTATTACTTGGAAATAAGTATAACTGCAGTTATACTTATTTGGAAAGTAGTATAAGTGCAGTCAGAGGCAAAAGTAAGTTCTCTACGTACGCGTTGCCAACAATAACCGCTGATTAACACATCTGTGAGGAGATACCAAGTGCTGGGACCGTTCCCAGAGACTAAATGTTATTTCTGCAGACTCACCTATTAGTCAGATTAAGAAGGTTTTACTAATCTTGCTAGACTGAATCTTATCCTGCTTTGAAATCTCAGATTTGTTCCTCAACAATTAAAAAATTTTACTTCCTGCACAAAGTCCCTGGCAACACCTTTCTAAAGCTGACTAATGACATTTTATTGGTATTAAAAAATAAAATTAAATATGATAGCTAACTAAAATATTTAAACTATTCTGATAATAATCAAACATCAAAATTAAAGGTACTAACACGATCAAAAAGGTATAGGAACCAATCTGTGTTAAGAAAAAACTATGGGCATACTGCAGTTTGCATTACTGCAAATGTCTTTAGTGTAAATGATTGCTTAGGGCATCTTTATACTGCAGAAGCAAGCAGGGTCAAGGACAGGAGGATTCCAGAGGAATTTTCAACAAAGATTCTTAGCTCTAGAAGAAAGACACTTTCTTTAAGAGAAAATGGAGAAAATCTGGTGGAAGGGAAAATTTTGAACTCGATGTTCATCTCTGAATGTCCAAGGAGTTTGGAAAATTWTGCAGAAGTTAAGTGCAATTCCTGTAAATTAAATTTTAAATAYTGCATAAAGGATAAGGATAGAGGTATATTCTGTTGTACAAGTGTAAGTTTGAGGAGGAGTATGTAGAGTAAGGAAAATGCAAACCATGAAAATATGTTGCATCCAAATAACAAACAAGATACCAACATCTGTGGTTCTAACTAGTGTAATTTGTGAAACGAAGCCTGAAACAGTGTGATATTTCTAAAATGAACGCATATAATGTTGAATATAATTATTAGCTATTGGGGAAGTGATCTGGTTGAAATAAGATAGGATACTGTGCTTCTGTATGGTTAGGAAACAAAGCTCTATATTGCCACATCACATTCCCAAATTTTTGTTCTCGGCTGGAATAACCTGATAGTTTGACCTCCTGGCAATACTGTCCAGTCACACTGCCAGTAACCTTGCTGTTTTGTCTCAACCATTTGGTCTTCCTTCTGGCAGGTGAACTGATTTTGTAACAGAAATTAGTGTTCAGTCATCATGTTGCTTTTGTCACAATTTTTCAGGGCATTCAGGTAATTTATTCTTACATTTATCAAATGTAAGAATATAATGTATATGCAGCTAACACAGCTAGGGAGTGACAGGCTTTTTCAAACCCCTGGAGTATTGATTTAAATTAAGCAGCTGGGGGTGGTTAGTGTTAACTAGCTCTGAAGGCAGATGACAAAAAAATCCCAGCAGTTTCCACAGTAAGTTTATTTCTTGGTATGATGAACTCACTTTTCAGCTCACCCACACAGGACTTCAGCATCTTTAAGTTGAAAGTTACTGTATTGCTACTGGGTGGGAAATGTGAAGTGTGTTGACACCAAAAATGTGTTTATTTTGGCTCTATAAATTCTCTGATGTTCTGGTGCTGAGGGCATGTAGGAGACCGGCGCTAAGCTAGCACAAAGGAGCAAACAACTGATCTGTTCAAAAGTGCTGGCATAGAGGTCTGTTGGCAAAAACTGGTGGAATGCCATTCTTCCCTCTGGTGCTAATTTCTCCAGAGGTGGTTGACTGGGCACCTGTTTAGAAGTTAAGTTTTAATTAGTTTGAACTTGCTTGACATTATGAATGCCTCTTGAGAGCTGCTTGCTTGAATTTATATATTTATTAATTAATTTTGCCAGTGTTTGTTGTGGGGAAAGCACTTGTTTGTTTAGGACAACTTTATGAATATAAGTACAGGACAATTTTGAAGAAGTCTGGGATATAAAAGGAAGTTATTTTTTTATTTTTTATGTTACAAAAAAGAGGTTGATGGAAAAAAAAAATTGGAAGTCTTGGAATAGAAGTACTGAGGCCAGGATAGAGTTCTGCTCCTCTCAGTTCTGTTTCTAAACACTGTGCCTAAAAAGCTGTACATTGGAAGGGACAGCAGTAAAAATCCAAAAGTCAAATCCAGTTTTCAGGTATAGCGGCCAGACATGTGGCCCTGGAAGGGACATTGGGTCCATAGAGTGGGATTTTGTAAACTGGAGTTTAATGGCCGTTGTTCATCTCATGTTTTCCCCAGGCTTCTGAGGCTTAACAGCACAAATTAAATTTCACACCAGCCAGCCCAAGATGTCAGCATACTGTTTGGATTTAAATGTCGTTCTGTTTTCAGGAACAGCTAAATATGAACAAGAGTTTGCTCGCACTTCTGTATCTACACCAGTGAAACAATTTCCACAAGGTAAAAACACAGCAACTTTTTACATGCTCTCTGTTGTGAGAAGGAAATTATTCAGACTGTCTGACTCTGCAAATACTGTATGAGCTGGTTAAAAAGATGGAAAAAAAGGATGAATAATAATTTATTTTGCAGTGTTGATACTTCCCGAATGCAAGTAGTATTGGAGAATGCACTTCAGTTGAAAAGCAATGAGAGAACCCCACAATATTTACCTGATAGAAATATGGAAGTGGGAGCTCATAAATGCAAAATACATTTTCAGAACTAGTGGTTAGATGCCAGAGAGAGATATTTGCATGAATGAATGTTTCTTCTTACTTCCAATATTTTTATACACCTCTGACAGCCATCTTCGTTCCTAAATTTCCAGCGGTTAATTTCAATGGCCAAAGTTACTGGAGGAGGTCATGCACATAATCACTGAAATACCAGGAGTGCTGGAAAGTTCAATGCCTTTTGAAACGCTCTAAACAATGATTCTCCTACATGAATTACCTACATGCCTGATTTAGGAGTTGAGCTCAGAACAAATTTTAACTCTTACCAAGCCTGACCAGAAATAGTACTAGTTTTTTTGACCTAAGAGTGATACTTACCTGTCTATTTATTAAATCCACAAGACTTAAAGTCAAGATTTTTCTTTTCTTGTGAGGAAATTTGAGTTCCCATTTTTCGTCTCTAGAGAGACTATCCTAACCATGCATCTCTAGGGAACTCCTTGTTCAAATATCTTTTATTTGTTTGCTTATGTCATTCTGTGTTCAGGAAGCCACTTCCTGCAAATTCCCATCTCAGGTGTCAAAACGTCCTTGCACTTTCCCTCATGGGCTGTAGCCACTCAACTCAAGATTGCAAGTCTCTTTTAGTGGTAGAGCACTGAAAATGTAAATGCTCCAAAGATGTATATTGTGATCCTGAGGGGATCACTGCAACTCTGGCCCTGGGTGGAGAAGCATATTCAGCTCTTCTGAAGTTTAGGCCATTCTTTCCAAACTTGGATCTCCAAGTGTCCTGGTTTTGGCTGGGACAGAATTAATTTTCTTTCTAGTAATTGGTATAGTGCTATGTTTTGGATTTAGTGTAAGAAGCATGTTGATAACACACTAATGTTTTTAGTTGTTGCTAAGTAGTGTTTACACTAGTCAAGGACTTTTCAGCTTCCCATGCTCTGCCAGGTGCACAAGNAAACTATAACACCATTAAAGAATGCAATATTGCAGCAGGTATTTTGGCAGATACAGAAGAGTACCAGAAAGGACATTTAGGGCAACAACAAAAAAAAAAAAAACAAACAAACAAACAAACAAAAAAAAACAAAAAAAAAAAAAAGAAGAAGAAAAAAATATCTGCACCTAGGAGGAACTGTTTTACTCTGCAGCTGCCTGTGGCTTTAGAGAGAATCATACTTACCTTTAGTCTGTCCTTTGAAGACTGCACATTAGAAGAAAGCTGGCATTTAAGACAATATGCTATATTTTAGTTTGTTGTTTTTGATAAGATGATGGAAGGCACCTGTGCAGATCCCCTTCAGTACAGTCAGCTGGAGAGCTCAGTAGGATACAATGGAAAAAAATCAGTTTGCATGCACATGCGGGAATAGTTAAACAATGCAGAGAACCTATGAATGGCCTGTGACTGTCAATGCGTGCAGTACTGTAGGGAGCCAGTATAAGAAACAGGAACTCACTTTTACTTAGCTGTCCTTAAAAGAAGCAATTCAGGTTCTCACTTTTTTTATATATTTAAATTGAAAACAGAAATGGATCATTAGGCATATAAATGAAACATACATATTCAGGTTTAAATCATAACAGCTTAATTTCAGATGCAAAAATGCTGCCATGTGTTAAATTTTCTCAACTTCTTTTGCTTCACATGAAGTGAAAGGTATTCAGGAAGACTGAACCCTATGTTTTTGCATTGTAGCAGACCCAGCAATAATGCAAAATTGAATTTGTTGCCAAAAAAATATAGATTAATCATTAATTAATCACCCTTAATATTTTTAGCCTGCCTGAGGCCCACGATCTTGCTAATTTAAGTAACTATATCTCAAAAGGTAAAAGGCCTGTTCATAAGAAAGCTATGCAATTTCGTGAAGTGTGATGTGAGGAAAATTAGTACAAAAATCAAATTTAAAATTAGGTTGGCATTCTCATTTATTTATGCATTGTAGTGTGGTCTGCATGAAAGGCAACTTAATCTGTATTTTGGAAATGAGTAGTGGCTCTGGATTTCTCTGCTCTGTTTATTACAGAAATGGCCCTAAGTAGTTTAAATGGCCTGACTTTTATGCTTCAGCTGGCCTCAGGTGAAAGTATGTGTAAACAGAAATATAATTTAAATTATTTTCCAACATTACTTTATGTGGAGCCTTTTCAGGCTACATGCAGCTACTGTGTCTGATTACAGAACTTATTAAAAAGGAAAAGTAGATTATTGTCCTATAAAGTGTAAGAAGTGTTTTGCTTCCAAATAGTTTAAGCACATGTACTTAAACTGTATACACAGGTATATAGACACAGAAGTATACATAGATACAGGTATTTGTATGCATATATATGTGTGTGCATATGTATACCATCCCCAGGTAAGGATTTGGTTTGACAATGCAGTGTATTGAATATTAGTACAGTATATATTATATATGCATGTAAATAGTATTTGCTTGCACAAAGGCAAAATCAACAGCATAAACAAAATTTAATCAATTTTATAAATACACATTTGTAATGCATACATAAGTAACAGGGTACAGTTCTTGACAATGTAGGTCTACCCAGCACAATCACATGGAAGTTTCTTCAAAAAAACAGAGATGGAAATGGAGAAGTACAAATGGATAACTATGAAACACCCATTCCTGTTATTAAAAAATTTAGGGCAATTATATTAAAAAAAGAAGTTCCCTCTGTTCTTTTTGAAAGGAGGCATATGCTTGAACTGTTTGACACTGACCATATTGTGTCTTGGTTGCCATGTAAATTAGTTTCACTTAGCTCAAAATAGCTCTGCCACAAGAAGTTCTAATTTTGGGGGGGGTTGTGTTTGTTTTTTTTTTGTTTTTTTGTTTTTTTTTTTTTGTTTATAATAAACTAAAAGGGAAGGGCAGAATTTAAAACTATGAAGATACTTTAAGCAAAGGCAAGACACCACAGGACATCTCTTTATGGAGAGTTATTGAGGATATCTATGAGAAGGAACCACAGAGACAAAAAACATGCGATGTTTTCAAATGAAAATTTCAAAATAGCAATCAGATCAGAGGGCAAAGCATGGTATCCAATAAGGCCATCAGAGTTACTATTTTTGCACTAAAGGAAACAATAGTTTATTTGCCTACAAAGCATCTGTTACTCTGCTGTTAGTTACCATATATAGTAATTATGTGTGTGTCCTAAAGGAAAGTATTCTTCTCTACCTGGAAAAGCATAAGTCCCATAAAAACTCATCCAGATTTTTCACATGCTTAGGGACAGGTGAATGTTAGCAGGAACCCAAATCAAGTGGTTTGCCTGAGGGCTTTTATTACTTGGAAATAAGTATAACTGCAGTTATACTTATTTGGAAAGTAGTATAAGTGCAGTCAGAGGCAAAAGTAAGTTCTCTACGTACGCGTTGCCAACAATAACCGCTGATTAACACATCTGTGAGGAGATACCAAGTGCTGGGACCGTTCCCAGAGACTAAATGTTATTTCTGCAGACTCACCTATTAGTCAGATTAAGAAGGTTTTACTAATCTTGCTAGACTGAATCTTATCCTGCTTTGAAATCTCAGATTTGTTCCTCAACAATTAAAAAATTTTACTTCCTGCACAAAGTCCCTGGCAACACCTTTCTAAAGCTGACTAATGACATTTTATTGGTATTAAAAAATAAAATTAAATATGATAGCTAACTAAAATATTTAAACTATTCTGATAATAATCAAACATCAAAATTAAAGGTACTAACACGATCAAAAAGGTATAGGAACCAATCTGTGTTAAGAAAAAACTATGGGCATACTGCAGTTTGCATTACTGCAAATGTCTTTAGTGTAAATGATTGCTTAGGGCATCTTTATACTGCAGAAGCAAGCAGGGTCAAGGACAGGAGGATTCCAGAGGAATTTTCAACAAAGATTCTTAGCTCTAGAAGAAAGACACTTTCTTTAAGAGAAAATGGAGAAAATCTGGTGGAAGGGAAAATTTTGAACTCGATGTTCATCTCTGAATGTCCAAGGAGTTTGGAAAATTTTGCAGAAGTTAAGTGCAATTCCTGTAAATTAAATTTTAAATACTGCATAAAGGATAAGGATAGAGGTATATTCTGTTGTACAAGTGTAAGTTTGAGGAGGAGTATGTAGAGTAAGGAAAATGCAAACCATGAAAATATGTTGCATCCAAATAACAAACAAGATACCAACATCTGTGGTTCTAACTAGTGTAATTTGTGAAACGAAGCCTGAAACAGTGTGATATTTCTAAAATGAACGCATATAATGTTGAATATAATTATTAGCTATTGGGGAAGTGATCTGGTTGAAATAAGATAGGATACTGTGCTTCTGTATGGTTAGGAAACAAAGCTCTATATTGCCACATCACATTCCCAAATTTTTGTTCTCGGCTGGAATAACCTGATAGTTTGACCTCCTGGCAATACTGTCCAGTCACACTGCCAGTAACCTTGCTGTTTTGTCTCAACCATTTGGTCTTCCTTCTGGCAGGTGAACTGATTTTGTAACAGAAATTAGTGTTCAGTCATCATGTTGCTTTTGTCACAATTTTTCAGGGCATTCAGGTAATTTATTCTTACATTTATCAAATGTAAGAATATAATGTATATGCAGCTAACACAGCTAGGGAGTGACAGGCTTTTTCAAACCCCTGGAGTATTGATTTAAATTAAGCAGCTGGGGGTGGTTAGTGTTAACTAGCTCTGAAGGCAGATGACAAAAAAATCCCAGCAGTTTCCACAGTAAGTTTATTTCTTGGTATGATGAACTCACTTTTCAGCTCACCCACACAGGACTTCAGCATCTTTAAGTTGAAAGTTACTGTATTGCTACTGGGTGGGAAATGTGAAGTGTGTTGACACCAAAAATGTGTTTATTTTGGCTCTATAAATTCTCTGATGTTCTGGTGCTGAGGGCATGTAGGAGACCGGCGCTAAGCTAGCACAAAGGAGCAAACAACTGATCTGTTCAAAAGTGCTGGCATAGAGGTCTGTTGGCAAAAACTGGTGGAATGCCATTCTTCCCTCTGGTGCTAATTTCTCCAGAGGTGGTTGACTGGGCACCTGTTTAGAAGTTAAGTTTTAATTAGTTTGAACTTGCTTGACATTATGAATGCCTCTTGAGAGCTGCTTGCTTGAATTTATATATTTATTAATTAATTTTGCCAGTGTTTGTTGTGGGGAAAGCACTTGTTTGTTTAGGACAACTTTATGAATATAAGTACAGGACAATTTTGAAGAAGTCTGGGATATAAAAGGAAGTTATTTTTTTATTTTTTATGTTACAAAAAAGAGGTTGATGGAAAAAAAAAATTGGAAGTCTTGGAATAGAAGTACTGAGGCCAGGATAGAGTTCTGCTCCTCTCAGTTCTGTTTCTAAACACTGTGCCTAAAAAGCTGTACATTGGAAGGGACAGCAGTAAAAATCCAAAAGTCAAATCCAGTTTTCAGGTATAGCGGCCAGACATGTGGCCCTGGAAGGGACATTGGGTCCATAGAGTGGGATTTTGTAAACTGGAGTTTAATGGCCGTTGTTCATCTCATGTTTTCCCCAGGCTTCTGAGGCTTAACAGCACAAATTAAATTTCACACCAGCCAGCCCAAGATGTCAGCATACTGTTTGGATTTAAATGTCGTTCTGTTTTCAGGAACAGCTAAATATGAACAAGAGTTTGCTCGCACTTCTGTATCTACACCAGTGAAACAATTTCCACAAGGTAAAAACACAGCAACTTTTTACATGCTCTCTGTTGTGAGAAGGAAATTATTCAGACTGTCTGACTCTGCAAATACTGTATGAGCTGGTTAAAAAGATGGAAAAAAAGGATGAATAATAATTTATTTTGCAGTGTTGATACTTCCCGAATGCAAGTAGTATTGGAGAATGCACTTCAGTTGAAAAGCAATGAGAGAACCCCACAATATTTACCTGATAGAAATATGGAAGTGGGAGCTCATAAATGCAAAATACATTTTCAGAACTAGTGGTTAGATGCCAGAGAGAGATATTTGCATGAATGAATGTTTCTTCTTACTTCCAATATTTTTATACACCTCTGACAGCCATCTTCGTTCCTAAATTTCCAGCGGTTAATTTCAATGGCCAAAGTTACTGGAGGAGGTCATGCACATAATCACTGAAATACCAGGAGTGCTGGAAAGTTCAATGCCTTTTGAAACGCTCTAAACAATGATTCTCCTACATGAATTACCTACATGCCTGATTTAGGAGTTGAGCTCAGAACAAATTTTAACTCTTACCAAGCCTGACCAGAAATAGTACTAGTTTTTTTGACCTAAGAGTGATACTTACCTGTCTATTTATTAAATCCACAAGACTTAAAGTCAAGATTTTTCTTTTCTTGTGAGGAAATTTGAGTTCCCATTTTTCGTCTCTAGAGAGACTATCCTAACCATGCATCTCTAGGGAACTCCTTGTTCAAATATCTTTTATTTGTTTGCTTATGTCATTCTGTGTTCAGGAAGCCACTTCCTGCAAATTCCCATCTCAGGTGTCAAAACGTCCTTGCACTTTCCCTCATGGGCTGTAGCCACTCAACTCAAGATTGCAAGTCTCTTTTAGTGGTAGAGCACTGAAAATGTAAATGCTCCAAAGATGTATATTGTGATCCTGAGGGGATCACTGCAACTCTGGCCCTGGGTGGAGAAGCATATTCAGCTCTTCTGAAGTTTAGGCCATTCTTTCCAAACTTGGATCTCCAAGTGTCCTGGTTTTGGCTGGGACAGAATTAATTTTCTTTCTAGTAATTGGTATAGTGCTATGTTTTGGATTTAGTGTAAGAAGCATGTTGATAACACACTAATGTTTTTAGTTGTTGCTAAGTAGTGTTTACACTAGTCAAGGACTTTTCAGCTTCCCATGCTCTGCCAGGTGCACAAGAAGCTGGCAGGGGGCATAGCCAGGACAGCTAACCCAACTGGCCAATGGGGTATTCCATACCATATGACATCGTGCTCAGCATATAAGGCTGGGGGGAAGACAACAGAAGTGGGGGACGTTTGGAGTGATGGCGTTGTCTTACCAAGTAACCGTTTTGCGTGATGGAGCTCTGCTTTCCTGGAGATGGCTGAACACCTGCCTGCCCATGGGAAGTGGTGAATGAATTCCTTGTTTTGCTTTGCTTGTGTGCACGGCTTTTGCTTTACCTATTAAACTGTCTTTATCTCAACCCATGAGTTTTCTCACTTTTACCCTTCTGATTCTCTCCCCCATCCTGCTGCGGGGGGGAGTGAGCGAGCAGCTGTGTGGTGCTTAGTTGCTGGCTGAGGTTAAACCATGACACCAAGGTAATACACAGAAAGTGAGTATTACATCCCAGAAGAGAATTCCAAATTTTTCAACTGTCTGTAGTTGCTTCTCAGAATTAAAAGCTTTGGCCAAAATCTTGCCTGTGTCATTCTGTCAAAAATTAAAAGCAGAATTTTGAACAGTTTTTCCTGATGACATGTATTTTTACAGCAAGACAAGTATTTAATTATTTTGGAGATCTTTTTGCCAGCTGTCTACATGAGAGTTCCTACTGAAGTAAAAAACTATTCCTCATCCAAAAGGCTTTCTGTTGTAACGATTCAAAAGTGAAAAATGCACTGAAACAAACAATAGATCTAAGTTTCTGCATTCAGATCCAGGTCCAGACACTGACATGTAAAAATTATGCAATGTTCAGAAGTGGCATCAAAACTTTTCTGGGAAAGACAAGCTGTCTGGAAACTAGTTACAAATTCTGAACACTACCTCCTCATTACTTCTATATTTTAATTTTCTTTAACCAGAATGGAAGGAATAGAGTACATATATTAATAACTAGCAAATTTGTGCATGTTATGGCAACCATCTGTATAGGGGGGGAGTTTTTAGCTTTTTTAATGAGGTTTAATGACCATCAGAGTCACGTACACCTCCATCGCTAAGTCTATGTATTTAAAAGATGTGGTTTGAGGCCAACAGCAGCTGCTGCACTGACAGCAAAATACACACATATATATACACACACATATATAAAATTCTGAAAGCCACAATTGCTTCRTTAACATTATTGAAGGCATAAAATAGGTTTTAATTGTATGGCTGATTTTCCACGGCAATGTAATGGGGTAAGTATTTGGCAGAAATCAAAAGCTGTAAAATTCATGTTGTTTGTTCATGAAGTTAGCAGTGAGTTAAATCCTTCAGCTACTACTCAGGCAAAAATCCCATTGAAGTGCATTGAAGTGAACTTCAGTTTCCCCTGAGGACTAAGGTTTGCAGCATTTTTCTCAAAACAAATACCAATGTTAAACCTTAGGGAAGCTGTCATGATCAAAGAGCCTTAAGGCAAGGACACACTGTTACTCTAAATTTGAAACATTTTTCTATTTTTTTCTTCTTTTTTCTCTTTTTTTCCCCCTTTTCTTTCCAGTATGACAGATGCTGCAATTTAGGGGAACAGCTCGAGATTGCATGGACATTTATTTTGATTAACAACAGAGAAACAGTCAGTTGATTTCCATAGGTGCTTCATTTTTAAATGTTTGCTGTTGGAAATATCAAACATCTGCCTGGACTGAATAACTAAGTAGCTGATAGCATTGTATCTGTTCCTATTCTAGGCTTCTAAAGCCAGAGGCACTTGAACACCCATGTAGGATCCTAGGTGCTCATGAAGACTTGGAAGCTGGAAAGACCTAAACCATATAAGATCAATTGCTTCTGGCACTTAAAAGGCTAGTAAAAACAGGTTATAATGCTTACATGACTTTTTATGGGTCAGAGTTTATTATAGCTCCATTCTATGGCCTACAGCAGAGGAGCATTTTACAAGGCTTTTGCTGTGCTTGACAGATATGTTTCAGTGAGTTTGCCAAGGCAGGCAATTTCAACTGAGCCCCTAACATTTACAGATTTCCAAGATTCCCTTTGCAGCAAAAGATACTTGGGAATTGGACAATATGAAACCAAATTGGATTGGACACAATTCATAACAATAAATAAACCCTGTGACTACTAATCATAAGAATGTTTATAGATGTCAGAAGACATTATATGCTGTACTCAAAATGCTGTATTGAAGCACAATATGAGGCCTACAAAGTTAAGCTATCAAAAATTAGGGAATGATAGAATTAAACTTGCTTGCTTAATCTCTTCCCTTCTGTTTCAAAAAAGAATATTCTTGCACCATGCCTGGTACAGGATTGTCTCTCATTTCTCTCAGTATTCTCCAACAGTTTTCCCTCTTTTCTCAGTTCAGTTGTTGACCCACGTCTCTTCTGTTGCACACTACTGAAGCTATTCTCTACACAGATTTACTGGCTACCTCACAGGGTCTTCTATGGTACTTGTAGGTATATCTGAGTACATTACAGTAGCCCACAAATGGTCATGATGGAGACAAATTTTCGTGAATAAAGAGAATGGTGCGAGGCAAAGAGAGAAAAAAAGTACTGTGATGAGGGTAACAAATTTAATCTTTTAAGAACAGGAGCTTGAAATAGTTATTTTACTCATGTGGTGTAGCAGTTAGTGGTAGTTAAATAATAAACCCTCAGTATCTCAGTGGTCCAAGGTCCTCATCTTGCCTTCTGGTGGGAATCTGTGGGAAGTCTGTGAGAAAGAGAAAAGGAAAGGAATTATTTCAAGGGGAAGAAGCAGGAAACATTTATTTAATCATTTTCACTTTTGTTAAACTAATGTTAGATCTTTTTACTTAAATATGTGTTAGATACAGTACGGTATAACAGACCAGTAGGTAGAGGGCTGGTGAGACTTAAAAGCAAAATTCACAGTGATAAGCCTGGCTTATAAGGCTATGTCGTTCTGTTCTATCAGCTCTCTTCTTCCCAGATTGCATGTTTCTCGAAACTGGAATAATTTCTTCCAGCCTGGAAATGGAATTTCCTAAAGTGATAAATCTTGTTGTACCATTGAAACTGGATATCAATAAAATGAAATTTCTCATATATGTGCAGTTCATACTTCAGTCTCTGGTTATAAAACGCTCAGTGTGACTTGGGCAGGTGGAACATCATGGCCAGTGGAAAAGCAGAGCATGATTTTTTCCTATGTGATAATACAGTAACAGATGGAAAACCTTAACAGTTATGATTGACTGAAAACAATTGTAATTTGTAACAATCCTTATATATTTATACACAAAACTTCAGTAATTTGGCATCCATTTTTAGCAACTTTCAAGCAAAAATGAGAACCATCATCTGGAAATACTGGTAAGAAAAGAATCACCAGACAAAGTAAACCTATAACCTGTTTAAACACAGAAGTTTCAACCTAAAATATGTTGCTTCCCCACCATCAGTGTTAACACTTCCTTCTTTGTAGAGTTTCAAGTGTTGTTATGGAAGTTCTGAGAACACAAATTGTTTGTAGCCAGAAAGCTGACTTTCATTAAAAACAAACTGCCACACCATACTGTACAGTAGCATTTTATTGAGTTTGAAGTATCTGGCTTGTTAACTCTATTTAAGCAGCTGCTATCTCACTTCAGTCTGATCACAGGACTGTTTGAAATGAAAATAAAACCTGCTTTGTTTACAGACCTTTTTTAACTACTATGGATCAAGAATTGTTTGTTCTTTCTGACAGTTTTACAGGCTTTTGTTATATTTTATTCTCGCTGTGATAGGTGCTGGTAAATTTCTACTTGCTTTTTTAAGTCTTTTTCTACCAGCCACACAACAGGGAGTTTATGAGAAAAGGCTGGTCTTTCCTCATCCACTACCACATACCATGCACCCTTTGGAACAGGTATGCTTTAATATCACAGTGTTCAATACAATATTCTGTTTAATAAAGAGTTTCTTTTCAGTTTGTTTTTTTCTTTTTTTTTTTTTAAGTCAAAGTAAAATAAATGTTTTTTGCACATGTGTAGACAATTACACTTTCTGTCATTGGTGATGGTGTTGTAGGAAAATCACCAGATTTGATTATTGTAGTGGAAATAGAGTGTTGGAATATTGTGTGTTGAAACTTGTAACCATAGAACCCTCACTAGGTAGTTATTGTTTTGTATTAAGAAACTAATAGAAACCGGATGAAAACAATGGAGAATTGAATAGAGGAGTTATGTTTGAATCTTGTAACTTTAGGAACCATATTAATTAATTATTATATTTGTTAAGTTTTATGAAGCTAAGGAAACCTGTTATGGAAACC
>JASVER010000002.1:4439245-4482118 GCA_030449065.1 Oceanodroma leucorhoa
GATCCCCCGTGTTCCCAGCGCTGCCAATAAAGAATGCCTGCCTTTTAACACTACATTGGTGTTACGAGGTTTATTCCCGATTTCGGTGACAATGGCAGCAATAGTCGTATCACCTCAAAGAGTGATTTTAACTGGCCAAAGAATCTTTCCTGCCTGTGACATTTTTCTCATACATGATGTCATCTTACTAACATTTCTTGGTTCAATAAAGAAAGTATGAACCATAATGACATTATGCTGAGGATTAATTAGGTTCTAATTCTTAATTTTAAGATTTTTTTTGTAGTCTTGAGTGACATTTCAGATCAAGTTTATACTGAAATAACTACCCATGAGAATATATCAGTAAATTTAGAATCTGAATAAGGATGCAATACAAGCAAAGCTGATAAATTTATTACATGTTTTAATTTTTAGTTAAAAAATTATATTTCTTTGTGCTTTATACAAAAGATAGAAATAAGCTTAACAGTGATTGCTAGGCAAAACTTCATAAGTGTTTAATCAAACAGAGCCTTTTTTATGGTGGAAACAACAGTTCTTTAAAGGTGTTGGAAAACGTGTCTATTCTTCCTGTTTCAAGACCAATGCTTAATAAGTGCTTCAAGATGAATCAATAAAATAGTGAATCAATTATTATATGTTTCAATAAAAGTAACTTTCTTTACATAATCTGCATCCTTTTTTTCTGTTGGCTTCTTATGACTATTCTTATTTACTGTGCAAATATTGACAGAAACATGCGAACACAAATGTCTAATAATAAACATTCTCCAAAGGCAAGATTTGAACTCTTAAATCACACATGAATCTCAAATTTTAGCATGAATATTAAGTGTGGTTTCTCCAAACAAACAGAATATGCCATCAGATTTAGATATACAATAAAAATAACTGAGTGCATGTCAGAATCTGAGTAGAAGCTGTCAGTTACTAATATTTTGCTGTGAGAAGACGATCTATGAACTCTCAAGACCTAGAGAAATGAATATGCAATGAACATACAGAATTTAGTACATTGTGAGAACTAGCGTAATGTAAATAATATGCTAATAGAAAAAAATTGCCTACTAATTCATTTTATACTTATTATATATCAATTAGTAAGACTTAAATTGTATCACTAAGCATAGGGCTGAATCAAGGGATCATACAGAGCCAATATTTTTAGAAGAAAAAAATGATGAGGGATTTTGCCACATCTTGTGTATTTCTGAAGAAATTTCAGCACAGCCTTATGTAATCAGCTGACCTGAATGTTATTATACTACACTGAATAATGGAAAAACTCACAATGTTTCCTGTCCTTGTGATGATTTTGCAGTTTTGTCTCCCTGTTCTGAAATTTTGTCTGTATCTAGCTTCAGTCTGGGATGAGCAATCTTCCTGCATTTGAAAATAAACTGACCCAAGTTCAGCCCTAGAATTTTAATTCCAGGAGTTGCCTGTTGCAACTCATTCAGTCCGCAGCAACTGGATTGTTTCATATCTCACATTTTAAACTGAGAATATTTTTATTGGAGGCAAGATATTGTGAATCAGTATGGTGGGACCAGGGAGAAGTTCTGGACACTGTACTTTTGTGAGGTCTTTGGAAGTTTCAGACTTAGAGCTAGGTCTGAAGAAGAGGACACAGATGAATGAACGTCTTTGAATGTCTTCTTTGATACCTAGTGTAAACCCACATTGTTTAAAGTTCTTACTCACCTGCTACCCAACTCTAAGGACTTCAGATACTAAGGTTTTAGAGTTCCTTTGGTACCTTAACACTGGTTTAGTTCATATTTAGTTCCATTAAGATGAGTTAGACTGCAGATCGTACTCAGCAGTCAAGAAATATCCTTTGGCCTATGTCATTAGGTAGATGAATGGGTATTACAAACTCGAAGGTTTTTGGGTGCCTTGGCATTCTCAGAGGACACCTGTCTGCCTGTCAATAGCCCATTAGATAACCCAGGACCTCATATTCCTGGGTTCTCTTGGGAGAATATAGATGGAAGACTTTATCCTCTTTCTTGAAGTGCTTCAGTCTCCATGACAGTCCTCCTGGCTGATTCTCTGTGGTGAAGACAGAATAACATTCCTATGGGACTTAAAGAAGAAAAATGTGTAATGTTATTCCTTTAACAGTGTTTCTGGTAATTTTTCTTATATATATTTTTTTATATATTCCCTAAGTAGGTGATAAAACCTGGTTCTGTAAAATAAAGATCAGACTCTCACCTGACTGATTTTCCTAGGTAGAAACACTGTGCAGGCTGCGTAACTGTGTAGGAGAAGTGAAGTGGTACTTTTTATCACTTGTTTCTCCCTACTCTCCCTTAAACTGTAATACACCTATTTAGTTCGGTTCAGTTTTCTATATGGGGTTTTCTAACCTATGAAATCATCTATTCAACTGTTTAAGGAGTAGAGTTAAAAAAAAAAAAGAAACAAAAAGAGTTTGGGGCTATGATTTAGGACAAAAACAAATCCTTTTTATAGTTCAGTGTGACCTTCCTCTCACCTTCAAGCAATTCAGAGTCCTCCTTGATTTTAGAACAGAAGACAGTAGGATTCTTCCTTTAGAGAAAGGTAGAGTTATAATCATCATATTGGACATAAGGATTGATTCCAGGATTAGCAACGTTAGATTAAGTTTTTCCTGAAAAAGTTAAGGCACCAAGAGGGAATTCCAGTGACATGAATGTACTTCTAGATGGCACTGAAAATTTAAATTTCAAGCCTACTGAGTTTGGTGAATTATATCCCTAAGGAGGGTTGTATATGCTAGCTGACACATTGGCTGTTGTTGGCTTTAATTAATTGGTAATATTAATGGTTAAGTATTATATATGCAGCAATAAATGGCTTTTGCAAGAAATTTAATGCCACAGTGAAGGTAGACATATGACAGCAGCAAAGCCATTTAGAGCAAACAGTATAAGGTGTGTTTAAAAGAAAATGATGGTTCAAGGGAGAGAAACAGGTGGACATGGAGGGACAGGCTGTATAAACAATAAAATGTCAGTCAATCTGTAGTAAAAAAGCAATGTATTGTCTGTGCCATTATAGTGCTACAGGTACCTAAGCAGAATTGATCCCCCCCATATATCTGTGTATATATATATACACACACACACACACAAGTGTATGTGCATTAGTCACTCACTAGAGTGTGAAGCCTGCCTAATGATATCCCACTGAGAGCCATTTTCCAGATTCTGAAGACTGAGGATAAAGGGCATCACTACCAGGAAGATGTTAGGATATCTATTTTAATCTGTATACCCAGGTACATAGCAGTAGTCCTACTTCTGGGTAGAGTGGACTGAAACTATTGTATTCATGAATTACTGTTTTGAAATAAATTGGTTTCTTATTCTGTGAAGATCTTATTCTTAAAACACAAGACCTTTTTCATATGGTGCAAAAATTTCCTTGCGCTTGTCACTTCTATAAGCTTGCCACTGGCATTTGGGAAGATTTGTGCATCTTTATACATTCACTTTCTATGTGTGCAATGGCTTTGAAATGTCCCCACGTCTACTGGAAGTAGTTTGTCATTATACTAAATACTATCACTGTATCAGACTTTTCATGAACACCTTAGTTAGGTGTCTCATAAGCCCCAAAAAGTTCTGTCTTGTCTGCAATTTTGAATTAAGTTCCCAGTTTATGAAAGAAAACCTTGATGTCTGAAAACCTGAAATGAAAATCCTAAGTGTGTTTCTTGCATTTGGAATTTTAAATATCTTCAAGTCCAAACACTGATATTGAATCTTCATGTGGGACCGCCTTACTCTTCTTCATACTTTTGATCACATCCTAGGGTTCCAGGACTATTATTTATATAATTTTGTTGCCAGTGTCATTAAGGGAAATAATGGACCTTATTAAGGGCAACACATCAGACATCACTCCCTCTTTCTCCTAGGGAGAAAGCACATGTTGTTGCTATTAACTCTCCCTGATCTGGAAGACAGAGAGAGGACTCCAAGGGAACAGCTTTTTCTAGCCACGAAGAGAAAGAACAACAAGCACTAACGAGATCTTATTAAGGGACAGGATGCCCAGCACAGAATCTGTTCTTCAAAGAGGAAAGTTTGACATTGTGAGGTCAGGAGAAGAATGGACATTTTTTCAGGGTTTCTACAGTAGAAAAAAATGCAAAGTTAGTTTTCAAATTTATTTTTGCAAAACCTCCCCCCCCCCCCCAACACTATGAAGGAGAGGAATTGAATTAGTAACAGCACCACTGAAAGCCTGTTGGTTTTGTGGAAAGAAACTGCTAAGGAAGAATTCCTTTTAGGTAGCAGTTTCTGGTTTTAAATTGTTTATAGGATTGTCTGTGTTCATTATTAGCTGAGCATTTGTCATTTCCATCACTGCCACCCTTAGCAGACATCATAATTTTCTTATGACTGTCCAACAGCAATGCCTTCCTGCTAACTGGGTTACTTAATGAAGAAATTAGAAGTGCTAGTTTCTCAGGGGAAAAGAAAAAAAAACAAACAAAAAAAMCCCAACAAAACCAGAAGACTTCTTTTGGACATTGAACCATATAATTCTTCGAATGGAAAATATGGATGAAACTTGTCCCAGTATCATCAGAAACGGCTATTTAACTCTGTTCAGTACTGATTTAAGCTGTAAACCACATGAAGGTTACAAAACAGCATTGAATCATCTAGTCAAAAATGTCTTTCTTTTTCCTTAGTTTATGTAGTAACAAAAAGATTTGGAAAAATTATGTAATGGGGGAAAAGGAAAGTAGAAGGAGCAAAGGGTGAATAGTTAGATGATATCCATCTGAGGCTGAAGTCTGTAATCCCAGTCTAAATTTGGATAGGTCAGATTTCTTGAATAGTTCAAATCAAATTTTGGCAGAATAAATCAAATCAGCAGGCTTTCATGATTCTGTAAAGAGAGCACCAATAAAATTTGTCTTATAAGAAGAATTCATTATTGAAAAAAATGTAAATACACAGCTAAAATATATAAAAAGTATGCTTCCCCCTGCCCAGCTACCCTGCAGCTTATGCACCTGTCACAACTTTTGTGTTCAATGATAAGTAGTACTGGATTTAATATCAGTATGTATTTCATGGCTGTAGTCTGTTTTGTGGGATTTTGCTTTGTTTAGATAAATAACCTAATTTTGAAAGGTAGGGGAAGAGAACTATCTCATGCTGCTTCCAGGGTATTTTATCATAGAGTGCAGCTTTCTTAAACAGCGTGTGAGTTGCTATAGAAATATTGTAAGGCATTTGCACGCACTTACAGCATTAGCTCATGGGGCTGCCAAATTGCACATAAATAGTTTCTTGGGACATGACACAAAGTTAGTCCTGCTGTAGACAAACATTGATTTTGCATGTACTTTACACATTCCTTCCTCTAATTTGGGTGATACCTCATATACACTTGAAATTCTACTCCTTTAGTTTGACTGGTGGTTTTCATATGTGACTTCATGAGATTATATAAGACTTCTCTGGAACCAAACTTATGTGCATTTTATGAAATAGATAAAAAAACCTAAAGATTTTAATAAAAAGTTTTACATGAAACATATTTTTATTCAACCTTCAGCTATTATGCAAATGAAAATGAAAATTAATGAATAAAAAGCAATTTGTGGAAAGTAATACAAATACCATACCAAAGATGAATAATGACTGGTCACTGGCTTCCTGGATAACCAAAGAACTGCAGCTCATTTATAATCTATAGGTTTAAAGACCTCTTCTGTTTCCAGAAAGTTTCAGAAAGCCATTTTTTCTCTAAGAAATCCTATCACACCTTCTAAAATCTTTCCTCCACAAAGAAGCCAACCTCCTCCCTACACTATGAATTAGCTGTCAGAGTCATCTCTTCTCAAAAGAATCATTTTCCTCAATCTCCTTATAGTAAAATAAACAACTGTTTGAAAAACCTTGAAAAATTTTACCTGCAAATGTATATTTTAGGGCAAAATTAGCGTTCCCTTAAGTTGAGACCTTTGCAAGCCTATTTCATGACTAAAAGCACCATCTTTTTTTCTACTCTTCTGTTTATTCACTTATGTAATAATTCTGGACATGGATAGTTTGCACAATATGAAAGCAATGCAATATACTAGTATTGCAGTTGCACTATTTTTCATTTTTTGAAAACAGTTGAAAGTAGAGTTTAATCCATTTACCAGGAAATTCAATCATATAGAGCCTGGACTTTCATCTTCTACGTCTATACTATTTTTTCATTGCCTTTGCAGGTCTAATCCAAATAATGTATGCATGATTTGAATAACTAAAAGAAGCAAATGGACATATGGGCAAATATGATGAAGAACTATATTTAGGTTTTGATTCCAGCTTTTCTAGCGTATTTCAATGAGGTAAAAATATGGTGATTCTGGACTCTCTGGAATAAGATGTGTTACCCTCTTCATTTATTCTTTGGGCAGTATGTGAAGACTTTTACTATTCAGGAAACTGAGTGGTAAACTCAGTAAACTGATAGAAAAGAAATATTTTCTCTCCCTGTTCTGAGGACATTTGAAGTCTTGTATGTCATTACTGATTTTGGTTCTTTAAGTAAAATATTTATTCCCTTAATCTTTTCAGTATTTTTGTCTTCCTCTGTTTCATTTAGACTTAATTTAAGGCTAAAATTGTAGGGGTTTTTTTAATGTATATAGAAGTTACCAAGTACTGTTACATATGTTATCAGTCTTCTGATACGTCTAGATTCATGTGCTCTCTTTCTGGAGAACTGAAAACAGTTATGTATGTGAGTTTTGATTTAAAATATTTTTTTTCAAAGGACATAACCATTTAAATCTATATTGTCATATAGAAATGTTTCGTTACAAAGGAACTTATCACTTTTGATTCTAAAGATATTCTCAATAAAACTAGAATGTCAACTTAACCAGTAGTTACTTATGTGGATGCTATAGATAATAAAAATGAAACATCTTGCAAGGGGTTTTGACAGGTCATGATGGCTAGAGTTTGCAGTCTAAATTTTAATACCTACAATTACTTCTTTGTATCTAGCGATTTCTTTTAATCAGCAACTGTGTACACACACATTTATGTATAGACTCTGTACATTGACATGACGAAATCATTAGACTCCTTGATTTCAGTGAGTGCAAATAACCCAGATAATTCTGTCAGTTTCAAATTTTTCCACTGGTGTTCAGTTATTCATTTCTTGCAATTGGGGATGATTTTTTGCTCAGTTCGTGCAGGCAGGGCATGCAGGGCAGGCGTGCGGGCCGGGCGCAGTCCACTTCCCGGCTCTAGAGGCTAAATCAGCTAGTGGTCATCACCTTCCCAGAAGAGGACCTAGCGATGGTTTCCACCAGGCCGAAAGCCATGGCCAGAAGGAGTGTGGCGACCCAGCCGCAGCTCCCACACAAGCACGCAGCTGTCCAGGTCTCCAACTGCAGGGAGTGCCTGGGCCTGTCACTGGTGCCGGAGGGCAGCGGAGACAGCACCTGTGCGCGGTGTGACCAGGGGGATGATCTGCTCAGCCTGGTGGCAGAGCTGGAAGAGGGAGTGGAGAGGTTAAGGAGTATCAGGGAGTGTGAGAGGGAGATAGATTGGTGGAGCCACACGCCACCGTCACTGAGGCAAAGGCAGCAGGTAGAGGCTCCACAAGAAGCAGAGGACCCTCTTCCCTCTTGCCACCAGGCAGAAGGAGGGGTCCTAAGAGACAGGGGGGAATGGAAATGGGTCCCTGCTCAGGGCGCCAGGCGAATCCCCTCCTGGCCTCCCTCGCCTTCCCAGTTGCCCTTACACAACAGATATGGGGCTCTGGAGCTTGAGGGCCAGGCAAATGAGGATGTAGATGAAGGTCCATCCAGGGGGTTGCCTAGGGTGAGTCAGTCAGCAAGCAGTAGGAGCTGGAAGCCATTGTGCGGTAGGATAGCTATGACTTAGTCACTATCAYAGAAAYATGGTGGGATGACTCTCACGACTGGAGTGCTGCAATGGATGGCTATAAGCTCTTCAGAAGGGATAGGCGAGGAAGGAGAGGCGGTGGGGTGGCTCTGTATGTTAGGGAGTGTTTCGATTGTACAGAGCTCAACGACTGTCATGATCAGATCGAGTGCTTATGCGTAAGGATGAGGGGGAAGGCCAACAAGGCAGATATCCTGCTGGGAGTCTCTCATAGACCACCCAACCAGGATGAAGAGGCAGATGAAGCATTCTACAAGCCGCTGGCAGAAGTCTCACAATCGTTAGCCCTTGTCCTCGTGGGGGACTTCAACTTACCCGACATCTGCTGGAAATACAACACGGCAGAGAGGAAACAGTCTCGGAGGTTCCTGGAGTGTGTGGAAGATAACTTCCTGACACAGCTGGTAAGCGAGCCTACCAGGGGAGGTGCCTCACTTGACCTGCTGTTTACCAACAGAGAAGGAGTGGTGGGAGATGTGGTGGTCGGAGGCTGTCTTGGGCTTAGTGACCACGAAATCATAGAATTCTCGATTCTTGGTGAAGTAAGGAGCGGGGTCAGCAAAACCACAACCTTGAACTTCCGGAGGGCAGACTTTGGCCTGTTCAGGACACTGGTTGACAAAGTCCCTTGGGAGGCAGTCCTGAAGGGCAGAGGGGTCCAAAGAGGCTGGACGTATGTCAAGGAGGAAGTCTTAAAGGTGCAGGAGCAGGCTGTCCCCATGTGCTGCAAAAAGAGCTGGCGGGGAAGATGACCGTCCTGGCTGAACAGGGAGCTTTTGCTGGGACTCAGGGAAAAAAGGAGAGTCTACCACTGTTGGAAGAAGGGACAGGCAGCTCAGGAAGAGTACAGGGATCTCGTTAGGTCATGCAGAGAGAAAATTAGAAAAGCAAAAGCCAGCTAGAACTCAATCTGGGCACTGTCATAAGAGATAACAAAAAAAGTTTTTACAAATATATTAACAACAAATTAAGAGGGCCAAGAGAGAATCTCCATTCTCTACTGGATGCCGAGGGGAACACTGCCACCAAGGATGAGGAAAAAGCTGAGGTACTTAATGCCTTCTTTGCCTCAGTCTTTAATAGTCAGACTAGTTGTCCTCAGGGTATTCAGCCCCCTGAGCTGGAAGACAGGGACGGAGAGCAGAATACACCCCCCATTAATCCAAGAGGAAGCGGTTAATGATCTGCTACGCCACCTGGACACTCACAAGTCTATGGGGCCGGATGGGATCCACGCAAGAGTACTGAGGGAGCTGGCGGAGGAGCTTGCCAAGCCACTCTCCATCATTTATCAACAGTCCTGGTTAGCAGGGGAGGTCCCGGAGGACTGGAGGCTTGCCAATGTGACACCCGTCTACAAGAAGAGCCGGAAAGAGGATCCGGGAAGCTACAGGCCTGTCAGCCTGACCTTGGTACCAGGGAACATTATGGAGCGGTTCATCTTGAGGGTGCTCACAAGGCAGGTGCAGGACAACCAGGGGATTGGGCCCAGCCAGCATCGGTTCATGAAAGGCAGGTCCTGCTTGACCAACCCGATCTCCTTCTATGACCAGGTGATCTGCCTAGTGGATGAGGGAAGGCTGTGGATGTGGTCTACCTGGACTTTAGTAAGGCCTTTGACACTGTCTCCCACAGCATTCTCCTGCAGAAGCTGGTGGCTCATGGCTTAGACAGGTGTACTCTTCCCTAGGTAAAAAACTGGCTGGATGGCAAAGCCGAGAGAGTTGTGGTGAACAGAGTTAAATCCAGTTGGCGGCCAGTCACGAGCGGTGTTCCCCAGGGCTCAGTTTTGGGGCCAGTCTTGTTTAATATTTTTATCAATGATATGGATAAGAGGATTGAGTGCTCCCCCAGTAAGTTTGCAGACAACACCAAGTTGGGCGGCAGTGTTGATCTGCCTGAGGGTAGGAAGGCTCTGCAGAGGGATCTGGACAGGCTGGATCGATGGGCCGAGGCCATTTGTATGACGTTCAACAAGGCCAAGTGCCGGGTCCTGCACTTGGGTCGCAACAACCCCAGGCAACGCTACAGGCTTGGGGAAGAGTGGCTGGAAAGCTGCCCAAAGGAAAAGGACCTGGGGGTGCTGGTYGACAGCCGGCTGAACATGAGCYGGCAGTGTGCCCAGGTGGCCAAGAAGGCCAACGGCATCCTGGCCTGTATCAGAAATAGTGTGGCCAGCAGGAGCAGGGGGGTGATCGTGCCCCTGTAGTCAGCACTGGTGAGGCCGCACCTCAAATMCTGTGTTCAGTTTTGGGCCCCTCACTACAAGAAGGACATTGAGGTGCTGGAGCGTGTCCAGAGAAGGGCGACGAGGCTGGTGAAGGGTCTGGAGCACAAGTGTTACGAGGAGCAGCTGAGGGAGCTAGGGTTTTTTAGTCTGGAGAAGAGGAGGCTGAGGGGCGGCTTTATCGCTCTCTACAACTACCTGAAAGGAGGGTGTAGCCAGGTGTGTGTTGGTCTCTTCTCCCAAATAACTAGTGATAGAACAAGAAGAAATGGCCTCAAGTTGCACCAGGGGAGGTTTAGATTGGATATTAGGAAAAATTTCTTTACTGAAAGAGTGGTCAAGCATTGGAACAGGCTGCCCATGGAAGTGGTGGAGTCACCATCCCTGGAGGCATTCAAAAAACGTGTAGACGTGGCACTTCGGGACATGGTTTAGTGGGCATGATGGTGTTGGGCTGACGGTTGGACTTTTCCAACCTTAATGATTCTATGATTGAGATAAGATAAATTAATTGACATTCTCTCATTTGTAGTCTCCAAATGGCATAGCACCATATACAGAAGTTTACATACTCTCTAACACTGATTAGCAGGGAAGTGATCGGCCAGTTATTATTCCCTCATTACAAACTGTTATGGAGAGAAATGAAAATTATGATTAAGTGGTTTTGCAAAGGTTCATATTGCAATAAATGGTTTTGTCAAAAGCATAAGGAATAGTCAAAGCTTGAAACAGTAAGTGAAGAAATGTTATTGATATTCTATGTTTTGAGGTGGTTTATATCCTTATTGTTCCCTCTGCTTCTCAAAGATTCATATCACATAGTTGGAATTTGAAGGGAGAAATTTCAGAGGACTTGGCCATGCTTTCTGTGCATTGGCACAGGACAATGTGCAAACAAGTTCCTGGAATCTCTATAGTGGGGAAAGATTCTTTAGACATAAATATTGCTTTAAATTTTTGTTTTTGTTTTTGTTTTGTGCTTTTTAAAAAAAAAGAAAAGAAAACAGAGATGACACTTTATTCATTAGAAAAGTCAAAAAGGTGCTGAGTATTTTTATCTGTTTATAATTCAGAAGTTAGGAATATTTTAATATATTGCTTTTTTCTTCTATCCTTAATGTCAACAGTTTTTTTGTCATGTGTAGATCCACTTATACCATAAATTATTTTCATTGCCCTTTTTTCTTTGTCTTTATATTTATTTATTTATTATTCTTTGTATATATATATATATATATATATATATATATAAATTTGATTGTGTAAATAGAACCAAGTACTTCAGACAGATGACTATTTGCATTATTTAATGATATGTTATTTAGAACTGAGTGAATCCTACTGGTGTCTGCACGCTACCTGAAATAAGAACCTGAAGAACGGTTAAAAGAAGTTGGCAACAAACCAAAGAGCCTGTGAATCCTTGGACTTTTTCTTCAGCTCTTGCCTACTCAGATTATATCAGAGGTTTCTACTACTTCTCTCAGACTGTATCTCTGTGAACTACTCTGCATCTTCTGTTCAACATTTTGTTGAAATGTTGATGTTACAAAATGTTGAAATGTTTGATGTTACAAAAATAACTGCACGTCCCATTGCCTGCCAGTTTTTTTCCATGTAAAAATTGACCTTGTTCCTTTTTTTTCTTTACCTATAATTTCCTTTTAATTATAAATGTAAGGAAATTAATCACTGGTTCCCGAGTTTGTCCTCTTGTATTTTTTTGTGCGTGCAGATGTGGTAGTTTTAGACAATTTCAACACACAATACATTTCAGTGCATAGTTTGGCTGAAACAGAAGTACTTTTCCCAGTTCATTGATGATGAACGCATGTTCAGAGAAGTCAAATGATTCATCCTAGAAATCAGTGACTGAATCAAGAACAGAACTGGTTAGCTCCCATTTTTGTGGTTTATTGGTCCCAGTTTTCATAGCAGGTTGTTATGGATATTCTCTCAACATTGAAGTATAATGTATGAAATGAGACAGCGAGAAGAATGAGYAGATTAGGGTTCCTAGATGGATGAGAGCCAGTGACCTAGACAAAAGTTTGCTGTCTAAGGTAAGATTTAAGATCAAGTTTTATGAGATTATAGTTCTAGGGAAAAGTAGCTATAGTATAGTGTAGCATAGCATAGCATAGTATAGCATAGCATAGGATGATAGAATAGCATGTGTAGTTCCATGCTGAATACCTGGATGAGGTGCAAAAATAGCTCCATACTCATAGGCTAGCAGTACCCCTTTAGAAATGTAAATGGTTAAGGACAGAAAAGCTAAAATAAGGAAATAAAAGGAAGAGTGATACAGAGAAACAGTAAACCTGGAATGGCAAATGAGTCATCTGTTAAGAAGACAGGAGACTCATATTTGGGAGCAACATAATGAAAGTTTAGTTCTAAGACAAAAACACCAAGTGTAGCCTTTACTTTCGGATAACATGTTAGTCTGACAGATAAGCCTTGGTATGGTGACAGATGATGGAAATCGAAGTTCAGAAGAACTCTGTACCTGAAGAACAAAATTTTGCACTGAAAAAATTCAGATACATCAAAGATTTCCTATAAAGCAACTTGAACTTGGCAATTAATGAAGCATTTTGTTGTTATTAAAAAACAAAGTTGGGCTTTTGCTTCTGTTTGTTGTTTCCTGATTAGGAACAGTTTATACCTTCAGCTTCAACTGTTTCCAGTTTAGGGAATGTTGCTCAGGAGCCCCTAAATCACTTTTGCTCAGCAGCAACGTCTCTCAGGATAATGGTGAGCAGGACTGACTCAGCAGTTAATGTGATAGCTGGTGGAAAAAGGGGTTGTCCTGAATTAATTTTCTTCCTAGTAGTTGGTATACTGCTGTGTGTTGGATTTAGTATGAGAATAATGTTGATAACACACTGATGTTTTAGATGTTGCCAAGTAGTGTTWACACTAGTCAAGGACTTTTCAGCTTCCCATGCTCTGCCAGGTGCACAATAAGCTAGGAGGAGGCATAGCCAGGACAGCTGACCCAACTGGCCAATGGGGTGTTCAATACCATATGATGTCATGCTCAGGATATAAAGCTGGAGGAAGAAGAAAGAAGGGGCGGACTTTTGGAGTGATGGCATTTTGTCTTCCCAAGTTACCGTTACACGTGATGGAGCCCTGCTTTCCTGGAGATGGCTGAACACCTGCCTGCCGATGGGAAGTAGTGAAGGAATTCCTTGTTTCGCTTTGCTTGCGTGCGCGGCTTTTGCTTTACCTATTAAACTGTCTTTATCTCAACCCACGAGTTTTCTCACTTTTACTCTTCCGGTTCTCTCCCCCATCCCACCGGTGGGGAGTGAGCAAGCGTCTTTGTGGGGCTTAGTTGCTGGCTGGGGTTAAACCATGACAGGGGTGCACAAAGGCCTTGAGACACTGATCAAGATTGTGTGGGACTTCTCGAGTCACGCAAAGTTGGTGGTAACATCCCAGAGGGCAGATGGAGATCCAGATTGACCTCCAAAGAGAGGACACAGAAGTCCAGGTGTCAAGCTGCCAGGCTTCCCTGATGCTTCTCCCGGTGGTCAGGAGCAATGGCAGCCTCAGCCCTGGCTGAGGGGCTGAGCCACTGGGTGAAGGAGCTGGGGAAAGAGATGAGTAGGCAGTGTATCATCACAGATGAAGAGCAGATCAACAGGACCTTCATAGAGATCCTTTAGAAGCCAGAGGTGTCTCTTCCTGCTGTTGCAGAGGAGGAGGTATGGACAGAAAACACTCTTGAATGAACATAGGATGTTCACTCCCAAGATGGGAAAGTTTGTGATTTCTGGCAATGGAAGAAAGACTTTCTCTGATGCCAGATGTGCACTTACAAAATAGGGATAGCGTCCTATAAATCTGGTGTCTAAAAACTTCTGTCATTTTTTCCATTAATCATTCAGTTAGGTGAGTGTTCTGCCTGTCATAAATAAATAAATAAATAAGCTAGCTAACATGTTAGAAAACATGGATATTTAACTTTACTTAGTCTTAGTTGTCAGCAATTTTTATTTTTTTAATGGAAGTAAAATGAAATAACTAATATTAGCACAGCTATGTGGGAAAGGTAAGCATTTTTCTGTGTCAGAGCACAGAGATCACTTGGGAAAAAGGCACCTGGTCATTGATAAATGATCTTAACAGGTAACTTCTTAGCTCAACAAAGAAACAGAAAATGAAAGGTTTATGAGTCAAACAACCAGAGAAGAGAATGCAGAAGGATTTGTACAAGATTTGGAGGGGTGGGATATTCTGTGTGCTTTATCAAAGTTAAGAACTGGAGAGAAAAGATTATCATGGGTGATGAGGAAACACTGATGATGAGTCAAACAACAGAAGGTTACTAAGGGCTTAGTATCTTAATTAAGGTTAAGTAGTAACTTAGTAACTTAACTAAGGTTAAGATATTAATGGGAGAAATATTAGTTTTAAATGCATGGAATATTAGCTGATAAAACTCAGGCAGATATACACATTAAAGGTATGGTTGAAACAACTGTGAAGTGCAAGTGGAGATTTAAAGTCATAAAAGAGATGGGGGGGAGGTTTCATGGCTATTTTGTCAACAACAGTACTTACCAGGAAGGTCACAGAATTGCTGGACAGTTCTATGAGCGCAGGAAAAGAACTTGACCATGAGGAAAAGGTAGATGCTGAGGTTAGAATGTGACAATTAAATATACAGCTTTTTCCAATATTCAGTTTATAGGCAAAATAAATTCTGTACCTAGAGTGTGTTGGTGCTACATAATGAGATAGGTAAAAAGAAGAGAAGAACAATCTAAGGCACTGTCTGTGTGAGGAAGATAATAAATGATACTGAAAAGGCTAGAGAGAATCACCCATGGATTGTTCTTGGGATCAATCTTACTTAATATTTTAATTTCATTAATGACCTTGGAACAAGTAATAAAAATGTGCTGATGACACATGACTGCTAAGGTATGCCAGAATAACAATGTACATAATGCATGGGATGGTGCTAAGAGACTGAAAATTAGAACTGGAATGAAATGTAATAATACAAAGTAGATAATGAACTTAAGGATTAATTACAAGAGTATTGTGTATAAACTAGGCTAAGTTGAAAAACTATAAGAGCAAGACCTTCATTTATTAGTTCATCACAGGATACCTGTGAATAATGATTGTGATACCATGAAAAGCAGACCAAGAAGTGTATTAAGAAACATATTTGTGTGACAGATAAGGAAATTTTAATATCATTCTGTAAAGCTGTTAGCTTCTGCTCCATACAGCAGAATTCAGAAGGAAACAAATRCAGAGAACATATCCTGCAAGGTTAAGGGAAGGGAAGATCATACAGTACAAGAGGAGGTCAAAAGAGTGGCTAGTTTGACACAAGTAGGCAATGTCTTCAATGCATGTGAGAACAATCGTATTTCCATACATCAGTACAGATAGAAATATGAAGAAGAAAAAATACTGGTTTACACAGGAATATGTGTTAAACGTGAATTTAGGATTGATGTTAGAGGAAGTGTTGACTATTAGTAAGTTCATGGAACAGCAACCTAGTGGGACTTTTGGAGACAAGAAAATATGGTTAAACTTTTATAAATGAGGATTAGGTAGAAGGGTTGTTTTTCATATCAGAGCACACAGCATAATGAATGAGGAACAGTCTTCAGCCTTTTGTGTATTTCTACCTTATTTTAAAAGGAAATTCACACAATTATTGCAGAACCGAATTTTGTACCTTTTAAAATGAATATGAGACCTATTATGCAACCTCACTCTTACACAGTGCTTGTAGTGGACACCAATACAAATGTTCACACAAATTATGTGAAATATAAAAGAGAAGTGAGAAAGAGCATAGCAGTAACTCAGCAGTTCACAGATGTTGCAACTTGTAGGAAATTCTTTCCCAGGCTCCTCCCCAGCTTTTGCAGTTTGACTTGTATTCTTATTCCTACTGCTAAACCACAGATTCTAGCACAACAGAGTACAATTTTTCTTATGACCTGTGGGGTTTTTTTGGTTGTTTTTTTCTTGACCTGTGTTTTGTGGTGTTGGTTTTTTTTTTTTGTTTGTTTGCTTGTTTGTTTGTTTTTTTAACACAATAGTATATATGACTATTCTGGAGCTACTTTCAACATCAAGTCACTTCACTCCTTGAGAAATTTACTTATTTTAAGTGGGGGACTATTGCACTGTGAACTTAGCAATACAATAAACAGAAGTGTTGATTTAAGCACTAAAGCTAGAAGCAGGTTTTCTAGAAAATTGTTCCACTTTTCTAAATACAACCCACATGTTACTGTTGCCCAGAGAAACACAGTTGCTTATCTGTCAGATTGTTTGAGTCAGGTAGGAAAAGGCATGACTCAGATTCATGACTATACACACCCCACTGTCTAAACAGCTGAACAGTGAACTACAGCTTTCACAGTCTGTGGCGGTTTTAAAATTCACATATGAGCCACAGTATACTATGGAGTTACTTAATAATAACTCAAATACATCCATAACTATTATACTGGAAAAAAGGGATCACATTCTAATATAATTTTAAGCAGAATTCAAAGAAGAGTTCTATAATATGGCATAGTCACTTGGATATAAAATCCCAGTGTTTTTGGATCCAGTCCTTCTTATCCTACTCAAACAAAATTTGATCTAAAGTTAGTCACTTGGATCAGTCTCCATGTTTACAAGTACCATAGACTTCTCCATAAATGTAATGGCTTTGATTTTTGTTAGTGATGTTTTTTTAAAACAAAGCTCATTTAACTTTTTTCCCCTCATATGGTATATTCCTCGTCAGTAGAGTGGTGGAGTATATGAGAAACGGTAGTATAATAAAGGCAAAAATTTATTTCTATTTCAATGAAAAATGACATGTGCCAGCTATGAACATAGCTAGACCAATTTATGGATAGAAATAAAATGCATTCTCTCACCCCTAGTGTTTTCTTTTTTTCCACCGATTTGATTTAACCTCATCTAAAGCTCCGTGTACAGCTGAATCAATCATTGTTAAGATTATTTTGTTAGTGCAAAATACACTTGTTATTGCTTTAACACTTGTATTTTTACAACTCTTGAGTTTTTTTCACAGTGCTGGTAGAACAAAATTGTCAATGATACCCAATATTTTCGCATTTTTATATTACTGTCCCTAAATATGCCCAGTATATTAAAAACTACCATTATAGTTCATGCAATATACAAAATGATGATACACATTCCTATTATAAAAATTAGGTAGAATAAATAATTGGAAGTAACTTTTTTAAATACAAAATTGTTATTCACTATTCACTACAAGAAGGACATTGAGGTGCTGGAGCGTGTCCAGAGAAGGGCGACGAGGCTGGTGAAGGGTCTAGAGAACAGGTCTTATGAGGAGCGGCTGAGGGAGCTGGGGTTGTTTAGCCTAGAGAAGAGGAGGCTGAGGGGAGACCTTATYGCTCTCTACAACTACCTGAAAGGAGGCTGTAGAGAGATGGGTGCTGGTCTCTTCTCCCAAGTAACAAGTGATAGGACGAGAGGAAATGGCCTCAAGTTGCGTCAGGGGAAGTTTAGATTGGATATTAGGAAAAATTTCTTCACTGAAAGGGTAGTCAGGCATTGGAACAGGCTGCCCAGGGAAGTGGTGGAGTCACCATCCCTGGAGGTGTTCAAAAAACGTGTGGATGAGGTGCTTCAGGACATGGTTTAGTGGGCATTTGTACTGGGTTGATGGTTGGACTCGATGATCTTAGAGGTCTTTTCCAACCTTAATGATTCTATGATTCTATGATTCTATGATTCTATGATTGTTAGAAATTTATTAGCTTAGATAAATGCATATGGAGTTATATTCCCAACTTCAGATGTTTTATTATTTTACCTTAAATGAGTTCAGATTAGTAGTATTTGCCAAAACTTGTTTTCCCCTTTTAAAGTGGAAATTTAACTCACTATTATCTTCCTCCTTAAACTGCTGTTTAACAGTGGGTGAAAAAAAAAGACAAACAAAAAACCAAAACCCTTCAGGTCTTAGTTACTTCTAAGAAGGCTACAAACCTGCATTGGGGTAGGAAAGGGGAAATGAATTCAAGAAGCAGAGAAACAAGTACTTTCCTACAGGACAATCCAGGGTCCAGATATGCATCTAAGTATTGTTATATTTAATAGAACTATTTGTATAACGGAAACCCTTACAGAAAGGCTTTGTCTGCTTGGTTGTTTAGTTGTTTGGTTTTGTTCTGGTAAAGAAGGGAAGGGAAGGGAAGGGAAGGGAAGGGAAGGGAAGGGAAGGGAAGGGAAGGGAAGGGAAGGGAAGGGAAGGGGAGGGGAGGCAAAAGGAAAAAGGAAAGCAAAAAGGAGAGGAAAAAGTAGAGGGCAAAGGAGAGGAAAAAGGCAAGGCAGGGCAAGGCAAGGCAAGGTCCCAAATATTCCCATTAGTTCTTACTTTGAACCTCCTATATAAATAATCAATTTCAGAAGGCAGATTGGAAAATTACTGGAGACACCTCTTTAGAGATGTAAACCAGCACACTGATTTACTTCTGACAATGAACTGGAGAAACTTGTGAAGAACTCTGAAGATGTGTAAACAGGCTTGACTGGAATTGTGAAGGGTTTTTTTTGATGTCACGAGATACACGCATTATAATGGCAAGTTTAGACCTAAGCAATTTTGAAAATCCTAATAGACAGGATCTCTATCTTTTGATATTAAACAGTTGACCAGTTAGTACCAGATCCTGATTATGGCATATAAGTTAAGCTCAGGTTTCTGGCTGAATGTATTAAAAAATATGTGGAAATATTGTGTTACCGTGCTACTGAAAGCAAAGAAAAATAATACAGGAATGCAGTCTGAAGTTTGGATTGGCACAATTATGTGGAAAAAGATGATCAAAGAATTAAAGCTCTGCAAACTGCTCAGCACATAATTCATAATGTTGCGGTATTTGCCTGGCTTAATACTTAAACACATACTTAGGATCTTATTTAAATGAAATCACTGACTGTTGTCTGCCTTTTTGCCAAATATAGACCAAAAAGCCAATAGCAGCATGATATCCAGGTTTGACATGGAACTGTGTGAAGTTTTGACTTTTTAGGTTTGGATGGGCTCAAAATATCAGCATCCAATATGAAGAAATATTCCTGATATTGCACACCCTCTTAGAGCAAAAATAGAGAATAAGGTGACCTTGAGGACCCTTGCAAAGCAAATGACAGCCCAGTACATAGTTTTCTGTCATACAGAGAGATTACATAGTCTGAGCTGGAATAGTTCCTCAGAAATAAAAATAATTATACTAATGATGATAGGGAGATCAGAAGTGGGCAGTGTGTGCATACACGGAACCAGATAGGTAGAAGGATTCAGGCAGGTTCTGTAACTGACAAGAGTTAGTCTAGGCTAGGACTATAGAAAAGAAATTGAATTATTGAAACTGAATTGCAGAGCCAATTTAGATGGACTATCAGTGGCTTTAAGACAAATATTTTCCATATGGAAATGAGAGGAAATAATCAGAGAGGTAAAATATCAATTGCAAATTGAGCTTTACAGTTCATCACTTAAGAAGAGAAGCATACTTTCAGACAGAATCTAAATATTTGATGATATTCCAGTTTGAGAAATAGGATAATATCATGATAAAGGAATATAAAAAAAAAGAGGTGGCAGACCAGAGCTTCTGTATTTTCACAAGGTAATTTCAATTGAGCAAAACCAGGAAAATTCAAAACTGATAAAAATAAAGAATATACATATATTTCATTTGATTAGTACTTAGACTGTAGAATGCATTGCTGTTGACTGAGAGAACAGAAGCTTTGCAGGATTTAGAACACAATCATTGGATAAAAAGGATATATAGAGTAATATTTTGGAAACATCATGCTTCTGAGCACAAGTCCTTCTCCAAATAATAATGAGGAAAAAAAGAGACAATTGTGTCGAAAGACATCAGAAATAAACTGCCACACATATCTAATAGTTAGGAGTGTCGTGGTTTAACCCCAGCCAGCAACTAAGTACCACACAGCCGCTTGCTCACTCCCCTCCATGGAATGGGGGAGGGAATAGGAAGGGTAAAAGTGAGTTTTACTCACTTAACCCAACTCGTGGGTTGAGATAAAGACAGTTTAATAGATAAAGCAAAAGCCGCGCACGCAAGCAAAACAAAACAAGGAATTCATTCACTGCTTCCCATTGGCAGGTGTTCAGCCATCTCCAGGAAAGCAGGGCTCCATCACACATAACGGTTACTTGGGAAAAGAAAACGCCATCACTCCAAACATCCCCCCCTTCTTTCTTCTTCCCCCAGCTTTATATGCTGAACATGACGTCATATGGTATGGAATACCCCTTTAGTCAGTTGGGGTCAGCTGTCCTGGCTGCTTCCCCTCCCAACTTCTTGTGCATCCCCAACCTACTGGCTGGTGGGGTGGGGTGAGAAGCAGAAAAGGCCTTGACTCTGTGTAAGCACTGCTCAGCAGTAACGAAAACATCCCTGTGTTATCAATACGGTTTTCAGCACAAATCCAAAACATAGCCCCACACTAGCTACTAAGAAGAAAATTAACTCTATCCCAGCCAAAACCAGCACAGGAGTTAAGCGTCTTTCCTGTCCTCTGTGGTACAGCAATTTTTGAGTCCATCTGTGTTGATTTTTTGTTGTCCTTTACTGCTGACATGATTGGATTTGAACTTTCTTCTCCCCAAATGTGCAAGTAAATATTTTTTCAGGAATACTGAGGGAACTGAGAAAAGAATACACACTTGGAAAGCACAAAAAGTAATTGCGTGTAAGTATCTATTTTTAAAAATCTAGCTTAATCAGAAGTTAGATATGGTGTTTTTGGTACAGTCCTGAGGGAGATACAATATATAAACTGCAGTACTGACTGATGATACAGACCTTTAAAGAACAAATACTCTTTTTCTTTCTAGAAAAAGAAGCAATTTACCTACAGTTGGCCTACACCAAGAAAAACAAATGACAGTGGTCTATGCCAAATCAGACATAATTTCTTGGGAATGTCATTTAGCTCTCTAAGCATTAGACAATAATACTCACCAATAATCTCACTTTTCTTCAATTTTCTTTGAGAGTGTGTGTTTCCATGTAAAAGTATAAAAGAATTCTAGCATCAACTTCTAAATTAAGATCATTGGAGAGGTGTAACAGATTTAGATACTTTAACAATAGAGACTTAATGACCACTCAAATCCCATTTGTCCATACCTAAGGTTCATTTGAAAGTTCTCCTGGAAATGTCTTCCCTTGGTGACACTAGCATGTGAACAAATATTTTCTCTGTAAATGTAGTAATTGTAGTTCGTTAAGTTGATGGAAGATAAAAATAATTATTGTTTACTGTATCAAGTAGAAAACATACATAGGTTGGTTTGTTCAAGGGTATTTTACAAGCTCCAGGTGTTCTGTAGAATCACCTGAGTTATAACTGCAAGTGATACTGATGAAAAATATTAACAAATTTAAACAGTCATTAAACCAATACATCTCAAACTTCCCAAAAGACCTTACTAAGTATTTTTTTCCCCACACCCAGGAAGTCAAGCTGTTTACAAACAATGAGTGTGACATTAACTGTTTTTATACCTACTAAATTAATCTGGATTGCTATCCATTTTATATTAAGGGGGAGGAAATAGGTCTCATGAACTGGGTTTGGAACACAGCTGGGCCTATTTATGCAAAATCATGTATAGTCCTACTGACTTACATAACATTACAGCTGATCCCTAAAGCTGACTAGAATTCAACTTCCAATATTTAAGAATAAGATAAGAGAGAGTCAGATTAAGAAACAGAATAATAATTCCCATTTGATGGTATTTTTATGCTGAAAGTATACTTCCAAAATTGTACAGCTGGTCTATTTTATATTTTTAAGTATTTTAAAGCCTTTTACCCCAATGTGATAGAATCAAGCTAAACATTTGTACGTGGCATGTCACAACAAGGAACTCACAGCTCAGCACACATGCTTTCTGTACTTAAAGCAGCATTTCCATGCATGTCAAACATTCTTTAAAATAATTGCAATTATTTTACAACTTCATTGTTCAGTTAACTTGAACTATCTAGATTGGTTGGTCATGAGATTCAACTTTTCGGTGGATGTCTCAAAGATTAAGTACAGTTAAGTTCTTTGAAAACAATCATAGATTCACAGAATCATAGAATAATTAAGGTTAGAAAAGACCTCTAAGATCAAGTCCAAGCGTCAACATCATCATGCTCACTAAACCATGTCCCAAAGTGTCACAACGATACATTTTTTAAACGTCTCCAGGGATGGTGAATCCAACACTTCCCTGGGCAGCCTGTTCCAATGCCTGACAACCCTTTCAGTGAAGAAATTTTTCCTAATATCCAATCTAAACCTCCTCTGGCACAACTTGAGGCCATTTCCTCTCGTCCTATCGCTAGTTATTTGGGAGAAGAGACCAACACCCGCCTCTCTACAGCCTCCTTTCAGGTAGTTGTGGAGAGTGATAAGGTCTCCTCTCAGCCTCCTCTTCTCCATGCTAAACAACCCCAGCTCCCTCAGCCTCTCCTCATAAGACTTGTTCTCCAGACCCTTCACCAGCCTCATCGCCCTTCTCTGGACACGCTCCAGAACCTCAATGTCCTTCTTGTAGTGAGGGGCCCAAAACTGAACACAGTATTTGAGGTGCGGCCTTACCAGTGCTGACTACAGGGGCACGATCACCCCCCTGCTCCTGCTGGCCACACTATTTCTGATACAGTCCAGGATGCCGTTGGCCTTCTTGGCCACCTGGGCACACTGCCGGCTCATGTTCAGCCGGCCGTCGACCAGCACCCCCAGGTCCTTTTCCGCTGGGCAGCTTTCCAGCCATTCTTCCCCAATCCTGTAGTGTTGCCTGGGGTTGTTGCGACCCAAGTGCAGGACCCGGCACTTGGCCTTGTTGAATGTCATACAAATGGCCTCGGCCCATCGATCCAGCCTGTCCAGATCCCTCTGCAGCGCCTTCCTACCCTCAGGCAGATCAACACTGCCGCCCAACTTGKTGTCGTCTGCAAACTTACTGGGGGAGCACTCAATCCTCTTATCCATATCATTGATAAAAATATTAAACAAGACTGGCCCCAAAACTGAGCCCTGGGGAACACCGCTCGTGACTGGCCGCCAACTGGATTTAACTCTGTTCACCACAACTCTCTCGGCTTTGCCATCCAGCCAGTTTTTTACCTAGGGAAGAGTACACCTGTCTAAGCCATGAGCCACCAGCTTCTGCAGGAGAATGCTGTGGGAGACAGTGTCAAAGGCCTTACTAAAGTCCAGGTAGACCACATCCACAGCCTTCCCTCATCCACTAGGCAGATCACCTGGTCATAGAAGGAGATCGGGTTGGTCAAGCAGGACCTGCCTTTCATGAACCGATGCTGGCTGGGCCCAATCCCCTGGTTGTCCTGCACCTGCCTTGTGAGCACCCTCAAGATGAACCGCTCCATAATGTTCCCTGGTACCAAGGTCAGGCTGACAGGCCTGTAGCTTCCCGGATCCTCTTTCCGGCTCTTCTTGTAGACGGGTGTCACATTGGCAAGCCTCCAGTCCTCCGGGACCTCCCCTGCTAACCAGGACTGTTGATAAATGATGGAGAGTGGCTTGGCAAGCTCCTCCGCCAGCTCCCTCAGTACTCTTGCGTGGATCCCATCCGGCCCCATAGACTTGTGAGTGTCCAGGTGGCGTAGCAGATCATTAACCGCTTCCTCTTGGATTAATGGGGGGTGTATTCTGCTCTCCGTCCCTGTCTTCCAGCTCAGGGGGCTGAATACCCTGAGGACAACTAGTCTGACTATTAAAGACTGAGGCAAAGAAGGCATTAAGTACCTCAGCTTTTTCCTCATCCTTGGTGGCAGTGTTCCCCTCGGCATCCAGTAGAGAATGGAGATTCTCTCTTGGCCCTCTTAATTTGTTGTTAATATATTTGTAAAAACTTTTTTTGTTATCTCTTATGACAGTGCCCAGATTGAGTTCTAGCTGGCTTTTGCTTTTCTAATTTTCTCTCTGCATGACCTAACGAGATCCCTGTACTCTTCCTGAGCTGCCTGTCCCTTCTTCCAACAGTGGTAGACTCTCCTTTTTTCCCTGAGTCCCAGCAAAAGCTCCCTGTTCAGCCAGGACGGTCATCTTCCCCGCCAGCTCTTTTTGCAGCACATGGGGACAGCCTGCTCCTGCACCTTTAAGACTTCCTCCTTGACATACGTCCAGCCTCTTTGGACCCCTCTGCCCTTCAGGACTGCCTCCCAAGGGACTTTGTCAACCAGTGTCCTGAACAGGCCAAAGTCTGCCCTCCGGAAGTTCAAGGTTGTGGTTTTGCTGACCCCGCTCCTTACTTCACCAAGAATCGAGAATTCTATGATTTCGTGGTCACTAAGCCCAAGACAGCCTCCGACCACCACATCTCCCACCACTCCTTCTCTGTTGGTAAACAGCAGGTCAAGTGAGGCACCTCCCCTGGTAGGCTCGCTTACCAGCTGTGTCAGGAAGTTATCTTCCACACACTCCAGGAACCTCCGAGACTGTTTCCTCTCTGCCGTGTTGTATTTCCAGCAGATGTCGGGTAAGTTGAAGTCCCCCACGAGGACAAGGGCTAACGATTGTGAGACTTCTGCCAGCGGCTTGTAGAATGCTTCATCTGCCTCTTCATCCTGGTTGGGTGGTCTATGAGAGACTCCCAGCAGGATATCTGCCTTGTTGGCCTTCCCCCTCATCCTTACGCATAAGCACTCGATCTGATCATGACAGTCGTTGAGCTCTGTACAATCGAAACACTCCCTAACATACAGAGCCACCCCACCGCCTCTCCTTCCTYGCCTATCCCTTCTGAAGAGCTTATAGCCATCCATTGCAGCACTCCAGTCGTGAGAGTCATCCCACCATGTTTCTGTGATGGTGACTAAGTCATAGCTATCCTGCCGCAGAATTGAATAGAAAAAGACAGATGGGGCAAGGCTGCTGTGCTAGTTTATCTTTTATAAGATACTTGCATAGGAAATACATGTAACAAGTTCCCTAACTGGTGGAAACTCTTAGGTGGTGCTTTCATCATATTAAACAGCAGAGCATTGATTGCAAGACAGGGAACACAGGAAATCAGGTTTATTGTGATTCTTATATTTTAAAATGAGTCTAATTATAAGCTTGCACTGGGTACCCATAATAGCCTGAAATGTGCCTTGAGTGTGTGCCATGCCTTATGGAAGCATGGTGTGATCACTAAATGCACATTACATATTACCTGGTATTTCTATTCCTCATGTCCCATGGCTATATCTACCACAGACATCTGTTGCTGCTCTCACAGTTTATCACTACCTCTTTTTGCCAAGGCCTTGCTGCTGGTCATTCATATTAAGAGCTCTTAGATCTTTCTCATCTTTCCTGGTTGGTCACAAAGCTAAACCTCATAAAAATAGCCTTCCAAGAGATTTTTTCTGCAGTCTGTCTTACATCACTTAACCGCATATCTTACGCATTTAAATCATTGGGATTTTTTTTTATATTTATGATTCGGTGTTAGCATTGTATTTGGCTGAATGCCCAATGGAAAGTACTTGATCCAGTGTGCATTTTATTCTCTTCCTGTCTGTTCTATCTGAGGAGTAAGCTGATATAACAGTTGGAGTTTTATAGGCCATAATGAGGAAAGAGATGCCATAATTATGCTTATGTTCCATATTGTCACTCTTTTTAAAAATTGGCCGTAATATTACCTCCTTCTATTTCTTTGGATTTTTTTCAAACCTCTTAACCAACAGAATAATTTGGTAACATCTTTGTCTTAGTGTATCCCCACCTGTTTTTAATACTTTAAAGGGAACATTGCCAGCCCCTTCTGCTTTGTTTTTCCTGAATGTTCTTGTTGCTCCTTGATTTTTATTTATTTAAATTGAGTTCTTTCACAAGTAAGCCAGCTGTCTGAAAAGGTGTCTTTTTGTTAGTCTCTTCTATGATGATCCCATTTAAAGAAATGTATCAGGTATCTATATTTCCAAGTGCCAGTTCTCAGATTTCTCAGGCAGAATGCAGATGTAAAACTGAAAGTACCTGAGGCGTTGAAACAACAGGCAAAGCCTAGAATTAGAGACTGTGATGGCAGGGGAATGGCAGTAGTTTCCTAGAGATTCCCAGATTTCTATCGCCTCTGGAAGTTAGATTGCCATGCATGCTTCCTGCTAGGCAATCAAATTTTTGTTACTGAGCTCTAGTTCTTTGAGCTCTACAGATGCCTGTGTCATGTAGTCCACAAGATGCCTGGTACCTTCTTCTTCACCTTCTCTGATCTCTTGAAAATCTGAAAATGCCCATTTAGCTTAGAAAACTTCAAATAACACTGGTTTTGAAGTGAAAACTTCTCTTCTTGTCATTCTGAGGAAAGGAGGGAGACAAACAGTGGCTTCTTCTTTGTACATGTGCCTTTATCCTCCCATGTTAAAAAATTCTCAGGATACAATACTAGTGACACTGTTGAAATAAGTGATGGAATATGCAAGCGAGGGAAAAAATAGTATTTCCTGCTGGTAGTTGTGTTTTTGAAATTGAGAATATAACACCTGTTGATTAAACTCTGATATGAAAATTGAGACTTCTACATGGGTTGATCAATGGTAAAGACAAAAAAGTCAATGAGTAAGCACTACCACTTTAAAAGATAATTATCTTTTCTTGTTTCCTAAGGCCAGAATTCCAGTCTACTGCAGCAAAACACATCTGGCTAACTTCTTAGCATAAAACTCCAGGGTAGCTAATATTTATTACATTTCTTGACATTTCAAGGGTATAGTTAAAAGGGGGAGTCTGAGAACATTTCTCCATCCTGGTTTGGGGCATGTGTGCCCTGGCCAAGTTCTGACTGCATATTGGGATGAGACTGGGGTGCTTGGGATGTCCTTTCTCTCTCCCTATAGCTTGTTTTTGATTGGGAGGCAACTCAGGTGTGTAGACACACCAGGTACCCACTGCATGTTGCACCACCTCCCAAACCTGGAGTGAATTTTCAACAGACCACGAAGTACAGCTGGCAGAAAGATTTTGAAACAGCCAGTATCCCTCACGATAAATTGTGTATTCCCTATATATTACTGTATTTTCTGCACTCCTTTTTTTAAATAGGGTAAATGCCATTAATAGCAGTAAAATAACCAAGTAACATATACTTTGGGGAACATATTTTATAAGTGCTGGTTGAGACTTTCTGAAAGGACCCAAAGAAGTTGGTCATTCCCTGCAATGAAATAACATATGATCACCTTATTTACCTATGAAAGTTCCATTCCTAAAATTTATTTTGGGATGTGAAGAAACAAAAATTCCATGCTGTTTCCTGTTTATGTAAAGGATCAGTGAAATTTTGTATGAAGTTTTCTGAATATTCTGCTTTCTGACATACAAAGATTTTTAATAGAAATTATTGGTTATGTAAGGGGTTCTTTTCAACATGCATGCATCAATTTCTATGTAGAAAAATAGTATCTCTCTACAAGAATGGCATTCATAAGCAAAAAAACCCAAACCTAAAGCATATATATTTTTTGAGCTCRTGTTTTCATTTCAGGTACTTATGGCTAGAAGGCTCAGTACTGGCATGGTTTGTGAAGAAGTCTCTTTATTTGTCATTCAAAATGTTAAATTAATGTAACTTGGATATTTATTGTCAAAAATCTATACTTTACAGATTCACCAAGCATGTTCAGATTTTAAATGTACATGGTTATTCACTGGCAATTTTTTTTTATGTCTGGAGAAATTTTACCTAAATATTCGCAAAAAATAAAGAATAGAAGTCAAGATTACAGAAGGAAATAAGACTCGATATAAATGTTTTGTTTGTACATATTAGCTGACATTGCACAAGGTTAAATAATTGATTTTCTTAGGAAAATATTTTGTGATCTTTCCAGGAGAAAAAGAGATAATGCACATGGTATTAAATTTAAGATGATTCTGATAAGTCATTATTAGTGAAGTTCTGAAATAAATTTAATCAACAAGAAAAGGAGGGAGCATACGTGAATTAGTTTTCTTTTAAATTCAGCTGATGATTGATTTAAGTACTGTCACAGCAAAACCATTATTCCATCACATAGAATGATATTTTGTCTCCTTTGATTCCATTTGTGAGGAAGTGAACAACGGTTGGAGCTATATCAGTTGTCTATACATATGACTGTCACTTGATCAGCTGTTTTAACCACACTGTATGATTTTAAGTATTTATGTACAGTTTAATCTTCCACTGCTATAATGTAAAAAGATGCAGATGTAAGAGCTTTTATTACAAATGGCAGAACTCCACATATTGTTAGATAACCAGTTGTTCTTTCTCCCCACCTTCAGAATGTCAAAAAAAAGCTGAAGCATAAATGAAACCTTCAGCTCAGTTGTGCTGGTTGTGTGATTTATAAACTCATTTAACAAATATGATTYAGTTGTATCTGCTGAAAGATCCCCACCCTAGCCCAAAGACATTACTGTCAGCTTAAAATTCTGGCAGTGTATAAACTACATGGATATAGTCACAACTTGTTGTCCCAGACCTTATTAATCCTCAAGTTATTTGAATTTAAAAGCTGCTTTTGACATGGAATCCACTGTAAATCTGCACTCTCTGAATTTCCACTGACACTTCGGGGTGACATTTTGATTTTTTATTTTAAGGAAGTCTCTCTGTTCTTGCTTAATCTTATTACCTGTTATGCAGGCACTATTTTGTCTCATACCAAATATGTAGCTTACTCCAAATTATTGTGTCATTGTTCTGCCAAAGCCATCATCCATAAGGGATTTTCCTGGTGAACCAATATCAAAATATAGACAAGATTATCATAATTTTAGAGCTGGCATCTTGAAAGCCTCGGGGGTCTTTTGTATTAAGCCTCTTTGTTTTGCAAAGCTACCAGCATGAAGTTATGAATGACATTAGCAATCTGTATCTCTTGCAAAATAAAAAAACCCGCTTGATTGTTTTCAGAGTAAACTTGTTGCATTGCAGCAGATGCTGGATTCTTTCTTTCTTACTGCATATTTGTTTTTGTATTTACTGACATTATATCCCAGCAGAAAAAGAAGACAAATCAAGACCACTTAAGAAATAAGACTGATCTTGGCTGAGAAACAGTAGAAATTACCATGCTTCAGAAACAGCCCTTTAAGCATCCTAGGTTTTTTTCCCCCCAGAAATATACATATGTATGCGTGTAACTTTAAACACATCATTAATCCCAATTTCCTCAATGGCCCTATTTTGTATTTAATATTATTTTAAAGAGTTTTGCTGGACTGGGGCCACAGAATGATAACACAATATTTCCTTCAATGAAAACAGATACTTGCTTTTGCAACGGGAACACACAGGGGACCAGAAAGTGTTTTGTTTTGGTTGTTTTTTTGTATTTCCCAATCTGCAGTTGGCATGCAGTGTTATATATGATGATGAAACACAGGTGTTTATTTAATTAATAATATAAAGGTGTAGCAACATGAGTGTTTCTTCCTTAAGACAATAAGAGACACTAAAGAAAATCAAAAGATAGTCAAAGCTATCTAGGAAACATAAGCTAAAAAAAAGGTTAAAAGTGGGACAACAGATGTGTCAGAGACCAGTTACAGAAGATATTGGCACGATTTATTTCTGATGCATAAAATGATATGACAGCTTGGGCTGCCAAGCTGCAGATGCCAGGTAAGAAATTCAAGTACAGTTTTGAGGTTAGGGCTAAGTCATGCAACTCAGAGAAGGATTTGGTAGGCATCAAGGTTGTTACAAGGTCTCTTCTACATTGCAAGAGTTCCTCTTTCTTCAGAATACTGCCATGTGAGTTGTAGCTTTCAGTCATATGAAGACTTCAATTTGAGCTCAGATGATCAGGGCCCACTACCACAAAAGACAACAGCATATGAAAGCTGAGTTGTGAAGTGATACCAAGTCAATTGCTTCTCAAACAATACCCATTCTCCTGTCTCTATTGTATTTGTTTTATTCCAACTATCACTCAGAAATGGTAAATGACATTACATCTGCTCTCACAATAGAGACAAATGGATTAGCACACAGGAATGTGTGCAGCTATCTAATAGGGACAATGTGATTACTAGTAATGCAATGAGTCACATGCTATATCTTTCAGCAGCTACTTTGCAGAAAGCAAAATCAAAATATACCATGGTTGTTCATAAGTGAAGCATACAGAATAAGGAGTTAAATTTTTCAGCTTTAGATTTTATAAGAACTCACTAAATTGTGAGAAGACTAAATTAGTTATAGTTCTTAACTTATCAGAAGATGTGCAAGAGTGACAGCAAAGGAAGAAGAAAAAGAGAGATCATTAATTTCATAGCCAACAACCATTGCAGTTCTCTTCTAAAGAAGGAAGAAACCAAATAAATATAGACTGCCTTTGTTCCGGAAGAAATAATCACTCTTCCTCCAGCTATACAAATATTGTGCAGTGATTGAGCCAGCAAGAACATCTCAGCAATCCAAATGTTTCCTTTACACCCGCAAAGAGGTTCTGAGTGTTACGGAGGCTGCAGAGTCCACTAGGTTGAAAAGTGCGAGTCCAACATCTATTCCTGGCCTCTGTGCACTGTGCAGAAGTGCATGTGCAACTGCTTAATAAGCTTAGTATTTCAGGGATAAAGACATTTTGAATTCAGCTACACAGGCATCGGCCTTGGTTGTCACGGTATTCTCAGCCACTGACCAAAATCCTCCTTTGTCTTGTTCTTCCAAAAGTAAACGTAACTTTGTAAAGATTTCAAAATCTTCTATAATAAAAAATATTATGGTATTTACTAAATATTTACAAAATTAAATATGCGTTTGCTTCTACTTCATATAAAGAATAGATGCTAAAGTAATTAAAAGCCTATCCTATTTTATTTTTATATTTGATAACCCTGTGAATTAAATATGCTTATATTTTGTCTCCAAGACAATGAATTGAGATCGTTTAGAGCTATATATTACCAATCTGTCCAGCTTTGGTGAAAAGTCTGTCTAGCTTTTCTGCCACATATCAAACGCAGCTAGCTATTAATTCAAACTTCAGTGTAGCTAATCCTTCTTCAAAAGTCATTCGAGATGAACAAATAAATAAGCCTGATTTAAAATTATCTGAGACTACGTCATTAACTTGCTGGACCTGAAACATGGTGAGAATCAGCCTTTGAAAAGATGATATTTTAATAAATATAATTCTTAGCAACAAAATTACAAACTTCTTTAAGATAATTACTTGGCAACAATATTAGAAATTAAAATTCCCTGAAAGGTATTTCTAAAATAAAATCCCAGTTATACTTTACAGCACGGATGATTGGGGCATATATAATACAACTGATCAGCTGTTGATGAAAGGCAGCATGTTTTAGCTTCTGGAAAGTAAGTCTGGGGATGCCAAAGCTTGGAGTAATAGCTTGTCTGTTCTGAAGGTAATGGCAAAATTCTTTCTGGATTGAGTAAAAGTTGTCACTTTACCTTATGCTGAAATCTTCTTGTGGTTCGTTGGACCCTTACACTGTAATCAGCTTCCCTGTCCATGGGGTAGACACAGCAATATATTTTTTGTAGGAAGACATTTGGTTCTCAGTTGAAAATCATTATGCAAATGTACAGTATGAATTCATAACAGTTTAATTGCAAACTGATTCAATATACCTACTGAATAGACTGTGATTGTTTTCACAGAGAATTTTCTCAGCAAATCCAAAATACACCATTCCTGTAAAACTGCATCAACCCTGGAGAATTTGGGGATGCAAAACACTGTGCGAGTGAAGAACACGTACCCTCTGAATCTGCTATAGCTGCATGTATATCTCAGCAAGCATGCTGAAAGAGGAATGCGTACTGACGCAGTAGTGAAAAGCACCATCCCACGCCATTAGAACTCTGCAATGACGTGTAGCAAGCTATCTTTGGATACATGCTTTGTGCAATATCCGACACACAGGCCTATAAAAGGCCATGCAAGTCATACAATCTGATTTTCCATGTGATATACAATTCATTTTGTTTGTCGGTCTGCCATTTGAATACATGTTTCATTAAGAGGAGAGGAAGTGGAGACAGTGGTAGTGTCTCAGGGGAGGGAAGTGGGATGGCTCCTGCCCCTAGAAGCTGCCAAGTGTGTTGGAAGGAGGGACTGCCCCTAACCTGCAAGGTGGGACAGGCAAGTGAGGAGACACTGGACCCTCAGACAGGAGAGCGTCTGCAGCATCACGTTTCCAAAAGGATGGAGAACAAAACTTGGGAACAACAGGGGAGATGATAACAGAGTTTTCTGCAAACTAGTAAGCCATTGAGTTGGCTGAAAGTAAGCCTGGATGAAAGGATATGCTTCAAAAGGGCACAGTTGAGAGATGAAGATTGGTTTATGGTCCCTTTTTATTTCTATTCCTTTTTACCTAAGAATTTTTAATTTTCTGTTCTGAAGAAAGTTAATTCTTCCAGTTTACATCCTAATAAAAATTGTGGGGTTTTTTTTAGTCTTTCTATCTTGAGGACTTCAGAAATAAGGAAAAGAATGAGGCAGATCACTTCAGGCTTTTACTAATTCAGGGTCCCACCACGTTCTGCATTGTCCAAGATGATTGTCCACTCTTCCTGTGCATTTCTTTATTTGTAGTGTTTCAAACAGATCAAGCCAATACTTTTGAATTGTAGAATCAAGTTACTATTTTTCAGTGAATGTGAAATATTGAATATGGAAAACCCTGAAAACAATGTTTTTTTTCAATTCCTTAACAGTTGGAAAATCAGATTTTAAAAGCTGGCATGTACTATAAAAAAAATTGCATAGTTTTAACTTTTTTTTACCTGACTTTGATTTTCATAATAATGACTCAGTCAGATTCTTAACTTGTTCTGCTCTTCTTATTCACAGTAAATTTAGATACTGTCCAGCATGAATAAAAGTGGGTGAAATATGGCCTCTGGTGACTACTTATAGGTCTTGCTTGCTTTTACTGTTACAAACATTCTGAGCTTTCTGTTACAGTTATACAGTTCTTTCCTTAAATTCAGAACACTTTTTTTTAATTTATTTATAATCTTTTAAGATGGTATATAATTCATTTCTTCTATTTTATCTTCTTCCCCTAGATTATTCAGCATCTTCTCTCTATCTTCTCTCTTTTTCTTAATGTGTTCAATTAATTAAGTCAGTTTTCCATAAATGCAAATTTGTAGCTACCTACACGTGCTTTTCTTAGACACTCAAGCTACCTAAAACTTGAAACTCTAGATTAGTCCAACTTCCTTTTTACTTGGAGATACACATTTCAATCCAAAACACTAGACCTTTCAAGAGATCAGCTTCAGGGTTTTCCGTTCTGCTGAGCTCAGGTCTGAGCCATAACCATAAGTTTAAATTGTAGTTTAATTCCTCTCTGCATTTCACTGTCTGAGATGCATAGAGCTTCTCTCATGATTAAACTCAAGTAAAAGACTGAGGTGAGCTTCAGCTTAGCTGTTCTTATTCTTAGTTAAGATAAATGTTCAAATGAGGAGAATGAATTTGTTTTCTGTCATATAAAAGAAAAAAGTCCAGACTGGTCCAGCCTTATTGTGCTACATACAAGGGAAAAACCACCAGTAAAATATGTAGTCCCCATTTCTGTTAAGACTTGAAGTTTTCACAGACCATTGTCATTATAAAATTTTCTTATTTAGGAAGAGAATTTCGTTACTCCTGCCATGGTTCATAACAAAGCTTCCCAGTCTCTATTAAGTCATTTATGACTTTTTTTTAGTAAGCTATTTCTTATGTCTTTCTTCAGAGATTAAGCTTATTTCACATAGGAAAACTGGCTGCATCATCTTGCACTGATCAACAGGATATCCCGGTTTCTGGAGTGAAAGGTCACAGACTCTTGAACAGCTTTCACCTGGCAGTATGAAATTATCCTGATAATGCAGCACTTCATATTACCCCTGCCTGGCAAGATGGTAACAAGTGACCAAGGCTCTACAGTACAAGCTGATGTAAGATTTTTCCTTTGAATATTTGAGGAGATATAGGCAATTTTCTAAAGTATCATTTTAACATTTATTTTTACTATTAGGAAATATAGTAACATTTTGGTAGGCAATTCAGCTGCTATGCTGTGTGCGGAAGCAAGTATTTATTGTAGTTGCTGTGTATCCAATAACTGGAATTTGTGACAGCATCAATTTGTTCATGTTTTTTACTGCTTCTAAGTCTGTTTATTCTTGTTATGTTTCTTTAAATCAGTAACAAATCCCCTGCCATTTTAAGGCTTTTCCTGCAGTGAGGTAAACATGGATGAAGCATGACATGCAATGAAACTAGCAAACGTATTTGAGCTTTTCTTAGTGTTTCAGTAAGGATTTGAGCAGAACTCAAGTTGCCGAAGGTATCTACACTGAGTATTCACCTCAGCATGACCCAGACACTGTTATTTTCATTTGTGGGAGAACATGTCAGCCTACTCTCTAGAAAAACTTCAAGTTTCAGTGCAGCCTGGTCAAGCACAATACAATATATTTTCAAAAATTGAAGTCAAAATCCCACAATATTAATTCCATAAGCTTACTAGAAAGGGAGGGGATGCCATTCTTCCTTCAGTTTTAAATATGTTCTTACCCATCTTTCCTTTACATCAATGAGATGGTGATAGCACTTAGGCATAATTGCTCTGTAAATTATGAGAAAGAGATGTTTGGAAGTCTTAAAACAATAGAGAAATACCTGGTGGAGGGAAGTGAAGGTGCAGTTAGAACTGGTATCTAAAACACTGTGAAACGAGGAGCCTGCAGGCCTTCTTTTTTGTGAGTTTAAACACAGCTGGACGAATCATGAAAATATGCCTTATGTGAACAGATACATACGTGACTTTTGTTTTTCTTTTTCAAATCTTGGCAAAACATGTCACATGATAGTGATGTACTGCCAGTCTCTGGAGATATACTTGGTAGGCATTTAAGTCCTGAAAATGGACATTATTAAACTCTGCAATCATTGCAACCAGCTATCACAAGGAACCATTTTAAAATAGAAAAGGATTCATGTTTCAAAATAGTTTTGAGGATCATATGACGGAACAATTATTCTTTACTCTAGACTAGCTGAGAGGACCAAGGCTAAGATAGGCAGCGACATGAGCATTGTCTGGGTGACAAGAAGGAGGCTTGTGGATCAATGTGTGCTCAGGACTCCACAAACTTAACATTGTAAACCCCTTTGTTTCCAGGAGAAGAATAAGGAGAATGTCAGGATAGAGAAAATGTCTTCCTCAAAATGGACAGGACAGATCTTTTCACAGATCTTGATTTGATCAGAATCCAGCATATGGTCTTTGGTGCACTGTGCGGTTATGTGCCAGGTGCATGTTAGTCATGTGATGCAGAAGAGTATGGGGTGCAAGGTCACTGAAGCTGGTGGATATGCCTTTTGGTGTGGTCTCTGCTGCTTTTGCAAACATGGGTGTTTTGTAGCACACTAGCTTCATAAACCTGCAAGCCAGACCTATCCAGTAGGCATACCACAGAAGCTGAATGTGTGGCTATGAAAGGAAAAGACTGGCACGACAGAGCTGCCAATTCTTGGTGAGGGGTGGAATGAGCAGGTACTGCACTAAGTGTGAGAGACTTCTGATGCCTATCCTAAAAAAAGGACTTTACTTTGAGTCCAGGGACATGTTTACACAAAAACAGAGAGTAACACATAAGCTTGGGTCTGGGAATAGGGAAAGTAGGCAGCTGTCCTAAAAGATGGGGAATGGTAGGAAATTACAAAATTACTACAGACCTCCTATCATCTACTTTACCTGTTCCTGAGCCCTGGAAAAATGACTTTATGGAAATGGCCGCTGGTGTTTCTTCCTCAGGAAGAAGTGGAGTACGGCAGAAGTTGCTGCTGCTGTAAGGGCAAGGGGGATAAGGGTAGCTAGTATCTCCTTACAGCAGCTACTGTACCAAACCTACTTGCCAATCCTGTGCTTTCTGAGGTGACTGAGTCAACTTGTTTCTCCAGGGCTCTGCCTCAGATCTATGACTCTTTCTCCTCCTCACTACTAGCTTTAGCACCACCCTCATTAACTTAAATTTTTCCTTTAAAGAAACCCAAACACACATGTGAGTAGCACATGCTATATAGTGACAGTAAATTAAAATATACTTGACAGATATTTGAGTCTTACTGATATACCGCAGCCACTTATCATAGCAAAACACCATACAAAGGAAAAACAATGGTAAGTAACTACAACAAGTGACTAGTGAAAAGCAACAGCGATGAGAAACCAAACGGCCTGACCAGGAACTACCTTTCATGGAGAGCAGCTGCCTTCACGCCTCTGAGAAGATTGACCTGGCCCCAGCACACCGGCTCCCTCCGTGAGCCAGACCCCGCGCGGAAGCTCTGCGGCGCAGGGGCAGGGCAGCACACGGGCAGAGGAACTGCGCAGCCACCTGCCCCCGTACATGCAGCGGTAGTCATAGCCACCTACTGAGCAGTCATGGCACCTGTCTTTCCAGCCAAGAATTTTTGATTTGATAGTAAAATGACTACTGTCATTCACACTATTGCAGTGTTCAGTGAGTGATGTTTAGCTTATTCTGTTTTGCTCTTTATAATGAATAATTCTTTTACCCTTTTTGATAATGCTCTGAGAATAACGAATAATTTTAAAACTAGTTTTATCTTTTTCTTGTCTAAGTAAATAAAAAGGTAAGCAGGGGAAGCAGGCCATGTTAGCCTGAGTGAAGGAAAGGTAGTTCCGATGTTGGAAGAAGAGATGTCTCTTCACTTGCAGTGGAAAGTCTAGTCTGCTGTTTAATAAGGTAGGGGCTTCACACTTTGGGTACATGTAGAAATTGTCATGTGTGGTATAATTTCTAAATGTGCCTTCATTAAAACTTTCCTGGATGGGGATTAAGGGAGCGTAATTTGTCAGTGGACCAGAAATCAGTGCAGGGGTTGTGGTTCAAGCTGATAAGGCCTTGGAGGAAATACCCTCCTACTGTTAGGAAAACTGGAAAGCGGAAACCTGAAGTATGACTGCTTTAGCTGATAAGAGAAAAATAAAATTATCTTAAGCTAAGGAGGGTTTTTTTTTTACTCTCTCTATTAGATTTATCAAGAGGAAAATATTGATACAATTTATCATTAAGCTGAAAGTTAAGTATACACAAATCTTTTTTTTTTTTTTTTTGTTCGTGCCAGCTGTATTAATTGACTTCTTAGATTATAAAGTATGACGTGACTAAATTGGTAAGTGGTGTTAGCTGAGGTAGCATGAGTAAGTTTTCAGTTTGCTTGTCATTCCTTTTAGGTTTCTCCTTAAAATGACTGCAAATTGCTCAACTGATGTTAATATGACCCTTCATCTGAAATAGAATTATTAAACACTTTGGCTTTATCAGCTGGGCTGTAGTTTACAGTGCTTGGAAGACGTGATGAGTTTTAATCAAAATGAGTAACAGCGTTCCCTTCAATTTCTGTAGTCTAATTATCCAATTTTCACTTATTTCATACCTGTGCAATGCCTGTTGAAGGACTGAGGTAAAGGTTATCTTTGACTGTAAAGCTTATGCTACTGTGTGCGTATGCCTACATAAGTTATGTGAAGGACAGTAGAAGCTGAGGCTCCAGTTTGCTGTTACGAAAACTCCTGACTGCTTCCGTATTTGTTTGTGTGATAGTTTTATAAACATTTGCTTTTAAAGCTTACAAATTCTGGTTGATGCTTTAAAATTGTCACTTGGCACACTGCTGCATCATGAAATACCTTTTCATTTGTGTATCCATCGTAGGCTGGGAGGCTGGGACAGCAGTAGTCATTTGTACTTGTTCACTCATCTAAGTGAATTGCCCTCGGCAATGGGTTTGCTCAGTCTGGGAGATGAAATTTCTTCCTTTTCTCTGAAATGAGAGAGGAGATAGAGAGTGAAGTGTCCAGGATAAGACAGAGATCTTGCCATAGATGACAAAGGATCACTGGCAATAAGGGTAGATGTGCAGGGAGGGGAAGGGGGAGACAAAGACACTGAGAAGAAGGACAATACGCTTTAATAGCTGAACTAACCAAAAGCAGAAAGGACAAACCATGCGCATCCTCTACGTGAAGACAGGAAGATCTGGTGAGGTCTCAGTCACAGAAAGGCTAGAACACAAAGAAGATTCAAATATATTTGATTTTCATATTTAATTGTATTTTATCTGCTTTGTATTTCATGCAAATAGCAGTAATGTGTTCAGTTCTGCTTCTCAGGCATGCAGCTTCAAAATAATTTAATTGTAAACCAAAAGACTCACACCCTCAGTGGTATTTTAGAAAGACTATATTTAAGCTTTGGGTGGAGGTAGGTGGAGAATATGACTGAAGAGTCAGTACTGAATGGAAACAAGTGCCTGGAGCACGGGTACAAGCTTTCAAGACAAAACATAGGTGAAGAGTTTTAATTTCAGGTATGTGCCTCTGGCTGTGTCTCAGGTATGAGAACAGAATGCTGCTGGACCTCTGTTCAGAGCTGGGGTATTCATACAACCCAAACCCCTGGCAAATGCTTATTTGGTGACCAAGGTTAGATCAGGCTCTGCAATGGACTGCTACACTTTGGTACCTGTAATCAATCAGTGTTCATGGCACTCCTTAGCCATTAGGAAACAACGTTGACAATGGGGCCAGATGTTTTGATTCAACCTGTTCATTTAGAAATAAAGTACATGAGGACTAGTTGAATTAACACAGAAAGCCTCAAATAAGAATGGTTTGCTCACAGCTCTTCTAGACAACCCTCAACACACAATTTTTTTCTCAGAGCCATTCTTAGTTCTCTTTTAGTCTGTGCTTGGAGCTTCCACGACTTTTCTGTCACTGCCTGTGGTGTTTGTAAGTGTTGCTCTCTCTCATGCACACTGAAGCAATACTTACTGAAGTCTCTCTGTTGACAGTCCCAGAGTGGCCTTGTATAGGGCTTTTTGGTTTGGACAGTGACTAGTGCTTTTGCTTTGACTTAGGAATCTTTTTTCAGAATGACATTTCCCTGTTGCAACTGTTTCACTTAGAGCATTTTTTTTTGTCCACCAGCTTAAAAACATTTTGGCTAACACATACCAGCCTTTCTGGGCCATCCTACAAAATAAAGTTGAAAATTGTCCCTAAATACTCCGTTTAAAAAAAAAAAAAAAAAAAAAAAGAAAAGGAAAAAGGAACATTTTATACCATTTTGGTTTAAGAACATTTTTTACTTAGTATAGTGTTTTTGTAAGGTCGTATTCTACCTTGGTATGTGCTGCTCCATATATGTGTAATGCAGGTTGGAATGTAAGCTTTCTTCCTCATTCACAAAATCTGCATGGACTTTCAAGTGAATGTAATGCAGGACACGCCGCTAACTACTAGGGTGGCAGTGTTCTATACGTGTTTAAACTTAAAACATATAAAAAAAGAAATCGGTAGATAACAATACTGAATATATAGATCCATATATTTTGGGGAAAATGTCATCTGAAAATGAATTTTTCCCCMAAAAAACTCTTGCCAATCAAATAAGTTGGTGGAGTCTGAAAGACAAAATGCCATTAGCTTTTTATTAAGGATGATCTGGTATATATGCGGGTTGTTGCCACAAGTAGAGTCCCACTCTCTCACTTTCTATTTCTTTCCTTTGCTCTAGATCTGGGAACTGTGGCTGCTCTGTGAGTTAGTTTAATGAGCTGATCACATGGAAAACCATTCCACTATTAAAAAAAAAAATTAAAAAAAATTACAGGTGTTTCCACTGGATCAGCTTGGCAAAGTGGATAAACTGGAGAACACCCTGCCACCACTGAGAACTGACTCAAAAACCCTCAAGTATGGGACTGAGCTAGACCCCTTCTCAGTGAGAGACACCCTCAACTAGCACAAATTCAGAAAGCTACCTGACATTTTAGAAACCAGTTTTTGACCTATACAACTTATTCTCTGTTGTGATTCCTGTCCATGCTTCTTTTATTACTACTGAACTGTGAAATGGAGGTTTGAAAAGTATTTGTGTTACAATAGCAGTTTGTAAACACAAAATTTGCTACTATTAATAAAAATGTGTACTTTATACTAGTATACTTGCTTTTTTTTAGTCACAGTATTACTCATATTTGTCTTTTGAAAGGCTAAAACTCAAACAAGTTTTGCAGAGTTTTGTTTTTTTGTTTGTTTGTTTGTTTGTTTGTTGGGGGGGTTTAAGGCTTTGCGATTACAAAGTAGCATTGCAACACTTCAGACAGTATTTGTCAGGGCAATTTAGGGAACTAGAATGAGAATAAGACTTAAACAAAATGTGAGCATGTAGAAACATTACCCTCTAATTTGAGGGAAATGCTCAAATGCATAGCATTTGTTTCCATTTTGTTCTGTTTGCTTATGTCATTCTCTCCTTACATGTGTTGCAGTCTCTTACATTCAGGTCAGCTGGACAAGGGTGGTTTGGTATGGTAAACACACTGTGCAAGCACTGCAACGGTATGCAAAGTAATCCATTTGATACAGGGCAAGTCTAGATTGTTTAACAGGAAAGGCAATGTGTACTGAAGTTGGCGAGATAGATTTCATAGTATTAGCTTGTCGAAACTGTGTAATAAATGGGATACTAAAAACTGGACAAAGAGGAGAAATGGGTCTTTGCCCCTAATATCTGTATCACTGATAGCAGACACTGTCCCTCTTGACCTCCTTGGCTCAGCATCCAGCTGCATTTTTGAGCATTTGAATATGACTATGAAAAATGACATGACACTGTTCTCCAAAGAGTTTGTATTGTTCATTGTAGGCTTATTAAACACCATCACCACTCATGTAGAGATCTGTTTGTTAAGCAGATATATTTGCACTACTATTATATTCTCTGGTTTCCCTGCAGAAACACAAATAGGAATAAGTGTACTCAGTTTCTGTGCAAGTCAGTTTCTATACAAACATATATAGGCCTGGTTCCAGTCCCATTTACCCTTGTGATATCAAACACTGCTCATTTTAAGTGCTGGCATTCTCAAGAGCCAGATGAAGGATTTTTGTACAGATTAAACAGTAGTAGAAAGGATAGAGATGTGGGATGTGTGGAGAAAGGAGTCATTTCCATTTAGCAATCCTCCCACTTGCTACTGAAAAGCTCTCTATATTGCAGTGGAAAGAGTGCAGAAGATAGCTTTTCTATTTGCTTCAGCAGAAATGCATGACTCAGTTACTGCCAATCGACACCGATTCTCTCAGTGCAAAGTATTACCAGACACTTCAATATGTGCAGTTTTTAAGATGACACTTGGAGGAGGAGCATGGGAACGAGCTGATAAAAGTTGTCACAGTTCCATTTCCATTAGTGGAACCACCATACTGATTTATACCAGCTGAAGACGTGCTAACAAGGCACTCACAGGAACCTTGTGTCTAATTTAGAAAAGAACAGCTCACTGTTTTATAGTATTTTTAAACAACCATTTAAGGTCTTACAGAAGGGATAGCACTGTTCAGTTTTGCATGTTTTGGATCAGACTGTGCAAAACCGTTTATTTATTGTACTTAATTTCCTTATGACAGTCCCATAAAAAGGGGCATGGTAAGTGTCAGAGAAAAAGGATGGAGGATCATTTGGGGGGATCAAGCTTATTTTCTTATTTTAGTTAAACATGTATAAAATATCCAAATTTTTGGCCCTCCAGATGTTCCAGTGTTTTCTATAATAATTATTACTTCATTCTAGCAACATTCTAGCTATGAATATAGCTAGATGGATGGGACTATGCCTCACAGAATAATCTAGCATAGGGCACGATCACAAAGGAATAAACAAATTGTATGTTAAGAACATTGAAATTTTAACCTTCTGTAAAAACTGAGAGCAAGCCAGCTGATAAAACTTTAGCACAGTTTGCTTTATTCATTTACTCATTTATTGTAGATAAGAATTTTTGAGGCATTGAATAGCTTCTCAGGGTTAAATCCCCACTTTTTCTCCCTCTTTTTTTTTTATTGATTAATAATCAAAACTTTCTATTGTTTCTAGCTAAGAATGTCAGTCATTTGACTACAATATATCATTCATTGTTTTCAATGGACCTTAATGCAAGGTCATAGTGACCTTGTGTAAATTTTACTTTAAGAACTAACAGCTATTAACAATAGAACTCTGGTGCATTTGTTTCTGCATGTCTTGTTGGCATCATATGAAAAGGATTTCAAAAGTATAAGTAAAAACCATCAGCTTCAACAGAAATAATGACCCCATTTGCCATGGAAACTAAAGGACTTTATGAAAATGCACTGAGCTGTTTTCCATACTAAGGTAGAATTATTCTAAAAATAGGACTGGTGCTTGGTGTTAACTGGCCAAGTTGCAGACATTTTGCTTTCTGAGCCTTTTCAAGCAACGTATAAACACTTCTGAATATTTTTGAGAAAGAAATTCCTTTTTTTTTAATATTGCTTTTCTTTCAAAGATAGAAGGAAAAAGTCAAAACAACCAAGGTCTTTTTATAACAGCAGATGGCCAGTATAAGTAAACAGTTGAAATTTAAAATGACATTTAAAACAAGTCCATAAGAAAGTTATAATAAATATGTCACTACAGCACAACTCTCCTTTCCTTTCCTTTCCTTTCCTTTCCTTTCCTTTCCTTTCCTTTCCTTTCCTTTCCTTTCCTTTCCTTTCCTTTCCTTTCCTTTCCTTTCCTTT
>JASVER010000002.1:4482593-4584519 GCA_030449065.1 Oceanodroma leucorhoa
CTCCCTCTCCCCTCCCTCTCCCCTCCCTCTCCTCTCCTCTCCTCTCCTCTCCTCTCCTCTCCTCTCCTCCTTAGATATACCTTAGATATCTTAAATTTTGGGATCATAGAGACCTTCACAGCTGTTCATGTGTTTCCAGACAACACCACGGACCAAGTTTTTGCCACTGAATCCCCTATGAATATAATTTTCTATCCTTTGGCATGCAGAAAGCCACTGAAATTGCTGAGCTACTGTGTGCCTCTATGTTAGGGAGATTCTCAAAGTAGGTTTTGCACATAGCAGGACAGGTGCATGTGCCGCGTACTTCATCAATACCAATACTTCAACACACTTGCCTGGCATGTCGTTGACTTGTTTTAGATGTTTCTTCTGCCTGATTTGGAGCTGGCACTTAAACCCAGATCTCCCCATTGTCCTGAGCACCATGACACTTAAAGACAGGAGTGTTTCTTCATCATCTCTTACGTTGATGCTGACAACAAACCGATCTAAAGCAGAAACTAGTTTTGAGGATGACAAGTATTAGTGTACGACAAATTGTTTTACCAAGTTTGTCATTCTTATATTGCACATGCTTTAGAAAATTGGAAGCATAGCAGTTCTCACAAATATTTCAATATTATGTATTAGGATATGTTTCAAAATCTATTAGTTACTTGGAAATATAAATTTGGACAGATACAGTCATCCAGCGTAGTTGTGGTGTAGTAGCTCATGGTATTCAACCGCAGTCAGAGTCATCAAGAGCATTGATTTTGTACTTGAAAGTCAAATTGCTACAAAACCACTGTAAGTAGGAGTTATGAGCAACTGAAGGTGCATTTGAACAGGATGAGAAACAGGAAGCCAGTTTAGATGACAGTGCGGAGAGGAGCAAGCAAGAAAGTTGCTACTCTGAGCTAGGAGAGCACCTGTTGCTGACAGGACTTGTTTGTCAGCTGTCAGTTCACAAGCTGACTGAAGATGAACTTGGAACTTACCAGGAAGCTGTGGTGGCTGTGAGGTCACTACACTTCTGCCTAATATTCTTTGATTCAGAAAAAGAGTTGGGAGATGCACGCAGTTGGGACATGTGTGGGCAACTGAGACTAGAAAAGACAGATAGACTGGTAAAACAGGCCAAGTTAGACCAGAACTGGTCTTCTGTCTTCTTTGTTGCATCATACCTTTCTTTTAAGTAAGTTGGGGGGGTGGTTCAACATACTGAAATGAAATAGAAATTTGGATTCTCTCCCGTGGTGTATGTGAGCTCAAAGGGTTTTTAAAAGGACCAAACTAACAATACTTCTTTGCAGTTATGGGCCAACAAGTGGGGTTTAGAGTGGTCTTATGAAGAGTTCTGCAAAAGAGTTCCCCCCAGGAGGGATAAACTAGTAGGATGAGTACATGACCGAGAGCTACCAACCAACTGGCACTGGGAAAGTCCCACAGAATCTTTGTAGAAAAAATTAGGTACACACCGGGCTGGACAGAGCATTTGGCTTTACAGCACTTGTTTAGAGTATAGGATATATCCAGGTCCAGATATTTAAATAAAAGAACAATAAGAGAAGAGACAAAGAAAGATCCATCACAGGAAATCTATTTACTTGGGCTGATTAGGGTAACCCTCCACCCCTCACTCCCTTTCCCCAGAAAAGTTTATTTCAAATCCTTTTTTCCATGTCACACTGAGCAAAAATATCAGCAAAGGTTTATTGATCTAGTCATGAGGCACAGGCCTCACCTTCTTCTCAGAGTTTACTACCAGAAAGTTAAGTGGTTCACTGTGAAATTATTCTACACACCCTATACTCCTCACCTTACTTTGCATTGTACAAGAAACTAAATTAATGAGAAAGGATTTTATTAGGTTATAGGACATGTAAAATTTAAGTACTGCCTGGAAAGTGTCGCAGTGCTTCAGTATCTCTAGGGATTTTGATCTTAGTGACCTTATAGAAGATATTACTTCTATGTGCAAGACAGGCCAAAATTTTGCTGTCACTTTAAAAATTTACCTTTGTGGTGATGGGAAAAAAAAAAAAAAAGCTTGTAGTCTCATTCCAGTGTATATTTATTAATCATAAACTGATTAAGGAATCTGTCAAAATACACTTAATCTAAGCTTTAAGCTGTGCAGTTTAGCAGTTCAAATTTAAAAACCCACAGAAACTAGTAAATCTCAGGAAGGATAGAATTTGCCCTAAAGGTCACCTAGAGAATGAAAAGAGATGAAGTGATAGCTAAGGAATTTTCACTGTTAAAAAGGTGTATCATCAGGAAATTATTGTACTTTTTCTCTGGAAAACTTAAAAATTTTCACAATCAGTCTAAAAATGAGTATGAATGCTTCTCCTATTTAGCTGCTTTTGAATTTCTGTGTTAGCAATGGCACCTGCTTTTACAGATATGTTATTCCATAGAAGACATACTTAAGAGAATATTTTATATGAGCAGAAGTTGAAGCTGGCCTGGAATCACTGAATACTATTAATGTTCTTTCAACAGATCAGTAATTTAATTCATTATATTCATTTAATGTAACTATTCAAATGGGAGTTGGGTATAATTATCTTTTAGTCCCTGACTTTGCACCTCTGGGGCCACAAATCAATGCTTGGTGAGGACGACAACAATTACTCTAATCAAAGGGATGTAATACATGCGAAGTTAGTTGGTTTAATTTCTTAGAGGGCTAAAGTCTTCACAGAACTGCACTGAGGTTTGGCACAGTTTGTGAGTTGGCAGGCTTTGCTCTAAAGAGACACGGTCTGAAATGAGCATCAGCGGAGAAATACAGTCTCACCCCACTGGAAAGCTGAAGTGTGGTTCCGTGAACAATTAACACAATTGTGCATTGTGACTGTCTGTTCCACACCAGCCTCTCATAAGACCATAAACCTGGTCTCAACTGCCTTGATCAGTAGTACTTTGAGCTCAGCTTCCTCCTTGAAAGCATAAAACCAGCACCAAACTATGATGAGTGGAGTCAACCACTGCTCTGCTTTAGCATTCTGATTTCTTTTATTGCACTGGATTTCTTCCTTAATTCCAATTTGACAGTGAAGTGTGTACAAATATTTGGCTTTGAAACATATGATCAAGTATTTATAAACAAGTATACCTTGTAAAAAAATCTTCCATAATGTTTAACCTTTTAGCAATTTTTCTTTTATTTATGACAATGAAATTAAAAATATAGGACTTACAGTAAGTTAGGAAGATACAGTACAAAAGTGATCAAGGGATATATAATATTTTATTTATTTTTGTACATTACCAGAAGCTATACTAAACCCTTACATGGATGTGTGCCAATAAAATCATAGGATGTTTTCATAAAAGGAAATATTTATGAGGAACAGAAATGTTTAATTTGAATATATTACCTATTCCTTCTGGTTGGGTTTAGCACTGACATGTGCTTGCTTTAGATGATACCCTTTTAATCCTGGAAAAATTGTAATTTAGAAGACAGATTTACAAAATGAGGAGGAAAATGGAATTCTGAGAGACATAGAGTAATTCAGATTAGGAGACTTTCTTTCCCTTCTTGCCATTTTAATGTCACTTTTTCCTGCAGAAGAAGATTTCACTGAGCTTCCTTGATATAAGAGAACAGGTTCAGATAAGGGCTTAGTATTAAATCAAGGAAGTGACTGAGGTAGGTATTAGGTTTGACACTTCAGAAGAGGAAAATATTTGTCCTTTTTTACATAGAGAATACAGAATGATGATATAAGTGTATATGCAACAAGAAGGAATTCCAGTCTCGGGGCCTTGGCTCTTTGATGTTTAAACTAGTCAAGCAGATCTGGGCAAACCCTAGTAGTTTGCTGTCTTGAAGGTTTATGAGAACACTTTTTACAGTTTAACTGGGTTTCGAAGAGGACTGAATTTAGGGTTGTCTTAAAGTGTGAATACACATGCTTTCACTTATTGTGGGATATAACACAGTTGATATTCTGTTCCAGGGAATCTTTCGGTATTTCCTGTGCCCAGTACAATTTCATTCTCTTTTCTTCTGATCTGATGATCAGGTGGCTAAAACCTCTATTGTTTAGGAATTCTTCTAGTAAATGGGATAGCTTGTCAACTTGTCTGATGACTTTTTAGTATTGTTCATATGTAAAAAATGCCCAGCAGGCTTTCTTTCAGGTATTATGATTGCTTTATACTATAGTTTTTGTATGATTCTTCTTTTTCTCTGACAGATGCTGTTTTGTTTAACTAAATCATATGTGTCTCCTCCTTTGTGAGATAAACTTTAAGCATAATCTCTGAATATCTTTAGGATCTAGACCTGAGAGAGCCTAATGAGAGAAGTGCTTAGTGTCTGTCCAGATCCTTGCTGGAATCCTGGTTGAAGACTGCTCAACCATTCCAAGGTGGGGATAGTTCTGAGGCTACTTGGAGATCCTTTTCCAGGCCACCTGTGAAACATTAAAATGCACACACACACAAAAAAMCAAACAAACAAAAACCCCCCACTCATTGCTACTAATGTGCCTCTAGATTTAAGTGGAAACAAGCAACAAAATCATAGATTTTGTTTGTGCTGTGTACCAAATAGTTTGCTGTAAATGCTGCCCGGATGTGGCCCTCAGTTGTCGAGTCTCTGGCTCCTATTCAAGTTTTGTCTTCTCTAATTAATTCATCTGAATTATAGACAGTGGAGAGTATTAGCAATGATAGAGCAGAAAAGATTGCTAATGGCTACATAGACTATTAGATAACCCCAACTATGTTTTGAATAATGCTATTGAGACATCTAATACTAAGTGGTGCCTTTTGAAGCAGTCTGCAGGGAAAAACCTTGCACAAAAAGTAACCTCATCAGAGAATATGTGAGAATTTTTTCAATGTACATTATACTTTCTGAATAAAATGGCACTGTGAAAAAATACACGTGAAGTACTATACTGACTTAGTCAATCACAACAGGGCTGATGTTATAAGGTAATTACCCAACAAATCAAAGAATTTTTTGTATTTGCTATGTTATTATCATGATGTGATTAAAAGTGGGTGTATATTCATGCATTGGCGAAGGTTTCACTGTATGACTCTGAAATTTTTTGCATAGAATCATAGAATCATAGAATCATTGAATCATTAAGGTTGGAAAAGACCTCTAAGATCATCGAGTCCAACCATCAACCCAGTACCCATGCCCACTAAACCATGTCCCGAAGCACCTCATCCACACGTTTTTTGAACACCTCCAGGGATGGTGACTCCACCACTTCCCTGGGCAGCCTGTTCCAATGCCTGACTACCCTTTCAGTGAAGAAATTTTTCCTAATATCCAATCTAAACCTCCCCGGGCGCAACTTGAGGCCATTTCCTCTCGTCCTATCACTTGTTACTTGGGAGAAGAGACCAACACCCGTCTCTCTACAGCCTCCTTTCAGGTAGTTGTAGAGAGCGATAAGGTCTCCCCTCAGCCTCCTCTTCTCTAGGCTAAACAACCCCAGCTCCTTCAGCCTCTCCTCATAAGACCTGTTCTCTAGACCCTTCACCAGCCTCGTCGCCCTTCTCTGGACACACTCCAGCGCCTCAATGTCCTTCTTGTAGTGAGGGGCCCAAAACTGAACACAGTATTCGAGGTGCAGCCTCACCAGTGCCRAGTACAGGGGCACGATCACCTCCCTACTCCTGCTGATCACACTATTCCTGATACAGGCCAGGATGCCGTTGGCCTTCTTGGCCACCTGGGCACACTGCCGGCTCATGTTCAGCCGGCTGTCGACCACCACCCCCAGGTCCTTTTCTGCGGGGCAGCTTTCCAGCCACTCTTCCCCAAGCCTGTAGCGTTGCCTGGGGTTGTTGTGACCCAAGTGCAGGACCTGGCACTTGGGCTTGTTGAACCTCATGCAATTGGCCTCGGCCCATCGATCCAGCCTGTCCAGATCCCTCTGCAGAGCCTTCCTACCCTCAGGCAGATCAACGCTGCCGCCCAGCTTGGTGTCATCTGCGAACTTACTGCGGGTGCACTCGATCCCCTCATCCAGATCATTGATAAAGATGTTGAACAAGACGGGCCCCAAAACCGAGCCCTGGGGAACATCGCTCGTGACCAGCCGCCAACCGGATTTGACTCCATTCACCACAACTCTCTGGGCTCGGCCGTCCAGCCAGTTTTTTACACAGCGAAGAGTACACCCGTCCAAGCCATGAGCTGCCAGCTTCTSCAGGAGAATGCTRTGGGAGACAGTGTCAAAGGCCTTACTAAAGTCCAGGTAGACCACATCCACAGCCTTCCCCTCATCCACTAGGCGGGTCACCCGGTCGTAGAAGGCGATCAGGTTGGTCAAGCAGGACCTGCCCTTCATGAACCCATGCTGGCTGGGTCCAATCCCCTGGTTGTCCCGCACCTGCCTCGTGAGCGCCCTCAAGATGAACCGCTCCATGATCTTCCCCGGCACCGAGGTCAGGCTGACAGGCCTGTAGTTCCCCGGATCCTCCTTCCGGCCCTTCTTGTAGTGTGTCTTTCAGAATCTTTCCAAGAAATTTCAACTCAATTCTCCCAGCATGCTTGCTAAATTTACATTGTAAGCTGCAGCAATGCCAATGTGTTGTGGAGTCAAAGAAAAAAATCTCCCTTAAAAATGATGTCTTGCAGATAATAGAAAATTAACTATATTATTCTAGCCAGCAAATATTTGGGAGAAACAATTAAATCTTAAAAAAATAACCCAACCAAACCAAACCAACTCCCCCCCCCCCCTCCCCCCAATAACACAAAAATGCCATTGCCATGGAAAGCTGAACAAATATAAAAAAAAAAGGAGGCAACAAGTTATGTCCATGTGTTTTTCTTGGATGAAATCCTCTGTACAATACAGCATTCTAAGAGTCTTGGACTGTGTCTGAATCCCTTTGGTACTAAGGCCAAGCTGATCAGAAAGATGAACAATAACGAAGTGTCTGAGTTATTAATGTACTTGTCTTTAAAATGTAGTATTTAAGTGTCTTTACAGTTCTCCTTTTCATGGACATAGTGGCTATACAGAGAGCCTACAGTGACTACTTCAGATACAGACCTTCATAACTGAGACAAATATCCCTTCGTTACCTTTCTGTGCTGACACTGGATGTGACTAACTTGCAAGACAAGTGCACTTGTGTTAAGCATCTCAGCCCTGTTCCATAACCAGCCGTATTACAGTACCTACTGAAGCCAACCATGCTGCCATTCCTTAACTCTATGGTTTTACTTTTTTTTTGTCCTCAGTGGAAACTAGCAGAAAGCATAGAAGAAAAAAATAAGTTTTGGTCAGTTGAGTCTCATCCTGAACTTTCAGTCAAAATTAAGCCAGATAAGCATCCTGACCTGTTAGCAGAGAATTGTATTTTATTGCTTTTTAGATGTACCCTTTGGTGATCAAATATACATTGGTGATGAAGATAATCAAGTGGACAAAGTAAACTAACCCCAGATTTCTGGTTGGATAATAGTGATCTGTAAAAATTATTTAGCACAGATCTGAGCAAAACCAATCTGAAAATAGTTAACTGGTCAAAGATCAGAGAGTCAAATTAGTAAGGAAATCATGTACATCAAGCAAGTTTGACCAGATGTATGAGAATATATTTTTTAATAACTCCTTAAAATTATTTATAAATAATTATTTTCACTTTTTTTCCCAAGTTTTAAAGAGATAATTAAAGTTGTAAGTATGTGTGCAATTCAATTGAGGGTTAAAGAGTTTATATTTACACACTTTTCTCTAGAGATATACTGAATATTGATATACACGGTAGCACGAACCTGTCCCTGTTATGAGTCTACTGTGAATATTTATTTCCTAAATATATTAAGAAGACCAGGATGAAAAAATAAACCCCATTTATTTCTCCAAACAGTTTATTACTGATGAAGTGATAAGAGAAACAAAATAAAAATACTCTTAATTCCTTCAGTACAGCTCACCTAACTCATTCACATAGTCTAAGAATTGGCCATCTCATTTCTATTACTAAAATCCTGAGCTTATTAAAAACATGTAAGAACTGTAACATAACAGAAAGCCTGAGATAGAAAAGAAAAACTAAAACTAGACTTTTATAATTTTACTAGCAGATCCTTTTACTGTAAATGCAGCTAATTTAGAAAGAAAGTGGTTTTGTTGCATTATTATTCGTTAGTCCCTGAAAAAAAAAAATTATTTCTATCAGAAAAAAGACATTTTATGCTTGTGTTACTATTTCTATACTAAAGATTTTGGCAGCACACAAATGCTGTAACTTGACAGAGGCAAGGTATAGCATACAAAAAGAATGAGAGCTCTTGCATTAAGAAGAACTAGCAATTACTGCCCAGGTTCCCTGCAGAACCTTAAAAAGCCTGTAGATATCTAAGCAACAGGTAAAATTTGTTGTTTCTGCCGAGAACRTGGGTATTGTGATTTTAATTGCCATATTTCCCTATCCTTAACACAAATGATAGCTGACACTCAAAATATTGGTAAATGCAAATGAGCTTAGGAAAGCCCAGAGATAATGTGCACAAAATAGAAGCAATGGAAGCATTTGGAGTATGGCAATAGCCTACAAGAATTCTGAAATGGGAAGAGCTGCTGGGAAAAAGAGGGGGCTAAGAATTAATTTCCTTTCTTTTTAACCAAACACCTGTATAACCCATACTCTTGCTGAATTATAATGACATTTTTTAATTGGTTTTCCCCCTCTCTTTTACAGATGATCTATAGGGTTTATTTGTGAAAATCTGATCTCTAGTAACACCCTTAAGAGAGCTGAAATAAATCCTTTTGTTGCTCTATTCTAGACAAGAGGGTTGAACATCTGATGTTGCATTATACAACATTATTGTGTTTTCATTATCTCACTTTGATGTTTTTAGGTGATTTCATCCATCACAAATAATAAGGTAGCACTTTAAAAAAATCACACTCAAGTCTGACATTTAGAACATTCCTGATAAAACTAGTTGAAAATTTTTGCAAGATAATATCTTTTAATTAGTAAAAAATAATTTGTTGAAATTGATTTTTTCACAAAATGTTTTTTATAGACTCTAAAATTGAAAAATGTTGACATTAAATGGTTAAGTATACCTCTTGTTTTGTTGTTTCATTTTAGCACTCAATTTTTTGTTTGTTTATATTTGAATTTTACTTTTTTTCTTATTTAGAGGAAACATTTTAATATTGTTGAAATCAATTGTTTTAGTGTTTTGAAGTTAATATTTTGGGGATTTGAGCTTTTTTGTTCCTTAGGGAAAAATATCAAAATTGTGATTATTTCTTTTTACTTGGGATATGAGAAATTTCAGGATTCCTTTTGGAATGGACATTTCTTTATGGAACATGAACTGTTTGGAAACCTGAATTGCTAACCATGGCCAAGATAATAAAGCCCAGTGTAGCATAATAGAGCTTAACTGAATATAAATGTAGAGAAGTCAAAATTATGAGGTCTAAAGTAACGTTACACTTAAGCATTACCATTAGCACAGATATTGGTTTAGGTCTTATACCCATGGTGAATGATGTGGTCATGGCGATAAGACTGTTTACCCTCCATTTACATCTTTGTGAATCTGGCCCCAAAATATATTGAAGGAGAATTTAAGTGTTTGCTAGGCAGTAGTTTGGAAACTCTGTGTCAAAGTCAGCACAGATAACGTTAGATCATTTGGATAGTGTTAGACTTTTGGAGAGCTACTGGAAAAGCTAGCAGGTACATAGTGACAGAGAACGACAGATGACACCAGGTTGGGAGGCAGCGTTGATCTGCCTGAGGGTAGGAAGGCTCTGCAGAGGGATCTAGACAGGCTGGATCAATGGGCCGACGCCAATTGCATTAGGTTCAACAAGGTCAAGTGCCGGGTCCTGCACTTGGGTCACAACAACCACAGGCAACGCTACAGGCTTGGGGAAGAGTGGCTGGAAAGCTGCCCCGCAGAAAAGGACCTGGGGGTGCTGGTTGACGGCCGGCTGAACATGAGCCGGCAGTGTGCCCAGGTGGCCAAGAAGGCCAATGGCATCCTGGCCTGTGTCAGAAACAGTGTGGCCAGCAGGTGTAGGGAGGTGATTGTGCCCCTGTACTCGGCACTGGTGAGGCCGCACCTCGAATACTGCGTTCAGTTTTGGRCCCCTCACTACAAGAAGKACATTGAGGTGCTGGAGCATGTCCAGAGAAGGGTAACGAAGCTGGTGAAGGGTCTDGAGMACARGTCTTATGAGGAGCRGCTGAGGGARCTGGGRTKGTTTRGCCTRGAGAARAGGAGGCTGAGGGGAGACCTTATTGCTCTCTACAACTACCTGAAAGGAGGCTGTAGCGAGGCGGGTGTCGGTCTCTTGTCCCAAGTAACTAGCAACAGGACAACAGCAAATGGCCTCAAGTTGCGCCCGGGGAGGTTTAGATTGGACATTAGGAAAAATTTCTTCACCGAAAGGGTTGTCAAGCATTGGAACAGGCTGCCCATGGAAGTGGTGGAGTCACCATCCCTGGAGGTGTTCAAAAAACGTATCATTGTGGCACTTCGGAACATGGTTTAGTGGGCATGGTCGTGTTGGGTTGATGGTTGGACTTGATGATCTTAGAGGTCTTTTCCAACCTTAATGATTCAATGATTCGATGATTCTATGGTTCTATGAACTACAAAGTTCACCTTAAAAGTGAGATGTTGGCTATGTAGGCAGAAATAAAGGCTGGAGAGCAAAAACGGGAATGGCAAGAGTTAAATATATACATATAAATAAAACCTGCTCTTTTCTAACAGTTAATTTAAAAAAGAAAAAGTGGCCTCAGAGACTTTTATTCATTCTTATTTACAGAGAAAATGCATGTGTCGTATTTTATCATATCATATCATATCAGGTGTCTAGTTTTGCTTGGATGCTCATTTACAAAGCAGTTAATCTGTGGTGGAAAATGGTCTGTGTATTCTGTAGAAAAAGAGCATACTTAACATATGCACAGTGATTATGACCACTATACACAGGTTCAGCATCACCGCCTAATAGTTGAGTACTAAAATTATTGGAGGTACTTTTGCATATGCATACAATATGCCATATCCTTGCTCATCTTAGATTCGCATTACAGTTTTTTTTCTTTCATTCGGCTGGTTTTTTTTTGGGGGGGTGATTTTTGTGTTGTATGGGGGTTGCTATCTTCTCTCCAAGAAAAAAAGTGTCCAGATAGAAAGCAAAAGAGATTATTAAAAAAAAAAAAAAAGAAAAAAGAAAGCACATGTGTTCAGAAGACAAGAAAAAAACTGCTCCTTTTATTTTGTTTTCTTCTTTATTTTACCTATTATTTTTGTTTAAGGTGCAGTATGTGCATTTCACTGTTACAGCAAAGTATTTTAATACATTTTTACTTGATATTAGAATTAGATAACACTTAAAAATGAAAGGAGGGAAAATTCCTTTCTTGCATATTTTGTTTCCAATCTCTGCAGGTTACAAAACCAGCCTAAGTGCATCCTGCACAGGTATTATTGAGACTCAGCCTTGGAATGCTGACAAGCTACCATGCAGTATTATACCTGTTCTGCTTTTGATGTGCATTTGAAATGATTGGCAGGAGAATTTAGCAGTTACAATTTGTACATCTGTATCTTGCATGATGGGATGCTCCTTTCTGGTGCCACACTTCTGAGGAAAATACTACTTTTTCTCTTCAGCTGTTTTTAACAAAATGTACTGTGCACTGTGTCTATGCATGTGTGCATCCAACTTTGGGTTATGGAGACAGTGTGTCTGGCTTCAGAAACTTGCCCTTGAACGTGAAGCCAAAAAACCCCACAAAACACCCAACCTACCATCCTAGCTATTACTGAACACAAAGGATCAATAACCAGTCAAATAAATTTAAGATATCCATTGGTTGCCCAGATACGTATATCTCGAAAAAAACCTATTTATTTTCAAAACTTAGTTTTTAAATCTACTTTCTCTTACTGCCCCTAGCTTGGGTAATTCCCAAGCCTGAAATCCTGCTTGTCCCTAGACTCCTTTCATTCATCCTCCTGTCTAACATTACCGTATCAGATCTCTTTAAGAATCAGTCACAGACTTCATCTTTTCAGTCATGCCTTCCGCACACAAGTGTTCACTTGATTTTCTCATAAATCCTCCTTTATATCTTGTCTACCATCAAGTAATCCCAAGATAAATGCTGACACAGAATATGCTATCTTTTTGTTAGAAGAATCTTATTATTATTTTCTACTTACTTTGATTTATGACAATGGGAACCTTAACATTTTTATGTTAATATCTTTCCTTGTTTTTTTTCTTTTAATAAAATATGTCCTTCTGTCTATCCTCCTTCAGAAATATAAACAAATTATTTTTTTAATTTTTATTTTTATCAAATCTTTGAATAAATAAAATGTAGTGTACTAAAGGAATCCTTCACAATTTCTTCCCCAGATTCCCAGCAAGTGTGTTAATAGATCCATGGACTGAGAATAGGTCACATCCTCTAATTTTTTTCTGTGTTCTGTAAGAACACGCAGGGTAGATCCTGACCAAAGAATGATTTTCCCTTTCCTTTATTGTACAGGTTCACTGTAATATGTCAGCATAGGTGTTGAAAATCAATTTATCATATTAAGCAGAGAAGTCAAAGAAATGTTTCTTTCGTCAAGTAAATGATCAAAGATGCTCTTTGTGCCTTGAAACCAGTGGCCAATGACTGGTTAAAAAATAAGAGATCAAAAATCTGATTTTGAGCTCTTTTTCTATGGAACACAATTTTAGTGTGTTGGTTAGAGCTGATTCCCTTCATGTTTTCCATAGTGATCTCATATTCTATTTAGCAATAATGACAAGGGGAAGATATAAAACCCAGGATTTTTTTTATTTATGTTTCTATTTGTTGCTGAGAGATTGGTTGGTGGCAGTAGGAGGAGATTAGGGGTGTGAATCTTCAGCCAGCTCAGATTTGCCAAAAGAGCTGATAATTTCTGTTTGCAGGTAGATTTCCATAGATCCCCCCCAAAAAAACTTTTTTATACTGAAGTGATAATGACAACATATTAATCTTTTATTTCTCATTCTTGAAATTTTTCAAACATCAGACACTGAAAGTAGTAGGTTGAGCTGAAGTGACTTCAACTCTTTGAAAGTAGTTTTTTTAGTCTTGAACAAATGCTTTATCTTCAGGACTATGGGTCTGGCTGCAATCTGAGTGTTACTAAACAGTCAAAAATATGGAGATTGCTTATAGGAATGACAGTAAGAATCGTGGTAGAAATTTAAATCTAATCTCAGTTGGAACTGAGTTGCAAGGTTTCATTCTCAGTATAAGCCATGAGCAAGAAGAACAGAAAAGGTGGAATGGCTATTCTTCTAAACTCATCTAATCTAATCCCCTTTTCAGGTAAAATGAAAGTTCATTTCACCAGCCTTTGCCCCTTTATCAGAAGCAAAAGGAAAAAATAGGAATAAAAAAAAAGAATGGGGTGATGTATTTTCTTTATCTGTTAAACTTGATACCTATTATGATTAAAATCGTTACATAAATGAAAGGCCTGATTTTCTTACTTATAAAATCATCAGGATTGATTCCAGATAGTGACAGCATGAAATCATTTTGGCTCAGTGAGCTCTATCAGGTTTCCTTTACTGTCTCTTTTTGGCTATATTTTCATGTAGTTGATTATAAATTAAGTTACCCTAAAATTTTCTCCAGCAGTTTACCAAATGTTAAACATAAATAGAATAACATGTACATCTGAAGTTCTTATCTTTTTTTAAAAAAACTGGTAATTTCTGGCCCTTCTCCCTTCAGGATCCTCAGAAAAAAAATTTTTGAAAAGGAGTTTACAACTGTTGTTATGCTCTACTACAGTTGTGGAGCATCCCAGGTGGATCTCACTGGCTCTATACTCCTAAATATGTCCAGATCTAAAGATTAGAATACTCTCTCTCTTTCTTGATTTTACCCTATGTCTTCTTTCTTTCTATATCAGCTGTTGTTGTCTTGATACAGTGCACAGATGTAGATTTTAGCATTGTTATCTGCACTTTGTAATTCTTTTTTCTTTCACATAATTAAGTTCTTATGTAAAATATTATTTTATTTATCATCAGCATTTTTCATTTGGCTTCCTTAGCTGCCAACATGAAACTACATGATTACAGGCAAGGTGGAAGACAAGATTCCTTGTAAGAAAAGAGCTTTAAATCAAAAAATTATGAAAATATTTACAGAAACAATGAAAACACTGTGAATATGCAAGAGGTTTGTTTGTAATGCCAGACCACACTTCTCCTTGAATAGTCTTAATACTTTTATATGACTTGAAGGCTCAAAATCAATGGTGAAAACCTAATAAAATTACTAGTGGTCATGTTTTCAGAGTAAAATGTTATGTTTATTTATTTAATAGTAATTTTGGCATGCTTATTCTGATATGTTTGATTTTACTGTACTCAACAAGAAGAAATGAGATGACCCACACAACATGTGCCTGAGATGTGGGTGCTGATGTCCAGCTTGGAGATGCTTAAATGGAATGAGTTTCCACAGTATTTCAAAATTTTGGAGAATGTGATCATCTGCAACTGTTAGTCACTTTTGAATGCAAACCTAAGGATGCAGAGTAAAGGAGAATAATATCTTGACATGAAAGATTAACTTTAATGTTTCTTTTATCCTTTCACATTAGAAATAAAAAGAGAAAAACAAACAAACAAACAAACAAAAGATGCTATGTTCTTGCAGTAGTCCAAACAGAACAGCAGCAAAGGAGATTCTGGAATCTTGTAGGAGCTTGCTATGTTGTAGTTATCATTATTTCAACATCTGCTTTCCACAGTTTCCTGCTTTTTTCCATAGTTTCCTGCTTTCCCAAAGTTTCTTCTGTAAGGCTCCTTTTTTTCCCCTCCCAAATTCTCTTTTCATCACAGACTCTAGTTAATAACTCAAAATGAAGGTTGTGATTCTCAAGATAGATAGATGTGAACATAGTCTTAATAGTTATTTGTATACTTCATTTCATACATATGAATATATACTACAGGAACAGAAAACTCCATTTATTTAACACAAGTGATGTATATATTTATTTYGTACTGAAAATGGCTGTATTTCTGTTGTTAGTTATTACCATTGCAGCAGCATAAGGTGTGAGCAGGTATGTTTTGTTTCTGTAACTGCACATGGAGTAAATTCACTGTTTTCAACATAATTACTGGACTGACAGGCATAGCCACAGTCCTGATCTCACCTGACAACTAAAATGGTTCCTGTCGCCATCAGCAAAATTAAAGCTCACACAGGAACACACAAATAAAAATAAATCCTATAAAATATCTTCTCTGAACATGCCTGGGCCATGAAACAAACTTCTGAGATATCGACTCTTATCTTAAAGGTGTTTCCTTCAAGGTCAGGCTCCAGGTATATTAACAGCATTTGAAAATCATGTCTATTTTCCATGCTCTCTGTGAAGACAATAAAGGGCTCTCACATTGTTCATCCAGTATTCTGTGAAAGTGCACAAAATTGAAAAACTGTGAGAACATGAGCCTTGATATAAATTTGAAGCAAAAAATACACCAGACAACTTCTTTCTTCGTGGAAACCAGTTGAGAAAATATTTGTTCAATTCCATTTAAATATGCCCTCTAGCAACCGAGAATCTCACAAAAAAATTGCTGAATGTAAAGATTCAGCACAAAGAGCTAGAGAGGCTAGCTGAGAGACTACTGCTGAGACTGTAATATCTGTAAATGTTCACAAAATAATACAGCCCCTATCAATTATTTTTTCATAATACACAGAATGTAAGTAGACATTCTGAAGATCCAAAATGTTTGGATATGGGTATGCAGGGTTAGATGCTAGAATATGGTAAAAATGTTTTCACTAAACTGGTCTGAAAAGGATGTAACTAAGGCATTGAAGAAATGAAACACCTGCAACCTAGCTTCAAGGAAAAATCTTTGCAAAAATATTGGCAGCCATGTACTAACAGACTCTGGCTGCCCCATCTAATAATGGACTTGGGCTAAGGGCTTAGGTACTGTGCAATGTCTACCTTTTGAGTATTTGGTGCCAAAGTTGAATTCTGTGTTAGACATCCTGGCTCCACACAGAGAAAGGAGCTCAGAATGGCATTTACAACAGCCAGCAGAGGAGAAGGTTCAACTTTTCTGGAAGTGAAGAAGGATGACAGGTCAGTGCCCAAAGGTTCAACTTTCTAGATTATTTTGCCTTTTTGAGCCAAAAGAGTTCAGATGCACATCTTTAACTTCTCAGGAGGGTTTCCTAAAAACCAGAGGGAAAGTAACTGAAGTAAGAGTTTCACCTTCCCCCCTTCCCTGACGCTCCTCCATGGAGAAAAAATAACTAAACGTTGGGTCTGATTGGTGGAATCACCCCCTGTAATTGAATGAGGCTGTAAGTCCCAGACAAGGTATGCAGATTTAAGACAAACCTGTGCTTTTATACTGAGTGCATTAATGGAGCTTACTGGCTGTTTTTTATTCCCTTTCTGACACAAGGGGAATAAGGACCTAACTTAGCACTCAGGACTATCACTGCCTCTCCATGCTTCCCTCTCAAGAGAGTCTTCATTTACCAGTTCAAGATTGTTCTTTATCTTTGATCTTTGTTAACTTTTTCCTTATGGTGACATGTTAGGGATCAGAGGCAGTATCTCTGAGCACATAACTGCAAAGATTTCTTCAACTAAAGACAGTATCTGTACGGTACACTGGGAACAAGACTGTATCATAGCTCGCTCTGCACAAAATGCATGCAGGAGAAGGGTGGGTGATTCATTATATTCAGGATAGAAGGAATACAGACAGAGAGATGTCTGGTAATTTGCTTTGCTAATCCATTAAAGGAAAATGTCAGTGCTGGTTACCCTGAGGAATGGACCCAACTCTTTGAGATTTTTAATTAGAATTTTAAAAAAATCAAAACAGTGGAGTTACAATAATCCTTTGAAAGTTGAGCATTTATAGTCATGTGATTATGTTAGATATGCTATGGCAAGAGAACGTGCTACTGCCTCAGCATACAATTTTGCCAGCAATCATTTTAATAGCCTTAGGCTTTTTTCCCTAATATAGATTAGGGTTACTAATCTATATGATAATATCTTTATTATTAGATTATGAGAACAGAAGTAATGCAAGGAAGTTCTTTGTTCTAGCTTAAGTCTCGGTGGGTTTTTTTGTAAATCTCAAATTTTTTATTATGAATAAATGTATTGGTGAAGAATGATGTCTATGGAAAACAGAGGGGTAAAAACACTGCTCATGTTCATTTCTGAGTCACTTTGAAACAGAATACAAGTTATATCCAAGCAGACTGAGCAAGCAAAAATATTCAGTGAAGCTCAGTGAAGATGGAATAAGGGTAGTTCAAAAAAACAAATAATCAATTCTCTCCCACTGACCACAGTTTTTCTAGCAAAGGCCATGTATACGCTGGGCATCTCCCCGCACAGCTTTTACAATATCTGCCTGAAAAGTACGTTGCATACTGTTGGTGCTGGGAGTGGTATTTAACTTCAGATGTGCAATAAAGGTGCTCAAGAGAGGAGTTAAAGGAGGTTTTGGCTTAGGTGATAGTTTATAGTCAGAGTTGCATCTCCAGAGGGCAATTCAGGAATAAGGCTGAATCAGCCTATGGAATTGTTAACTCCTTTCCACCGATTACTAGGTTTTCAATGTAGATGCCATAGTAGATGCATACTATTGGGTCGGAGGATTTAAGACCAGCACACACAAACACATATCTACACAAAATAACTGCTCGGCATTTGTCTTTTGGTATTACTCAAATCGATTGACTTTGAGTGTGTCTGTATCAGTGTTTTGCTTCAGATCAGGGTTGCATTTTTGAAGTGGATCTCCCAAATGTCCTGACTTATCATGCTTTGGCTCACATTGAAAAGCAATCTTGGAGTGCAAGTGTTAGACTCCTTTTTTATGAAACAGATTTGGAAGATGTCCTCCAGGAATGTATCTGGTGCACTTCAAGCATTGATAGATGGTCAGTCCATTGGCTCAGGGTGCAGCAAATCCAAAACACTTCAAACATAGATGTTGGGACCTTAGCAGAAATTCTACACATCCACTGCTACAAATCTGTGTCATGATAACTGGCAAAGCAGGCTATGTAACCTAAATAATCTGTAGACACCTGCTCCAGTCATTCTGAGGTATTATCTTCAGGATTTTTTCAATTCTTTATTCCAGTGTGGCTTGCCTTCTAGTGTTGGGTTGTCATAACTGTAGGTAAGGCAATGCAAATTTACATTCCAAAGTCTGGGCTGATACTTTGTTGTCTCTCTTTGTATTTTACCTGGTTAATGGAAAAATAAAATTATATTTTGATAAAATAACTATAATATTTTTGATCACGTTAAGACTATCTTCCTATGCAAATGATCTCAAGCCTGGAATGGGTATGACTTTCTTCATTATTTTTCTTATTTTCACATATCTCTTTCCAGGATAGAAAACAGGAGAAGGTACCCTAGAAGCTGTTTTATATGCTCTCTTTGAATCTTTATTGACTCTCTAAACCAAGGCAAACTCAGTAGTATGCACAGTTCAGGAGTTAGTGAGAAGGTAAGGGATAGTGACTTCTTGATCATACGAGAAAAAGAGAACAAAAGGAAAAACCTGGGAAAATCCTCCTTCAACAAAATGATTATTTGCCACACTGGAATGGTGGGGAAACTGAGGACAAAATCTATGGGGTTTTAAAATATCCAAAATAATGTTTTTTCTATGAATATACTCAATATAACTGTTTTTCTCTGAAATTTAGATTGTGAGTCATGGAAAGTATAAGGCAAAATCCTCTGCTGGAGCAAATTCTTATTGTGTCTTTGATATCAGTGGAATTGGATATATTGATTTTCTTAAAACTGTATCCACATATAAATTTGATGTCATTTTGATTTTAGAAAACTAACAGAGTTTTTTTCCCAATATTACAAATTTATTTCTAAAATATCCTATTGTGTTTGTAATATTACAGGAATCTGTGGAGAGTAACATTAAATACAGTAGCATTATAGTCCCATGAAGTATTTCCATCCATTACTTTCACTTCAAAGCTGCCAGATTTTTACATAATTATTTTGTCAATCCAGAAACAGTTTTTCCTTCCCAAGTGCAATACAATGAGGACCCATAATTCATATTTCATTCTGCAAAGGAAAGCAAAGGTGAGAGATAGATTGCATCCATTTGTAGGCTGAACTGGAGTTGATTTTAAGGTTTGTAGGAACCTTATTTTAAAGCCAATGGTGTGTAGTTTCAGGCTGGCAGGTTCTAGAAAATGTCTGTTAATTCATGTGTTCATTTTGAAAAGTTAGAATAACATTTAAAGCAATTATGTAAACTTAGAGCTCTTGAAAATGAAGTATTAATACTACTTGTTAAGGCTAAGTATGCTTCAGACAAGTGTTTGCAGGTCAGTCCTTCTGTTTTGGCCTTCTATGTTATTCCTCTCGTTAGGCTACCTCTGAGATACGGTTGTGTAAATCTGAGGCATGGTGGTGTGATGTGGAAGTGTCATTCAACTTTTAGATGGGTCCGTGTTTTATTCACTGTAGAATCATTGTTGCTATTGCATTGAGGGAAAAAATTTTGTCTTCAAAAATGAAACAATACTGAAAGGTTCTGGGTAAACTAGTTCTTCCTTAAAAATACACTTTGGAAAATAATTAGCTTATAAAGTATTGTTTATCATAAAACCCCTTCTAATTATAATGAATAGATAATAAGCAATGTTATACAAAATATTGTTATTAAACAAGGAAAGGCAGACACCTCAAATTTTACACATGACCATTACTTAGCAGTCAAAGAGAAAAAAGTAATTAAATGATCAAACTTGTCTGAACAGAAGTGCAGTAGACATGTAGTTAGAATATAATTGCACATTTTCAGTACAACATTTGCAGAATGTGCCATTATGCTTTTAACGACCACAGGTGGGCAAGTGTTCTGTTTCATGTCTCGTAAAAAAACCCCAAAACAATGTCAGAACAACAAAAATCTCCAACCTTCATGCACGGTCTTGGGATTATTTTTATGATGTTTAAAATATGTAATGTGCTGCTATTATTATTAGGTCTATGTTACTTCAGAATGCCACCTGCTGTCTCCCTGCCACTTTTGATACCTCATCAGTACTGACATAAGTTTTTATGTTGATCCAGTCTAGCCTTGCATAGTTTAGGAAGTACAGATAAGTGCCTGGGGTGCAATAGCTACAGGCAAATTTGCTAGAAGAAAAACTTCTTGGAAGGATTTCTCCAGTTTGTTTCACTTTTCTACTTCAAGAGAGTTGTAAGTGGGAATCTATCTCTGAAAATATGTTCAGAGCTAACAAAGCTGGAGTGGGTCACCTTTTAAACACGTATTTGAAAGAGAAGCAGCATTGGAATTATATTCATGCTGTAAGAACTACTTACACACCTTATGATTTATTTCACAGTGTGATGGGTCAGAAGTGTTTGTCTTAAAAYACGTGAAGTAGAAGGCTAGAAAGAAATGATTGAGTTCTGCCATGGGCTACTAGCAGCAGTGGAAACTAGAGCCTTTTCCTAGTCATTATTTTGGATTTTATCATGGAGTCTCTTAACAGATATGAAGTGTGTCTGGAATGTGCCTTTCCTTCTGTCTAATTTTTGCCCCACCTTTAAAGATAAGTTTAAGAGCTAAAGTATCCTTTAAGACGAATACTATGTTTTAGTCTCAGGTGTAATTGTACTGTATCATATAGTGTAACTAAATAATTTGGCTACAATTATAACCAGAGTGTCGAGTGAAAATTTCATTCACATAAAGATATGCACTTTTGCTTTTATAATTGATAATGCACAAATGTTTTGCTTCAGTAAGGAAAAACTTTGATTTTGAATCTTTTCACCTCTATTTTTTGTTATACATTAATTTAATATTTTATTACACTTTTTATTTAATTTAAAATAACATTATTGACAACTCATATTATCCTGAAGGCTAATTTTATATTATGTGTCATGGTAGGTATAACATCATAATGTATATTATGGGTTCAATATTCCGTTATGGAAACAAAAGGGGACTGTTCGTTTATTTTATTTGGAATATAATAATTTTATAAGCTTTTTTCCATGTTTTGTCTTTTAAAGCTTACATTCATTCCCTGAAAGAAGAAAGAAGTAGAATTTTCCACAGAAAGAAAGAAATTTAATTTACTGATTGTTTCTACTTCATACCTTAGACTTCCAGTTTTCTCCTTTACTCTAAAACCAGAAAATAATCTATTACTGGTCGACATGAAATGATAACTTTTTCTTACTAGCTTAAACTCAGCTGGTTTTTTGAAGGTGTTATAACGAGTAAATAGGGGTAAACTGTAACTACACCCTTTTCCTCCCCTTTCCACCCTTCCTTATTGCCATTTTCATCACTCCCTGTCTGAGAATGAAATTATCAGGTACTTTGCAGCTGTACAAAGCTAGTGACAGAACAGGTAATCCTGCTTTGCCTTGTGTCCCTAACTGCAAGTTTTTTTGCTGAGTTTGTAACATGCCATTTAGAAAAGGGGCCTGCATTGACAAGAAAACTACAAAATTATGTGACAAAATGGGATTAAACACCCCTTCATGTATTCCTTGCTGTCATTTTTTATGTTTGAATACTTATTTTTTTGTCTTCAGCAATAACCTTTAAGGCCACTTTGTTAGTTGGCAGCTGAAAGCTTTATTCTAAGTCATTATTTTAGGTTATTCCTTTATGTAATTGGTTTCATGATTCTCTGATGTTATACTAGAAATTTAAAGTAACATTAATGTAAATCCTTAAATAAAAAATAAAAATAAAAGACAATCAAGTGGCAAAAGGCCAATACACTTGAATCACATGGTTACAGTAAAAAAGAGGATGAAGTTAATTTTTGTTAAGATTCATACATTTTTGTTACTTTAGAGAATCTGAGAAATCAATTAAAATAAATTTTCTGTTCTTTATTGAAATTTGTTGTCACAGCAACAGAGGAGGGTAGAAGTCAATATGATTTTTTAAATTTAAACACATAATAATTAGGGAAACATGATTCAATTTTGAAATGTTGGAATGATCCAAACATCTGAAATAGCCAAAGGGCTGGGAGGAAATTTGTGGTAATATTTTACATAGAATCGTAGAATGGTTTGGGTGGGAAGAGACCTTAAAGATCATCTAGTTCCAACCCCCCTGCCATGGGCAGGGACACCTTCCACTAGACCAGGTTGCTCAAAGCCCCATCCAACCTGGCCTTGAACACTTCCAGGGATGGGGCATCCACAACTTGTTTAGGTAACTTGTTCCAGTGTCTCACCACCATCATAGTGAAGAATTTCTTCGTTATATCTAATCTAAATCTACCCTCTTGCAGCTTAAAACCGTTACCAGTTATCCTATCACTACATGCCCTTGTAAAAAGTCCCTCTCCAGCTTTCTTGTAGGCCCCCTTCCGGTACTGGAAGGCTGCTATAAGGTCTCCCCAGGAGCCTTCTCTCCTCCAGGCTGAACAACCCCAACTCTCTCAGCCTGTCTTCGTAGGAGAGGTGCTCCAGCGCCCTGATGATCTTCGTGACCTTCCTCTGGACTCGCTGACTTGCTCCAACAGGTCCGTGTCTTTCTTGTGCTGAGGGCCCCAGAGCTGGACGCAGTACTCCAGGTGGGGTCTCACAAGAGTGGAGTAGAGGGGTAGAATCACACTTCTTTTGATGCAGCCCGGTTGGCTTTCTGGGCTGCAAGCACATGTTGCCCGGTCATGTTGAGCTTCTCATCAACCACCACCTCCAAGTCCTTCTTGGCAGGGCTGCTCTCAATCCATTCTCCGCCAAGCCTGTATTTGTGCTTGGGATTGCCCTGATCCAGGTGCAGAACCTTGCATTTGGCCTTGTTGAACTTCATGAGGTTCTCATGGGCCCACCTCTCAAGCCTGTCAAGGCTGTCAAGGACTTGCCAAGGTCCCTCTGGATGGCATCCAGACCATGTTGACTGCACCACACAGCTTGGTGTCATCAGGAAAATTGCTGAGGGTGCTCTTAATCCCACTGCCCATGTTGCCGACAAAGATGTTAAACAGTGCCAGTCCCAATACTGACCCCTGAGGAACGCCACTTGTCACTGGTCTCCACTTGGACATCGAGCCATTGACTGCAACTCTTTGAATGCAACCATCCAGCCAATTCCTTATCCATCGAGTGGTCTATAGGTCAAATCCATGTCTCTCCAATTTAGAGACAAGGATGTCATGTGGGACAGTGTCAAATGCTTTGTACAGTTCCAGGTAAAAGACATCAGTTGCTCTTCCCTTATCTGCCAACGCTGTAACCCTGTCATAGAAGGTCATCAAATTTGTAAGGCACGATTTGCCCTCAGTTAAGCCATGTTGACTGTCACCAGTTCTTCCATACAATCTAAACCCTTACAGTCTTCCTTATTTTACACCGCTATGCATATTCTTCTTTGTTCTTCATATGGTTATCCTCTCAAAGTCATACAAAAGATAAGTATAACTATATTTATTTACACTCTTCAAGCAAGTGTAATTATATTTTAATCTGGTTCAGCTGCACAGGTACTCATGCTTTGAGGAGGACTTACTGTTCTGAAGAGGTCCCCAAGTTTTTCTTTGCTGAGTTTTTCACACTGCTCTTTCCTTTTGTTCTTGCCCTCCCTCCAAAGGCTAATAATATAAAAACCTTCTATTTGCTTGAAATGCCATTTCTTTATTTAAATCCTGCTGGTTATTTGTCTGTAGCTCATTCCCTTTGGCTCATTTTGTTTTTCTCTATCTATGCTTTCCCTCTTCAGTTAAATTACTTTTCTGTATTTTAATTATTAGTTCTAGTTCTTTAGCCAGTATCAATTTTCATTACAAAACTTTATCTTCTTTGATTCTTTCCATCATCATCTTATTTTTGTCACTTATTTCCTAGGTAAGAAGATGACCAATAAATCCTAATCTCTACAGTAAGTATTTGAGGGCAGATTGAGGCATATTGTTGATCAAATATTTTAATTTAATTTGCATTTTAGCAAGGACAGCTTCTTTCTATTTCTGTTTATCTTTGGACCCTTCATCACCATGTAACATTCAAATATTAGTTCTATTAATATTCTTTCATTCACAAGGCAGATGTTTGATAGATGATTAAGGGACCTGTGATTTCAGGCTTTCCTACAGAGCGAATATTGTAACATGCATTATACTTCCATTTCAGTTCTTGCTGTATTTTTCATGGAGCGTGAGAAAGGAATTCTGTTAATTTTTTAAATAATCTGTCTATAAACTGCTTTTACTTCTCTACCACTGAGCAAAAACATCTGTTATTCCTTCACCTCACAGCTGTAAAATAATTAAGGCACACCTCAGAAGAACAAAGCAAGCCAGATGAAAAAGCAACGTGTGCAAAAAATCACAATGGATTTGAACTGACATTTAAGAAAAGATTAGTGTATTTCCCTGTTACATTTTATTTTTGCAAAATTCTGTACCTGTGTGTTGATTCTTTAGGATACCCTGTGGGCAGAGTCTGATGAGATGAAATGTGTCATCCAGCTGCCTCCACCCAAGATTGATCCATGGAACCGCAATTTACTGTCAAATTTTAACTTTTCAGTACCATTTTACTGTCTGAAAGTTTCTCAAAGGATTAGCCAATGCAAACTACACCTTAAATCTGCTATTGTAGCAATACTGGATAACTTTGTTGCTGAAGGTGAATGGCCCATATACATTTCTCTCTATATCTTGTGTATTCTTAATGTATCCTGAATATCCCCTTCCTATTTTTTCTAAACAAATTGAAGCATTAGAAATAGTTTCAGAAAATATGGGATGATCCAATGCTCTTATTTCACAGGTGTTATATTTCTCATCTGCTTTCTAGAGCATATTCTGCTTCAACCTTTTGCTTTGACCAGCTGTGGCTCTACCTAAACCTGTGTTCCACCCTAAGGCCTCCTAGGTCGATACCCACTTTCTTGCCCACCACACAAAGGATGCTGAACTAGAATAACACATCTCCCACCTTTTTCTTTTCTAAGTTAGTAAAAATACTGCCTCTGCAGAAGAAATTTTTTGTACTCCTATGTGACCTGTGATAAGGTCACTCTTTGCAGTACTGGTGTGTCGAGTACCAAATGACATTAGAAGACGTGCTGGTCTGTAACATATAGCTGAATTTCCTTCACTGTGCTCCTTCATGACCTGGTTCTGGCTGGGACAGAGTTAGTTTTCTTCCTAGTAGCTGGTATAGTGCTGTGTTTTGGATTTAGTATGAGAATAAAGTTGATAACACACTGATGTTTTAGTTGTCGCTAAGTAATGCTTACACTAGTCAAGGACTTTTCAGCTTCCCATGCTCTGCCAGGTGCACAAGAAGCTGGCAGGGAGCATAGCCAGAACAGCTAACCCAACCGGCCAATGGGGTATTCCATACCATGTGATGTCATGCTCAGCATATAAAGATGGGGGAAGAAGAAGGAAGGGGGGGATGTTTGGAGTGATGGCGTTTGTTTTCCCAAGTCACCGTTACATGTGATGGAGCCCTGCTTTCCTGGAGATGGCTCAACACCTGCCTGCCCATGGGAAGCGGTGAATGAATCCCTTGTTTTGCTTTGCTTGCGCATGCAGCTTTTGCTTTACCTATTAAACTGTCTTTATCTCAACCCATGAGTTTTCTCACTTTTACTCTTTCAATTCTCTCCCCCATCCTGCTGCGGGGGGGAGTGAGCGAGTGGCTGTGTGGTGTTTGACCACCTGCTGGGTTAAACCACAACACTTTATTTCTAATTGCTGTTTACTGGGAAAAAATAAATTTATGTGACACAGTAAATACAAAATATAAAACACAATGTTTTAAATAGCATGCAATTATATCTAAGCCACAAATACTAGTCATGTTTTACTTAACCAATGCTTGACATTAAAAATTCTGACTGTACACACATCAATTTGTGCTACCTTTCTAATGACATCATTTAAAGTTTTCATTACTACCTGTCAGAAATAGGAGAATGTGAAGAATTTACTGTTCCTAGGTTTCTTGGAACACATTTTTTTTTCACTTATAGTGCTAACAAAAGAGTGAAAAATAATATGATTACTGATTTAAAATTAACACAGTGGAAATCTCTGGAGAAGTTGAGGACACAACTTCTCCTTTATTTTGATCTCTGGATTTGTTCACTCAGAATGTATCTTTTAGGTCCTCTGATTATATCACTGGGGAAGTATTTGTTCCTCTTAAAAAATATAAATAGATTAATTGATTTCACTAGGCCACTCATGCTTAAATATTCTTCTATTATAGCCTTATATAAATATCTGTACCAGTTCCACCAGTTTTGCTGCAACAAACACAAAGTAGCAGTCATCATCATCATCATCTTCCAAACCTTCTATTGTGTCATTTTACTGTACCAATACTTAACTGCTTTTATTTACAAATTATGTCATCTTGATTTCCCTACTTTCTTTTTATTTCCACAAATGTTTTCATACCACATTCAACCTTTAATCTGAAGAAAACTGCAACAACAACATACTCAAAAAAGCCATCTCCTTTCAGCCTTCCAGTCCTGCTTTAAAAAGCTCTGGTAATTTGATAACAGTTAGGCAGGTCATGTGCATTTCTTGATGATTCTCCCTCTCATCTCTTCCTAAATATATACTATTTACTGAAAAAGATCAGTATTGCAATGACTGTAAATGTTTGCAGATTGAGGTCAAAGCAAAGAAGTATTTTCAGGGAAAAAAAAAAAAAAGACATGTAGAAAAAGAAAAGAGGCAAGCATGATTCCTACTGCTTCCTTCCAATCATACTTATTTTTTTCTAAAGTGTTAATTTTATTTTGAAATTAATCTAAATTAAAATGAATAATTTTAAAAAAATTGAAAGAAATATTTCTCATTTTGTTTCATTTAAATATTTTGGGTGGAACCAAGTGTTGGGTGTTTTTGGTCAAATTGTTGTCAATTTAAGAACAGAGACTTGATCATTCAATCGGATAAATGCACTATTTGTATAGCTTTTGCCCAAAGCTGACTGATTAGGTAGTGATCACATAGTTAGCCTGTAATTAAACATTCTATTGTTTTTGTTGGCTTTGTTCACAATCTTATCTACCCTGTCCAGTTTCTTCTGTTTACTTGTTTGTTCTACCCAACTATTCTAGTCTTATATTCCTTGGAGAAAAGCCTTATTCTCTTTGCATCTGTACTGTGTATAAAATGACAAACATATAACCTAACAGAGTCTAATATATTGTATATGTCAATAATAGTTCTCTCTTCTTTGTCATGGATCTCATTATTTATTATATCAGGTTAGTCATTCTTCTGCTATATCCCACTGAAAGGGGGTCAAGAGCTGCAGACAGCTTTCTTCAGTAGAGTTTTAAAACTGTGAATTACCCTTTTTAAGGAAAACGTGATTTTATTGCCAGTCTCCCAAGATTTCCAAATGTAGCTCATACCTGCAGCACTATACTCATAGAAACAGAACTCGGTGGACTGTGACAGAGACCTATATTTTTTCAGAGCATTTGAACAGGGATTTAATTTTAGCACAGTTAAAAAGAAGTGCTAGCTATAATGATGATGACTAATCCTGTCTTTGGGCCACCAAGGCATCACACAGTGTCTGTAGGAGATTTGGACTAATGCAGTGTGGATGAGACTGATGTATGTGAGATTTTCCCTGAGGAAAGAGGGAGTGAACCAGTCTCTACCAACTGCTCGAGGAACAACAGTTGCTACTTAGATATACCGAGTTGGGCTGGAGATGCTAAGTACTAGAATTAGTTAGCTAAGTTACCTGCAAGCAACCAAAATATGACCTTTTTCACTCTCCCCAGCCACTTCCACTCAATTATTATTAAACTGTAGAGAGGTGCAAGATTCTTAGTGAAGTTATTTCATGAGTTTTCTGTGTTCCTCCATTTATATTCATATATATGTGAGTGAGAGACAGAATGAAAACCTACAGATATTCCCAAACTGGTAAACCTCTAGTCAGATCTCACACTTTATCAGATACCCATGTCAATCATCCACAAAACAAATCTACAGAGAACCAAACTTCATTAGTTCTGCTTCTCAAAGAGCTACTCATTTTTCTCCTGAATTTCTAATTTCATATTATCCCTGGAACACTATTCTCTGAAGGTGGAATGGACTGCAGTTTAGATGGAATTCTGAGCTGTAAATCTGGCTTTTCCAATATTTATTCTTATTTCTTGTTTTGGAAGATATCAGGAAATATAATTCTTTAAGATATATATTGAATTTGGCATAACCTCTGTAAAGCTATGTGCTTGTATGATTTTTACATATATATATATATTCATTTCAGGAAAAGGTAATAACTCTGTATTGAAAAATATTTGTTGCTATGTATGATATTGCATATTTTATCTATGATTAGCTACATCTAGTACTCCTGTTTTTATTGTACTTGCCTCTGTATTTTCTTCCAGTTTTTAATAAACAATTCACTAAAATTAATTAAGCACACATTAATAAGTTATCTAAAATATTTCTATAGAGTTTTGAGCCAGAAGTGCATTGGCAGGTGTGGCACAGAGGCTGAAAGCTATCAGCTGTAATGTTATTCTGGTACTATAGYAACAGATTGTAGAGAAAGGCAGCAGTTTTAGGAACACTGCCATGTCTCTCTCTCATTATCTAGTGTGTGTTTAACTGGAAACATATGCCGTACCAACTTGGTTATCTACTTCATGTCATGTGAATGTTACCTAAGTCAAATTTACAAACTTGAGCGGCATTAGAATGCCTTTTTTATACACACACATACCTAGGGAGATAATTTTTAGTAAGAAAAGAATAAACAAATTTACAGAATATTTTGTCATAAGTGAGCCAATTACTGATTACGAGGAAAACACCAAATAGTAATCTGATTACAGCTTGGAATTTAATGTGAGGCTCAGCTGTCCTAACACAAGTGACACTGACAAGCAGCTGGAATGATTATTGGAGTAAGTTCACGTGTACCAATTCCCCTTTTAATAATACTATAAGAGACTGTAGCACCAATATCACTATATTGTCTACTTGTGATAATGGCAAAAGCCAGTCAACAGGCCAAAAGGATCAGAGAGTCGTAACTTCAGTCAGCTGATGTAAAACTCTTTGGTCTGAATTTAAAAATGTGGTCCACATGAATAATTTCTAATGAAGACTGAATTTGGAAGTATCGGGAAATAACATTAATAAAAAAAATTGTTTTCCTCTGTGTTTCAAAAACAAAAATTGGCAAAACTCCCTCTCCTTTCAGTCACAGACATTTTTCTGTAAAATTAGGTTAAATTAAATTTCATTTTTTTAATAGCTTTTAAGGCAAGACTGAGCTCTGAAACAAACTATAACTTGCATTTTTAAGAAATCTCTGCATCTTCTGTTTCTGTTCTGTATGTGTTACCACTGTTATTCTTCTAGTAAAATATTATAAATTTTCCCGTGTAATTCTATAAATGTTATCATTCTTATAATATTTAGCCAGTAACAAAATAGCAGAGCCATAGAGATTTTTGGATCTGTATTATCAAGAGGTGTCACTTATCAAGAGGTACCACTTTATGTCAAAAGTCAAAATAATATAGAGAGAAATGAGAAGGTTTATCCTGTTTGTTGGCATAAAACAGTAGCCTTAAAGTGCAACCAGTCATTGAATTTCAGATCTTACTTAATTATACAAAGAAAGTTTTAAATTTGGTGAAGTATTCATCATACCAGAAACAGAATAATGGCATATAAAGGGAAACTACCTAACACAGGGTCAATTAAAATTTTGCTTTTAATATTTCTATGTTGTTATATTATTGCTTATTCATTAAATATCACTAAGGCTTCCATCCTGCAAACTGTAAAAATTCTATGCACAGCAAAGAGTARCTTTAGGGCTTTATTGGCCTCGAAGGTCCTCTGGTGCTTGAAGTTTTGTTTCTAGGCATAAGGAGTTGTTTTTCAGTTTCAGTCAAGCAGAACAATTCAGTGCTTGCAACACATTAAAAGCCTTCCTGAAACCAAGACAATAGGTGCCCTGTACCTATTGCTCATGTCAGGTATAATCTTGTAGTTTCTTGATCATGTTCTTGGCAATCAGCATTATCAGTATTTTGTCTACTTTTCTTTAAAGACAATAGGATCTTATATCCATTGGAATTAATGTCTCTATGGGCGAAAGCTCATAGACTTCTATGGATCAAAATAGATTATATAATACATATGAAATCGTATCCCTACAATAGTCAAAAAAGAACTTTGCATTGATTTATTGCACACACATTCAAGTGTATATATAAGTTTCTATATAAATGTAAAATATTATATAATTTATTGAAAACAAGACATAAAGTTCAAAAAATAGGTTGATCTAGACTTTGATGTATATCTGTTTTGACTTCATATATATTTTTATTTATCCTATGTGTGAAAGACTAATTTTTTTTCTGTTGATGTTATCTTATTCTTACGTCATCGAATAACGTCAGCACCTGGTATTTATTCATTATTTATTTGATTTTTCATTTTTTATCACTTCACTCTGTAAAATATTGGAAGGAAAATGCTTGGAGCTAAGCACTGAAGTTAATAATAATTTCTCAATATAATTACTATAAACAATTATTAACAAATCTGCACATTCACAGTGTTTTTTAAAGACAGTTAATATAAAGTAAAAAGAAATTGAATAAGTGTATGGCTAACAAAATTCAAAATATATGAATAATAGTATAACAATTTACTGTATTTGAGGAAATATTTTGAACTTATTCCTTTGTCATTAACAACTGGACGAAAGTAGGTGTTGCCTACTAATTTTACCCACAGAGAAAAGACACTTTTGTGAAGAATACTAATTGAGCTTTGAAATTTTCCTGTGTAGCACTTTTCCTGCCTTAATTAATGGCAGATATTTGAGACACTATTATAATTTAATTAAAATTAAAACTTTGTTTTAAAAACAATACCATTAACAACAGCAAAACAGAATGAAACTTTTTTCAATGGATTTGAGTGAATTCCAAAAGACCTTGCATAAATATTCTCATATTAATGAATTTAACTTGCATGAGCCGTATTTTATCACCTTATTATAATTCCTAAATAATATTTACATTAAAAATAGAGAAGTAACTAAAGTTATTTTGGTCACCACACTGCAGGTCAGAGAACAAAGTTTATTTTAAATGACTGCAAATCACCTTGTAAGGCTTTTATTTGGTTTCGTATATGATTTTTCTTATACTTTTAACCATGGTTAGACTCAGAGCTGTCACCGCAGTGCTTCTTTTACTTTAATTGCAGACGTAAACACAAGAAGAAAAATGCTTGATGAGAATGAAGGAAATATTATAAGTTACAAACTTTTATATGTCAGTTGTATTTGCTCTGACCCAACTCAGGTCAAATTTTGGTGAAGGACGCTGTATGGCAATATTTGCCATTACTTATTTTCTAATAGACTGCTATGGAGTTCCATTAAAAAACACTGTGGTATCCACTTCAAAAGCAGCATCTCTGCATGAGCAAGCAATTACATGTAAAGAGGATAATATGCAATCATTAGCTATTCTGGGTTGGTTGCTTTTCTTTATTTCTTTTTTTATGAGGAAAGACACTCAGGAAGAAAGATTTGATCTTAACTTCTATAACAACTGTTGGTCTTAGATTTCTGCTCTCTAATCTTTGCCAAAATTTGTTGAAATTTTCATGTTGATTCAGAAAGAATTAATAATCATGGCCTGTCACATGTTTTCCTTGTGTTTTGATGCTCTCTATCATGAAATCATGAAGATGTGTAAAGTGAGTGTGCCACTCGACCTCATGGAATTGACCTTCGTCTCTGAGGTGAAACACCTAATTTTGTCTCACAATTCTCAGATTGTTTTTATTCAAATTTTTAAAGTTTTTTTAAAATTTCTTTTCCTTTTCTTGTGCATTACTGAATCTGCTGACAGTCAAGGAAAATCATGTAGAAAAACTACTAGTTTTGTTTATTTCTTTGTGTTATACTGTACCATGCTTTTCAGGTCATATTATTCTTAGCAATAGGAGGTAGTGTTTATGAAAGTATAAATTATTTCTTTATAATCAGGGAAAAAACCCATAAGATTAAAGAATCCTGTGATTCAGCCTTCCTTTCCAGTGGTGTACTGCTAATCAAACTAACTCACTGAGAGTTGATTTCCTAAAACTAATAAGGAGTCCAACCATACTATTCTTATCGAATATCAAATTCTCTTCTGATTGCAGGTCTAGTGCTCTATGTGTGGATTAATGAATGTGTGAAGGGTAGGTAATTCCAAACGATGGGAAAACTTTGGTCCATCTGGTAGTCTACTTCTCCCATTTTATTAAAGTTTTCTGGAGTTCTGAATGCCCTGACATTGAAAAGCAGTCACAACATGCCATAGAATGGTCTGGTTTATGTAGCAACAGTTTAAATTTAGTTTGAGAATTCAATTTCCTGTTGCCTTTTGGCAGTTTTAATTAGAAAACATCCTTTAGTTTTCTACAGTATTTATTGTTAAAATGGTAGACATCCATCACTTCGCTGCAGGTTTTTTTTTTCAAACATTTGAAGACACCCTACCTAATCCTAAGGTTGTTCTGCTAGGTTTATGTCTTGATTAGTCCTCTGAAATACTGAAAAAATCTTTAAGCACATGCATCTGGGAGATGACATATGTTGATTTAGGTACATCAGGAGTACAGTGGATCTGAAAAGATTTTCCACTTCTTGGCAGAACATCCTTCTCACTATACGTTAAAGTAATTCTGAAATGGAATAACTAGGGTCCTGCTAGTGCTTTAACAGATGTTTAATTATATAAGGGAAAAACTGATCATTATAAGGAAGGATTGATAGAACTGTATCCCAAATACCGTATAGTTTAGCTAAGAGCCAGCACATTGAAAAGGTGGAACAAGAATGGTATTTCAACTGTCATCAAAGGCATCCAAATCCCTTTGCCATAGTTACAGTTGCTAGTGCAACCCAGAAAGAAAGGTGTTTGTCCATTGTGTTGCCTAGAATAATCACTCAGCAACTCTAAGGAGCAGTGAGAAAGAAGAGGTGTACCTTAAATGCCAGAATGATTCACTGCAGCTCTAGATAAAACGTAGGTAGGAGATGACAGAGTTAGTTGTCATCTTCCAAATTTGCCTAGGGAAATTATGTCCAAGGTGAATATCCCAGCTACAGGGGAGATTGAAGGTGGATATGACATTTTTTCTTTTCTAATACATGTGTAATTTATTCTCCCTTCCCTTCCCTTCCTTTCCCTTCCATTCCCTTTTTTAGCTCAAGTAGAGAGGATTAAAAAGCTAAAATTACAGATTCATCCCAGCTAAGTGTAGGCACTTAACTGAGGATCCTATGTTAAGATCCTAATCATTCCAGGCTTATTCTAAAGTTAATGGAAAGAAAGTTGCCTCCTGAGAGCAATTAAGACTTTAGTTGACTGAAACACTGAGCTGTAAAAGCCCTTCACTCTTCATATTGTATCTCTAAAGCTTGTGGAATAAACTGGACCAAATACTTAATTTGGGGTTTAACGGATCTGTCATGTTGAATGGAACACTTTTTCCAAGGAAGAAAAATAAGCAAGCAGACATATTTCAAACCAACCATCTTTGGGGCTGTTAAAAATTGAAAAATTTTCCCTAAAAAATTGCTTAAGCATTACTATAAATAGTCAGCTTACTATGTATAAGAACTTTTGTGTTTATGTTCCTCTTAAAAATGTATTTATGTTGGGGTGAGTAACATATTTACAGTAGGGATTGTTTTGATCCCAAGTGTTTAAATGGTTGGTCACTTTTTACTTCAAATTCAGAAATTAAGCAACGGAAGGTTTGTAGGTAAAAATGTGATACTGTGGCAAAAGCAAAGCCCTTGGCTTTCATTAAAATGCCTAATTTCTTCTCACTTTTTCAAAAGGATCTTCAGTAAGACATTTTAAAAAGTATTTTGTAAAGCTACCAAAATTTCCCATGTTTCTGTTAGCATCCGGTATTTTCAGTTTCTTTCTTTTAAAGTCATTAATTTCCATCCAGCTGAGTACCAGCAGAATATATAACTGTCTGTTTCTTCAAAGAGTAGACAAAATCCAACATGTTAAGTTGTAGGGCCACTATTTATAAGAACTAATGCTATTGCTAATAAAGGAACATAAGCCTGTGGTAAGTTAAAAATAAAACAAACACAAAATTTCTTTGGGCTATCTGATATTGTTGATTTAAATGCCAGATTTCACATATAAGCTTTCCTAGTAAAGACTTGCAAGAACCATATAATTCCTGTTTTTGAAAAAGACTTCCATATATCCTCTAGTATCTTGATCATCCATAAACATGACCTTTGCACACTGATTTTTAGTTCTAATACTAACATAATCTTGGAAGAAATCTCACACGTAATGCTTATAGCTTCCATTCTTTCAAAAGCTGGTGGCCAAATTACATTGGCTTATGAATTCCAAACTTTGTGAGGCATTTCAGAAACACAGCAGTGCCTTGAAGACAAAGATATACTGCTTAAGGAAGCAACATTTGTGTGCTGTCATAAAAAAAATGAAACAAATTGGAAATGTTTTCTTCCTAACAATGTACAACCCTAGCCAGGGTTGATTCAACACAACTTGAACTGTACTTTTAAACAACTTGTCATATTTTTCAGGTAATAATTTTATGTCCTGTATTGGGTTTCTAGAGAAATCTGTAAAATTTTGTTTTCCAAATGACATTTCAGTTTGTGATTATCTGTTTTGATCATAGTAAATTCAGCCTTTTTTTTTTTTTTTATCCCTAATTTGGTTTGTTAAAGAGTGTTGAAATCAAATTGAGGTATTTAAGACAAATTATTCTGTCAACAGTAGTTTTGCATGAATTTGTTTTGTGACCTCCAGCTGTGCCTCCCAACTGTCCACCACTCCAATTTATAATATCTGCTCTTCCCCTACCGACTTGATGACAGTGCCCTTAGTTCTTCCAAGAACCTACATGTTATAGCAGATTCAGGTTGTTCTAAAGACATCTCCCTGCAATACCATGAGTTCACTCCCACGCTCTCTGCTCCTCCAGGTTCTCCCTGATGCTCCTTAGGTCCTCACATCATCATACTCTCAGCTTTTTCCATGTTTCTCACTAGTGCTACTTTGCCTGCAACTCAAAATAAAGGCAGGAAATGCAATCTTTTTCAGAGCTGTATGCAGTCTCTTTGGCTCTTTAACATGCTTATGCTTATTGGTCTTCTGGGTGCTGCCACCCAGTTGATGGTTGACCGCATGAAGAGCTAATTCCTCACTGGAATGCTGGTGAATGTTCCCTTTCATCAGTTTGTCTTCTTTTAGCTACTTATTTTCATAAAACTGTTGGGTTAGTAATACCTTTGAGAATTCTATCCTTCTGTCAAATTTGATTGAAATTGGGTAATGTCATCGTGAGTTACCTTCAAAAAGAGAGGAGTGCTAGAGAGATAGATAAATGTGCAGTAACATTCAGGTAATCTGGTTATTCAGATAATGTTAGAAAGTCTTATTGCACATAGAACTTGTGCATTATTTTACCTATGATTAAAGCATAGTTCTTCAAAAGTGGACTTAATGAAATTGTTTTTTAACAAGACACCTGTGTTACTAGCAGAAAATATGAGAATCCACAGTAACAAATCCTTTTAGTTCTTATGAGAGACCACAGAAGATTCTAACTTAAATAGACAGAAACCCTTCCCACCAAAACAGCTGATATTTATATTTTAAAACCTCATTTCAGTGGAGTTCTGTAAGAGCACTCAGAACTCATTGTAGGCTAAAAGATCAATTTCACCAACTTCACTGACATTTTTTACCGGGATAAAATATTTTTATAGTCTCTTGAAACTCCACTAGCATTTATTAGTTTTACTATGCAGTTCAAGATTGATGTTAATGCCATACTCTGACAAATTATTTTAAAAACATTTTGTGTATTGGCTAACAGAAGAACTCTATTGTGTTTAAGTTTTGATGGAAAGTTACTGTGCAGAATAATAATATGGTTGTTACTCCTGCATCTTATAAGAGAAGCAAGTTCTGTCTACAGAAGATAAGCTACRGTACTATTGAAAAAAAAAAAAAAGTAATTTAGATGACAGACTGCCCATCAAACATTAAACTGCAAAACCTAGACATCATGGGAGCGACAGACCTCCCTTCGCAATTTTCTATAGCATCTTGCAAACAGCTTTAGATTTGGTTATCTTAAACAACCGCTATCATCTGAAATTTTTCTAACATCACTGTTCATCACTATATTTTTCTAGAACATATATGAATATCTTGAGCTGACTAGAACCCAGGGAAAGGTTCTGGCAAGCTTTCTGCTAACCTCTGTTCATGGTGGAAATGGCTCATGTTCTTCCACTGTTTGTTTTCTATCCTTTTATTTCAAAGTCTTGTGGGCATTTAAAGCCCTTGTGAGTCACTTTGTGAAAAAGTTTTTTCAAAAGCCATGCATGTGTACCAGATCACTTTATTCACATACTTGTTAAGTCTCAGCCAACTCACACTAAGGCATGACTCCCCTCTGCAGTTAGTTTCTGTTCCTGATGAGTTATAAATATTAAAACAATTAATATTTATGGGTTTAGAAAGTTCTTACAACTTTTTTTCTCAGCATTATTGTAATTTACACTTACATGTAATTTGTCATGTTTTAGATACTCTTTTGATTTTCTTAATTTGTATATATCTTCCACTTGAAGTTTTTTTTCTATGTGTACCAAGATCACTTATTCAGGTGTTTAAGCTGACTTTCAGCCACAGTGACTTTTTTCTTCTTTCAGAATACCTTTGATCAGCAGCATGTATTTATTTTAAGTATCTACTACTGACATTTTTAAAAACTCTACAGCCTGCATGAAATCATCTTGCCCTTTAAATGTTTCATTTAGTTCCTGTTAAATAGCACTCTCATTGTATTTAGTTCCTCTTTCCTAGATGTTGTTATAAGGTTTTGGGGTGGTTTGGTTTTTTTTGGTTGCTGAGAAGGTATTGATTTAGAGTGTATTGTGACCAGAGATACAGAAATTTTTTTGGGGTAGCTACATCTTGAACCAAAGTATCAAGATCAAGAGCTAAAGATCAAGAATGATACTGCACAAAATAACTGTAGATTATCTAACCACTTTATCCAAGAAACAATCATGTACAGTGTCTAAAATTTGTTGCACCATGGAGAGAAATTTATCAGTTTATACACTGGCAATTGGACCCTCCCATTCATACTTTGTATTTTCGCAGCCTCTCTAATTTTGTTTAAGTCTGACATATTTACAAGAGGGATTATATCACATAGTACCTGTCATGCTAGAGACTTGACTGATGTCTTGTGATATCTTTTCCAATCATATGTTCTCATAATTTTGTGAAATTCAATTTTTTTGCTTAAGTTAGGTACATTTGCAGTATCAGGGTATGCATTATATATGAATCACATTTGGGAGCTACCTGAAATGTGTAATTATGATTACTATATAGATATGATCTCATTGCTATTAAATACAATTATATAACTTAAAGGTATTTAGGTGATTAGTGAGAAAAAATAATCAGAGACAGCACAAGTAACTGTGTATTAAAAAAAAATTGAAAATGGAATTGTATGCATAAATAATGTTTACCAGTGGAAAAATCACTGTGCATCACTGAAACTAGTTGAGTTCTTCCCATTGACTTTGTATGGACAACTATCAAACACATAAGCATAGGAAAAAAAAAACTTCCTTCCCTAGCTTTTCTATGTGATTGGCAGATATGAAACTTACTATAGAAAAATAATTTTCTTACAAAGGGGTAAATGCTTTAATATTGCAGTTTGTTATACAAATAATATTTGTTAATATTTGTATATTTAAGATAGCATTTTTATAGAAAAAGTGTTTCAGTAAAAAGCATATGTTAACAAATACTTCAAGTTCTCATTATTTACAGTGGAAACCATAAATGCTAGAGAATGTGTCCTGTTTATGATATAGAAGCTTCTGCCAACAGGAAAGCATTATTTTTGCTAGTCACATATTTTATATCAGTATGATACTCTTAGCTTTCCTTTGGCACAAAACTGGAATACTGGAATTGCATAGTAACTTCTGCATTTGTACATTACGCTCCCCGCCCCACTCTGCCAAGTATTCCTACTTCTGAGAATAAGAGTTTCAGAAAAATTGAGTTTTGTAATTTGCCTGACTATGGAGGATATTTTCAAGTCAGCCACCGCAAAAGAATATGAACTTCAAGCAATATCTGTTTTATAAATAAGTAGCATGTTTAGGATCAGGAAAGTGATGTCATTTGTTATTATTATGTGATGAACAGTGATTCTGACTTCACAATTTGTAAAGGCATTTTTAAATCTCGGGACATAGCTGTTACTTGTCTCTCTTTGAATTAACCCACTCACTTTTATCAGARGCTGGGTTAGCCCTGATTCCCAAAGCAAATACAATTCACTTTTTGCAAAAGTTTTAATGAAAAAGCCCATCCCTTAGAAATAATATCCACCCTATATCAATGGCAGTTAATAAAGACTACCAGAGAGTTAGGCTCAAGATCCTCATTTAGAGCTTTAACACTTTTGAGGAAGAAGATTTTTCTTCAGACACTATGGGACCTAAGATGACTGTGGACATGTTATGTTGTCTAAATTAAGAGATGTCCAGGTCTTTCCTAGGACAGGAATTGGAGTCCTGAATACAGCTCTGGATCCCCAAAGATCCAGATATTTAAATATGTTTGATGAGAGTAACTCCCTGAAAGGTCTCCCTGATTAATGATTTCTGCCACTGCTTGGACAGCTCCCCTACTCTTCACAGTATTCAATACATTTTAACGCTTATAGCCATTTTCTCTGGCAATTTATAGTTTCTCATAGTAAGAAGAGAGACTTGTCTCACATATAGGGTTTTAAAAAGCTCATACCTACTCCAGCACATTTATTAGTTATTTAACTACAAGTAACCGACTGTCCTGGTTTCAGCTGGGATAAAGTTAATTTTCTTCCTGGTAGCTCATATAGTACTGTGTTTTGGATTTAGCAGGAGAATAATGTGATAACACGCTGATGTTTTAGTTGTTGCTAAGCAAGGTTTATACTAACTCAAGGACTTTTAAACTTCCCATACTCTGCAAGCAAGGAGGTGCACAAGAAGCTGGGAGGGAGCACAGCCAGGACAGCTGACCCAAACTGGCCAAAGCGATATTCCATACCGTATGATGTCATGCTCAGTATATAAGCTGGGGAGAGTTGGCTGGGGGGCAGTGACCAGTGTTCAGGGACTGGCTGGGCATGAGTCAGTGGGTGGTGAGCGGTTGCATCACTTGTTTTTCCTGGGTTTTGTTCCTCTCCCTCTCTTTTGTTGTTTTCCCTTTCATTACATCATCATCATCATCATCATCATCATCATCATCATTATTTTATTAATATTATTATTATATTTCAGTTATTCAACTGTTCTTATCTCAACTCACAAGTTTTCGTACTTTTGCTCTTCTGATTCTCTCCCCCATCCCACTGGGGAGGGGAGGGTGAGCGAGCATCTCTGTGGTGCCTGGTTGCTGACTGGGGTAAAACCATGACACTCACTACAAAAACTTTTTCATAATCTGTCCTATCACTAATCCAAAGTCATTTATTAATTGTTAATTGCATTAAAATATATTCAGATTCTGTTGATCAGAAATCCTCCACACTTTCAACACATGCTAATGACTTCTGTTTATCTCGACATTTATTCATTAGAGAAAAAGAACTACTATCAACACAAAACAGCCAAGGACAGGTTGATTCTTGTAGTAAGTTAAGGGGAAAGTATATTAATGTAGTACAGATTCCATTTACAGCTAAGTTGCTCTGTAACATTGCCCCATCCTGGTAGAGCAGTATGCCACGTATCTTTTATGTTGCTCAGAATTGCATGGTGATAATGGAAGACTGATGTCGACACCTTATTGGTTATTATTCTTTCCTAACTATTTAGCATTTCATGCCAGTAATTTGAAATGTATCTCAGAATGGTTACTCTAACAAGGGGGGAAGAATCCTGCACAAGGCCCTTGAAAGCCACGCAACAAGTGGAGAATGATGTTTGGCTCTTTCCCAACCACAGCCTTAAACTTAAAAAAACTAAGATTTGTTCTCAGTTGCTGGACCTCCAGCCATTGCCCGGATGCAAAAGTACTCGGGGGATAAATCTTTTTGCAACCTACACCTTTCATTGGGAAAGGTGACTTATGATAAATGGATCTCCATGTTCAGTCTCTCTAATTGTAGAACTACACCTTGATGTGACAAGTTCTATTGGCAGTCCCTGTGCAGCCCAAAGAGCACCGGAGCATGAGGTTTTGCCTTCTGCAACATATTGATCCTTTTGGCAGTGTCTTTGCAGTCCCTCACCAACAGGAGCTATGGGTTCTGTCTCTCTTCCAACCCTAATCCCAAATCTAGGCATGGGCTGAGCCTTAGTCAAGGACCCCCAGTCATGACCCACATTATAGAGCACTCGGGCGATAAATGTTTCTCCATCATAAACTTTTCCTTGGCAGGCCCTTTCAAGTCCCACACCATGTGGAGCTACAGGCTTTGTATTTCTCCTACTCCTAACCCTAGGGGTGGCCTGAGACTTAGCCAATGACCTCCAGCCAAGACCCACCTGAACAATTTCACAGAGGAGAAATCTTTCTGTGGCCTTCCCCTTCTTTTAGCAGCCTCACACCAACTGGAGCTCCATGTTTTGTCTATCAATACTAACCCCAACCCAAGGTTAAATATAATCCAAGGGCAGAATCACAGAATCCTTGAGGTTGGAAGGGATCTCTGGAGAGCGTTTAGTTAACCCCTCATGCTCAGTACTGTGTCAAATTAAGCCTGTGGCTCAGAACCTTGTTCAATTGCATTTTTAATACCTCCTAGGACAGAGACTCCACAACCTCCCCGGGCAACTTATTCCAGTGCTGTCACTCTCAGATTAAAAAAGTATTTCCTCATGTTCAGACAGGAACCTCCTGTGTTCCAGTTTGTGCCCATTGACACTGTCCTGTCACTGGAGACCACTGAAAAGAGTTTGGCTCCATCTTCTTTACACTTTGACATTAGATATTTATATACATTGATGAGATCCCCCCTGAACCTTCTCTTTTCCAGGCTGAACAGTCGCAGCTCTCTCAGACTCTCCTCATGACAGGTGCTCCAGTTGCTTCATCATCTTCATAGCCTTTCCTGGACTTGCTSGAGTTCTTGAGCCTGTTGAGGTCACTCTGGATGGCAGCACAACCCTCTGGTGTATCAGCCACTCCTCCCAATTTTGCTTAATTTGCAAGCTTGCTGAGGGTTCTCTCTGCCCTACCATTCAGGTCGTTAATGAAGATGTTAAATAGTATTGGCCCCAGTACTAACTCTGGGATACTCTACCATGACTGGCCTCCAGATGGACTTTGTACCATTGATCACAACCCTCTGGGCCCAGCCATTCAGCCAGTTTTCAGTACACCTCACTGTCTATTTGTCTAATCTGTACTTCTTCAGTCTGTCTATGAGGATATTATTGGACAAAGTGGCAACAGTCTTTTCTAAAGTCAAGACAAACAACATCCACTGCTCTCCCAGCATCCACCAAGCCAGTCTTCTCATCATATAAGGTTGTCAGGTTGATCAGGCAGGACTATATCCCTTGAGATTCTTCAAAGCAAGAAGCAGGTGCTTTTTTTCTCTAAGAATAAGGTCCAGGAGAGTGTGTCCCCTCATTGGCTCCTCAATTGCCTGTGTCAGGAAGTTGTCATCAGTGCACTTCAGAAACCTCCTGGGTTGCTGTATTGTCCCACTAGCAGATATCAGGGTGGTTCAAGTCCCCAGTGCGGACCATGGTCTGAGAATGTAAGGTTTCTAACAGTTATCTGAAAGAGCTTTCATCTATTTTGTCCTGATCAGGTAGTCTGCAGCAAACACCCACCACGATATTGCCCACCTTGATCTGTCCCCTAATCTTCACCCATAAATTCTCAACTGGCTTATCATCCATTCCTAGGCAGCGTTCCAGGCAGTCCTGCTTCTGCCTCACATGCAGAACAGTTCCCACTCCTCACCTTCCTGGCCGTCCCTCCTAAAGAGCYTGTATCCATTCGTTGCAACACTCCTGTGAGCTATTCCACCATGCCTCTGTGATCACAGCCCTGCAGATGCATGCACACCTCTAACTCCTGCATGGTCCCCATGCTGTGTGCATTAGCCTACAGACACTTCAGGTAGGCACCCAGCTCTGTGGACTTCCCAGGGAAAGGGCAAGAGCTTTCCCCATAATGTTATCCTCTCAGCATTCACTCATTTATATGTATACAAACAGACCGCTCCTCCTTGTTTTGCTGATTTTGAGGTGTCTTTTGTCCACATTGCCCTGCACTGTTTGGTTGCAAACCCAGTCAGCCAACTCCCCACTTGACTGTGGGCACTCACCTGTGGCCCACATGAAAATGTTCTCAGGGGATAAATTTTTCTGCAGTATAACCCTCCCTTTGGCAGCCCCATACCAACTGGAGCTACAGGCTTTGTCTCTCTCCCAACCTTAACCCTAAAGAGCTTGAACCTAAGCCTGACTATAAATCTGGGCATGGGCTGAACCTTATCCAAGGACCCCAAACCCTGACACAGATGAAAAGATTCTTAGGGGAGAAATCTGTCTATACCTTATTTTTCTGGGGAGGTGTTACTTTTCCAATATTTATGTTTTGGTGAAATCTTGAATTACGTAGTGCGAAAAGCAATCTTGAAGCCAAATGCTACATGCTTTTAAGCCTGCTGAAATCAAATCTTTTTCTAAAGATAAACCTTATTGTCAGTCTTCACCTGAATGATCACTTAAAGTAAGGAATAAATTGACAAATTCTATGACCATGAATCTGGATTTTTCTGTTTATAAACTTTATTATTTATTGCCAGTGAGGCATAGTGGTAAAATGGCTACTATATTGAGTTCTTCTTGGACAGAAGTACAGCTGCCTGGGGTGGGAATATTAGTAAATTAATGCTTTCAGAGCAACATGATTACGATCACTGTGGAAATGAGAGAACAGTTTCTTTGTAAAAGATGCACAAATGATTCCAAGTGAAAATTAAAACCTAGCCTTCTGAGAATCAGCTTTCAGTAGAAACTACCCATTTCAAAGGGCTGTTTGCTGGGTTCAGGCCTGAGCCCCTGGTTTGATAGTACCTTGAAGTACTGCCTGTGAATAGTTATTCGTTTTCAGCCCCTGGTCCAGGATTGACCAAAAGGCATTTTATGAGATTACAGTATATTTCCCTTAAGTATAGTTTCTGAGGAATATGCCATTTGAAGTAATGGAAAACAGTGCCTATTTCCTTTAGAAGTAACAAGTAGATCAGATTCTTAATACACTTGCAAGCTTACATGCTCACAACTTGTCAAACCAGTTCTTCTCATTTTTAGTGCTGTTAAAGGTAATTTACCTGGGAGAAGTGCAATGCAAAGAAGTGAGTCATTCCTGGAGAAGGCTCCACTGTTCATATGTGTCATTTTCTAAATGTATTCTAAATACAAAGGAGAAAGGGAAAAAAATAAAAAACCAAATGTATTTCTTTTTCAGTAAAACAAAATATAAAAGGTACAAGTTGTGGTACTGGCCACCTTTTCTATTATTTCAGCTTGAAATCGAAGATATGTATTATCACAGGATGCATGATACAAATGAGTTATTTTTTATTACAATTTACATTGTAATTGGGAGCTTGAGAACCTTAGTTTTCTAGCAGTGGAAATTTCTTGAAAACCTAAATTTGAGATGTGCTGCCTCAGACTGTAAATAGAATGTAGTATTTATATTTTTGTATTATACTGATTTCACTTATTGATGAAGGTTAGTTTTCTATAGCATCTGAAGATCAATCTAGAACTTTTAATTCTCAAGTTTACAGATCTGACACATCTTCCACTCTAATTCAAAAGGCACTTCTGATTACTGTCAGAGTGTTCTCCTGGACAACATCTGTCTGCATACACTGTGTAAAGAATTAAAAAAGCCTCAGGGATCAGACTAACCAATGACTGATCTGTATTGGCTGGATAATCCCCTTTTTTTGTTGACTTACTTACCAAAGTAACATAAACCCAAGAAATACCAGCAATAAAAATAGGTATAAAATATCATTATTTAAAACTAAAGGAGTGTGCTAAGGAGAATAATCTGCTGATGACACCAAGAAAGACTTGTAACATTTAGACATTTTAAGGACTGTTCAGTGAGAACTAATTAAAGAGGCCCCAAATTGAATGTTCTATTGTTAGCAACTTAGGCAGAGTCTAGAAAAATATGAGTCGTATGTTATGCACACATAACTGGGTGAAAAGCCAGTGATGCCTTTTGATCCTGAAACACAATCCTGAAGTTAGTGGAAAAAAAATAGTAGCAAACACCTCTGTTGTTCCACTGAGTACCTTTTTTTCAGTTTATATATGAGTGATGTCAATAAAGTTAGTGTTTAAGTGATTTTGATCTTTATTTAGCAGTATTCTGAAGATTATGAAGCTGGGCTGCCAAGTACTTAAGTATGAACTTTAACTTCAAGCTCGCAATTATATTGAAGTCAATAGGACTCCTTACTTGTTGACATTCTTTGTTGAATGAGCTCATGATCAGTCAGATTCTTTAAGACTAATTTTTAACAACACATTTCTGGGACCAATGTCTTGAAAAATATAGGGGTAACTTCATAAGGCTCTTTCTAATATTTAGTAAAGCTTATATAAAACCTTGTAACAAAACTAAAATAAAAAAAGCCAAGAAAAGATAAAAATGCTTTTCAATTTTGTTGAAAAGACTTATGGTTACTGTTGTGGTTTAACCCTAGCCAGCAACTAAGCACCACACAGCTGCTTGCTCACTCCCCCACCTCCGGAAAAAAGTGAGAAAACTCATGAGTTGAGATAAAGACAGTTTAATAATTGAAATAAAATAAAGTAAAACAGTAATAATAGTAATAGTAATAGAATATACAAACCAAGTGATGTACGATGCAGTTGCTCCCCACCCGCTGACCAATGCCCCTGAGCAGCGATCACTGCTCCCCAGCCCCCTTCCCCAGTTTATACACTGAGCATGATGTCATATGGTATGGAATACCCCATTGGCCAGTTGCATTAACTGTCCTGGCTATGTTCCCTCCCATCTTCTTGTGCACCTGGCAGAGCATGGGATGCTGAAAAGTCCTTGACCAGTATAAGCACTACTTTGCAACAACTTAAACATCAGTGTGTTATCAACATTCTTCTCATKCTAAATCCAAAACACAGCACTATACAAGCTACTAGGAAAAAAATAACTCTATCCCAGCCAAAACCAGAACAGGTACTCAATACAGCAAAGATTAATTTTTATTCAAATGTTTTGATATTTTACTCAGAAATGGACAAAATTTATAGCAAGTTTGAGCAAGTGGATTGGAAGCAAGCACATTTTATGTATTCCCCGTCTTGCTGTGTAATTTTTACCTCTTGAAACCTAGAAATACATGTAAAACCATCAAAAATTAGAATCAAACATTTTTTATTACAAAATCCTGATCCATTATATGTAAATATGCTGAAGTGATTTTTTTAATAATTAAATTAAATTCATTCATACAAAATTATCAAAGTAAGATCAAAAAGTGTTATTTTTTTCAATGAGCTTACATGTTCTACCTGGTAAAACTGGTGAAGAGCAAATATACAGATAATTATTTAATCTTGGCTGATGGCTTGTAACTTGCTAAGCTTGAGTAGTGTGCCTGTATCCTTGTCTTTGCTCATATAGTCTCATTTATCATCATGCATACTATCGCATTGRCAGATTCACTTATTTCAAGACTTTCTGCACATAACTCCCAGTTGTACCATTCTAATCTTGACAGTCTCCCCAGATCCTTATCCAAAGGAAGGCTCTCTTCCTTCTCCAACTACCTCACCGTTTTCTTCGCAATTTCCCTCTTAGATTTGAATTCCCAGACTCCCTCTCCCTCATTCCCAGACACCATCTCTGTTTCCACCCTGATTCCTTATCCTTATCTCCTTTTCTTCCATTCCAGTCTGGCGCTCTTCCCACTGTACTCAACTCAGATATCTTTCTCTTCCTTATACCTTTGGAAACAGCAAAGCAGAGAAGGTTGAGCTAATAAAAATGCAAAAAAAGTTTTCATTTTCTTCTCTAGATTCCAGTTCTCAGTCTCCTTCTCACAACAAGAGGAACTGAAATTGCAAGATAGGGAATGTCTAAGTGGATAATATATAAATAAAAATTTGAATATTAAAAAAATGTAAAATTACATAAAATACAGTCTGAATGCAGGTTTTGTCAACTTAAATATCTTTCAGCTCAACCCATAGAGCAGTAGATAAAATCCCCCAAATGTACTCCCAAGATAAATCAATAAACTACAAATTCGGATGTTCACATTGCAATGTGCTTTTATTTTTTTATTTTATTTTAATTTGTTTTTCATTTAAAAGAAGCATTACACACCTGCACTTGTATTGTATGTCAAAAACAAACAGGAAGCAACATAGGTACATCTGACATTAACATAAAGCTACTTCTGCAGCTGATTTTGAAAGTAAACAAATTCTTTATGTGCTTGTTCATTTCCTGAACAATATTCTTATTCTCCTTTGCAACTAAATGACTTTGTATAATAAAGAGTGCTTCCAGATATACTTTTTTATATACACATGAATATAAAACTGGCATTTCAAGCTTTTTGTTCATGAATGAAACTATACATTGATACATTTTAGAAAATTTATTTGTACATAATATCTGTTCAGTAGGGAGATTTTAATGAAATATAATTTATTTCCTTATGCCTTAGCAATTTCTACTCTTTCTTATGTGTGCCACCATGGAAATGTCATTATTCATACTAGCATTTAGACCTTTGTTTTATTCACTGACTGCCTCTGCTAAGAATTTGATGAATTTCCATTAAGCAGCACACAAGTAAAAGAAAATAACCTTTGAGAAAAAAAAAAACAGCAAAACAAACAAAAAACAAACACATTAGCTCTACAAAAGCAAAGGAGGACACATCTCTCAATCCAATTTGGGAATGAAAGCTGGATTAAGGTAAGAATGCTAATGATTCCTACTCCTCACATCCCTGTGTCTTCAGCCCAACACAATCACAATCTTCTCTTCAACCATAAATTTAACTTGAGGAGGAGAAAAAAAAAAGAACTTTATTAGAAAACCCTTGTTTGAAGTCCATAGTGTTACTGATATCCGAAGTGATATCAAGAGCCAGAGAAAATTTGTTTCAGCAAAGGTGTCCGGATCAAAAAAGGAGGTAAACAACGTGTCAACGTGTGTGGAGTGAGTAAAGGAGCTGAGAGAGGGCAACGCTCTCTTCTCACACAGCTTCCAAGAATGCTCCTGGCCTATTGGTAACATTAGAATACAGAACAAGGAGTGGGAGCTGTGTAGCGTTACAGCATACTGGGAGCCGCCCATCAGCTGACACATGGGGGAGCAATTCAAAAGAGTAGCTGAGCTTCTAAAAGTTTGATTTTTTTTTTTTTTTAATAGCAGGTTGCCAAGATTCCTACCTTTCTCCTTTTCCACCATAATAACTTCACTCCTTTTCCATCTACCTCCCATTTCCCTCTTACGTCTCCTCCATATTGCGTTTTTTTTTCTATATATAGTTTGTCAGACAGGTTCCTTTGAAGCTTTCTGCCAAGCATGTTGAAGGGAAGGAACAGCAGCTGTAAGTCACCGCTGCTCCTCTCAACCAACACAAACCCAGGCCAAGCAAATTGCTTTGTGAATGCACTGCACTGCAGCAAGCCAAAGAAATGGCTTCATTTGCCATATGTTGTGCAGACCAGCAGTGGAAGGTTTATTAGCCTTTGTACATCGCTGCACAAATCAGCATACTTACTCATATCTTATCAGCATTGTATTGGGTTTTTTTGAAAGGAACTGCAAAAGCTATTCCTTCTTATTTCATTGGTAATGTTTTCTGACATTCCAGGAAACACGCTGAATTCATGATACATGGGTTATTAGTGGGTCCGTATCTTATATGAGTTTAGCAAACAAGACGATATTGAAATGATGTTACTACATAAACAGGAGTAATATTAAAAATATCCTGATTGCCTTCCTGTTTAAAATTCTCACTGCTGAGTGAAGAGCTGGTTCTTGGTTCCCATTCTGCTCTGTGCTGACCATTACTGCCTTGATGATTTTGAGTTGCAAATTAAGCATATGACGGAAAAATGAAAAGACAAAACATATGAAAGCAATCAAGCTGGTATGCACCCATATGCCTCAGAGATTTTTAATTGCCACTGGGGGATTTCAAGGAATTTCTAAAATTAATTGCAGAGGTACATACTCTCCTAAGAATTGAATGGTTATGTAAGAGCACTATCAACAGGACCAAACTTTTTCACATGATTGAAAAATGTCTGTTTAGAAAAAAATGTTCTATTTAATTTAAAGATGCATAAACAAATAAATGCAAGCAAGTAAACAAAACAAAAATTCTGACTAAGGTATTTCATCTATCTATAACAGTAATCAGGGTGAAAAAAAATATGAAAAAATCAGAGGTGATTATTGCTTCTCAAGTAGTCATATGTCTGGTCAATGTACAAATTTCTGCTCTTTTTAAAACTTGGTCTCCAAATGAATGTTTTCACTACTGGGTTAGTGATACTCTCTGGTTACCTGCTGGAGGACTTGCTAAGTCATAGGATGGTGTATAGTCCTGAGAATTCAACATCCCCAGACAGAGAACTTTAGTATAATAGCTAAGTAATTAAAAAAAAAAAAGTTTCTCTGGTTTTATTTATATTGTTTTGGAAGGTTTTATAAATATAAAAAAATAAAAACAGTAAAAATAAAATAAAGTATTATATATCAAATTAAATTTAGTATTAGTTTAATTTTTAAAAAATGATTCTTTGTTTGTGCTTGGAGATGTGGTAGGGTCAGAACTGAAAAAGATAATGTTCTGCACAGTTCACGTTTTGATCTGTATTAGTTATTTGAGCCTGAATATCACCTGCGTCAATCCCTGTGTTAACAATCCTTCTATTTGTAATTCATATTCTACTTGGATTAGGTTTTATCAGACAAAAGTATATTTTATCTGAAAAAGGGTCTACCTTTTTTTGTCCAATTGTGATAACTGTGAGGTTTGGCTTTGGAGAAAATAAATACGGAGTGTAGATCTGTGTGCAAGTTCTGTAGCTGTTATTGGCTTTAAATTGCATGTTGTTCCACAGGGAAGTAAAAGAAGAGGAAGAAAAAAAGTAATGTAGAATGAGGTACGGTGTCTAATAGTATCAGTGGCTTCCGTGTTAGATTTTTTTTTTAATTTTATTTTGGCTGCAGTCACTAGAATACATTGGCTGCAGTACTTGCAGATGGAAACTAAGTACAGATGTGCCAGCATAGCATAGGTTTGTGGGTATTCACTCTTTTATTGTAAATAGAGCAAATAGCTTTCCCTGGATCATCGAAGTTGAGGTTGAAAAAGTGCCATATATAAAAGATTATTTTTGGGGAACAGTTGAAACTCCATGTACAACTGCGTTTTCAATGGAACAAGATCATTTTTTGATGCTGTTCTGGGGCACCTTTGCTTCTTTTAGTATTGTAGCCAATACTGTGGTTTCCATCAGAACATGTGCGTTGCCTATATGAGTTCCCCCAGACACAGCAGCAGTAGAAAGAGTGGAAGCATATTTTTCTAACTCAAGAACAGCAGTATTAATTTGAACTCTTGCTAAGCATACCTCTGTTGCAATGGGACACCAGCTGATTTTGCACACCTTGAAGAGTTTTTAGGAATACTGGTCATTGATGGTTTTCCATTTTACAAGAGTTAAATCTTTAATTGATTCTCTCATTCAAATTCATGACCAAAATTAAGTGGTTTAAGCTGTTTTACTTTTCTTTTTGAAAGAGTTATGGCCTGTTTTGTACTTTTTTCCAGCGATTCCATAATCACTTAATTGAAAGGGTTACTTGGTGTCAGACCTTCAACCTTCTGTCTTTTTTTCGTCTTTCCAACTAATTTCTGTAAGATTACATAATAGAACAAATCCTTGAGAAACAAGCAGTTTCCAGGGAGAAAATTTATACAAAAATAGTTAACATCTGATTGAATATACAAGAAATTAAATGGCAAAATATGACAAATGACACAATATTTCATATCAATGTTTTTGGTTTGGGTTTCTTGTAGCTTCATATCTTAATAGTTGAAATATTACATGTTCCTAACTGATATTTAATGTTGTCTCTTTGCTACATTAATATTTAAAGAAGCCTAAAGAGTTCTTGCTTTTAAAATATTAATGATTGCTGCTCTTTTATGTGAAACAAATTTCAAAGTAGGAATCCCTAATTCACTTATTAACCAATTTACATGTCTTCTTACTTGCCTAAACAATTTTTAGTGGTTTTATCCATGAATTTGAGTCAAAGTGCAAATTTGATAATTATAGTAAATTAACCAATGTTGGGTAGATTTACATTTGGCAGTGTGGCAATCTATTTTTTCAGCTTTCTTATTGACAGTGGAATTACATGACTTGGAAAATCAGGTGTATTTTCAGGGAAAACAAATTACTGCAAAGAGTTAAAGTTTATCTGAAACATGTATTCAAAGCTTACTTCTACCCTCCAAAAACATGCTTTAATCTCTTTTAATAGAAAATATCAGAACACTATTCTAGAGGTTCTAGCAGTGAAGGACCCTCAAGAAATGTAGACAATTTCCCCCTTTGGATACAGATTGGATTAGGAAGAGTAAGAATTTGCAGGACAGTGCAGGTAAAGCAGAGGTGGGCAATGAAGGCAGAAGGAGTCAATGAAAATTGGAAATTGCAAGAGCGGAGAGACAGAGAAGACACAGCTTGGTGTTTTTCTGACAGCTCTAGGGAGCAGAATTGTCTCGCAGTGCTGTCTGTAAAGGTAAAAACTTCTTTAACATGTGACCCTACTGCTCTTTCACTGGAAAGACTATCCCAAGGAATGGGTAGGTAGCAGAGTTCACATGTTCATTCAACTCTTTGACTGCAAGCCTGATGGAAAGAATACCAGTTTCTTTTGATATGAGTACAATAAGAAATGGATGGAGACTCTGAGACTACCAAATCATTTCACATGGAGAGCAGGTAACAACTGTTAGTCCCCTTTGGTCACTACTGCTCTGGTTTGGATTTACCTTAGTAGCACAGGCATGACAGACTCATACCCCATTATAGCAATATGTTCAGACAGCCCTTCTCTGACTCTTGTTTTCATTTTCAGATGTAGCTTGTGAAATTTACTCTGCCTGCTTTTCAGATGAGCATCACAAGAGACTGATGCCAATCTGTAGATTTTCCTCCAGCAATCTAAATTTGAGCCCATGGCAGACTCTCCAGGCAGTTTTGTTGGCAGCATCAGAGATACTTCTGTGTTTGTCACTTAATTAACTGTTGATGGACCATCTGGGCAGCTCAGTCTTTCTGCATGCCATTTTCTTTGGTTCACCTTGGAGTCCATATAAGCAAGGCACATTCATTTATCTGAAAAAATTCATTCTGTAAGTATCCTTTGTGATCAATGTATAAGCAGTATTTTGAAGGCCATATTGTACCAAAAAGCTGTTACATTAGCCAGTTTGCGTACTTAGACATTAAGAAGGGAGAATGAGAGTGGTTAAAATTGATTTTACCATGCTTTTTCCCAATGTCCTGCTCAGTACTTACACAATTGTTTTTCTTAATTCTCAGGGAGAAATCTGCACTACAATATTCCATTGATTTCTTTAATTTGTTATGATAGTATTTCAGAAGAAGGTGAAAGACCACAAGATAGTTTTACAGAGAAAGAGAAGGAAAAGATTGAATTATTCACTTCTCATGACATAAACCCAGATGACTATGCAAAAACTCCTTCTTGCCAAGTGTATAATAAAAGTCATCATACCAACTTTTCTTTCATATAATAACTTCTCCAAAGTTCAAAATATACTGAAGCAGAGAGTGTTTATAAGCCAGTTTTCAAAAAGTGACCTCTGATTTAGGATTCCTAGTTTTGAAGATACTAACAATAAAAGCCTGATTTCAGTGGTAAGTAATGCTTATGGCTAAAGCAAATGAGAAATTTGGAATTCAACTCCTGTGAAAAAAAGCTCCAAACCAACCCAACCCCCCAAAACCTGTTGGATGAAATGATGACCCTGCTGTGTTAATAGGACTTTTGCCAGTGGAACTGAGGTTTCACACCATCAGTGTAAAGTCAGGTAGTTACTGAGGGACGAGTTCAAAATGTATATCCAATCTACCGTAGTTACTGCCAAGAAGCCCAACTCTGAATGAATTGCAGCTCAGATTAGTTCTAGCATTTGTCCATTGTTCCATACTTGCAAGACAGAATTAGCTGTTAAATATATATTGAGTACTACCATGTTACGGCCATGTTAGGAGGATCTGGGGAACTACAGGCCTGTCAGCCTGACCTCGGTACCAGGGAAGATTATGGAGCGGTTCATCTTGAGGACGCTCACAAGGCAGGTGCAGGACAACTGGGGGATCGGGCCCAGCCAGCATGGGTTCATGAAGGGCAGGTCCTGCCTGACCAACCTGATCTCCTTCTATGACCAGGTGACCCGCCTAGTGGATGAGGGGAAGGCTGTGGATGTGGTCTACCTGGACTTCAGCAAAGCCTTTGACACTGTCTCCCACAGCATTCTCCTGGAGAAGCTGGCGGCTCATGGCTTGGACGGGTGTACTCTTTGCTGGGTAAAAAACTGGCTGGACGGCCGAGCCCAGAGAGTTGTGGTGAATGGAGTCAAATCCGGTTGGTGGCCGGTCACGAGCGGTGTTCCCCAAGGCTCCGTTTTGGGGCCAGTCTTGTTTAATATCTTTATCAATGATCTGGAGGAGTGCACCCTTAGTAAGTTTGCAGACGACACCAAGTTGGGTGGGAGTGTTCATCTGCCTGAGGGTAGACAGGCTCTGCAGAGGGATCTGGACAGGCTGGATCGATGGGCCGAGGCCAACTGTATGAGGTTCAACAAGACCAAGTGCCGGGTCCTGCACTTCGGTCACAACAACCCCAGGCAATGCTACAGGCTTGGGGAAGAGCGGCTGGAAAGCTGCCCGRCGGAAAAGGTGTTGGTCGACAGCCAGCTGAACATGAGCTGGCAGTGTGCCCAGGTGGCCAAGAAGGTCAATGGCATCCTGGCCTGTGTCAGAAACAGTGTGGCCAGCAGGAATAGGGAGGTGATCATGCCCCTGTACTCGGCACTGGTGAGGCCGCACCTCGAATCCTGTGTTCAGTTTTGGGCCCCTCACTACAAGAAGGACATTGAGGTGCTGGAGCATGTCCAGAGAAGGGCAACGAAGCTGGTGAAGGGTCTAGAGCACAAGTCTTATAAGGAGTGGCTGAGGGAACTGGGATTGTTTAACCTGGAGAAGAGGAGGCTGAGGGGAGACCTAATCGCTCTCTACAACTACCTGAAAGGAGGCTGTAGAGAGGCGGGTGTCGGTCTCTTCTCCCAAGTAACTAGCGATAGGACAAGAGCAAATGGCCTCAAGTTGTGCCAGAGGAGGTTTAGATTGGACATTAGGAAGAATTTCTTTACCAAAAGGGCTGTCAAGGACTGGAACAGGCTGCCCATGGAAGTGGTGGAGTCATCATCACTGGAGGCGTTCAAAAAACTTGTAGATGTGGCACTCTGGGACATGGTTYAGTGGGCATGATGATGTTGATGGTTGGACTTGATGGTCTTAGAGGTCTTTTCCAACCTTAATGATTCTATGATTCTATGTTTTAAAACTATGAGACCTTGTAAAGTCAGGTTTAAAAGATTATTTCTTTTATAAAAATAAGAAATCTGTCTTAGTGAAAAATTTGCCATTCATCACTTAGAGACTCAGGATATAAAGGACTGGGTTTTTTTCTTTTCTTTTTAAGATCCTTGTTGGAGTGGATTTTCTTTGTATTGAAGATCTAAATCCTCTAGGTGATCCAAAGTACTTAAAAATACTATTTAGAACATGTACATAATTCATTCTTTAATAAAAAGATATTTAACCTGTGGACTCACTGTAGAAAGGGACTGGAGCACCTCACATCTGAGGAAAGTCTGACAGAGCTGGGACTGTTCAGCCTGGAGAGAGAAGGCTCAGAGGGGAACTTACTAGGAAGGGAGGGTGCAAAGAGGATGGAGCCAAGCTCTTTTCAGTGGTGCCCAGTGAAGGACCAGAGCCAATGGGCACAAACTGACACAGAGGAGGTTCTATCTGAACATAAGGAAACCCTTTTTTACTGTGAGGGCGACTGAACACTGGAACAAGTTTCCAAGGGAGGTTGTGGAGTCTCCCTCTTTAAAGATATTCAAACCCATCTAGACATGGTCCTAGGCAACTGGATCTAGGTGGCCCTTCTTGAGCAGAAGATTTGGACAAGATGACCTCCAGAGGTACCATCCAACCTCAACCATTCTGTAATTCTGTGAAATATTGGAAAAGTCAAGGCTTTTCTATTATGTACATCTACAATAATTTTCTTTCCCCACAGAATTGGAGTCAGTTGTAGCGTTGTGTGCCCTTGGTACTGCATGTTTCTTCAAAAAGGTATATAGGCCAATAATTTTGCATGTCCACATTCATTTGTGTCTTTTTCTTCTGGATAAACCTGTTTTTATATTTTGTCTTGTTTTTTTTTATTATTGTTGGTTTATTTATTTGTTTGTTTGTCTGGTTATTTTGGTTTTTGTGCCAACTATAGGTCAGAGATTATTCAAATGTCTGGCCAGTGTTCTTCACACCTGCAAACAGGTGTTTGGCAATATCGGCATTAATTTCAAATCCTTTGTTAGACATATTGAGATCTGAATGCCACATTTCTCTTAGCACATCCAGGAATGTTTTAAAAATCATTTCCATTGTAGTAAGAACACACTTCATGGTTTCAGCACKGCAGAATCTGCATTATTCTGTATTGCAATTGCACTGCATTAATAAACGAGTGGTCAAACACAGTCTTTTTTCTTTGTTGTACTTTGTTGTTATCCCTAATCCATTTCAGGTGATGCCATTGTATTTCATACTTCTATTTTTTGCCTTAAGAGACCCTACAGCAGTTCTGAGCTGTTCTCCAGTGATCACCAATGTACGCTTTTTTATCTTCACAATATTACAAAGCCAGACAGTTTAATTTTAAAAGTATTCGGCCTAACTCAGCTTTGCTGCTTTTCCTTATTATTATTTATTATTTGTATTAATATAGTACTTCGAAACAGGTTAAGACAGGTGGAAGGTTTTAAAGCTCAAGCCTTAACTAATCCTACAGGCTGCAACCAAGTTATGAGGAGGAAAAGAAAATTTAGTATTTTGAAAACAGAAGTGATGGATGAGCCATAAAAATGGTGTCATTCAGAAACACATTAACAACACAAAATGCCATCTGATCTTTCTGAACGTTTTAGGGGGTGCAAATTTAATCCTGGATTCTGAAATTGGATCCTCACAAGCAAACTCCATGTACAGGCCTTTTTGGAGTTTCCATTAACAAAGTGCCACTCTGTTGAACAGTAGGCCTTGCCTTTGCAAAGATCAGATTGCAGACCCAGGACAGCTCATTAGGAGCTTTCAGAGGCATGTTCAAGCCACTTCAGATCCTGCTAGAACAAGAAATACACACGTACACACACACACACCCCCAGCAACCCTCCCCCAACCAAAAGCCAAACAACAACAGCAAAAAAACCCACCACAGTTTCTTTTAGTTATTTGAGGTTTGGGTGGCATTGGAATGCAATAAATACTAGATATGAAGCCACAGTACTTAGATCCAAAAAAGGTGTACAAGTATCTGAAATGTAATTTCTCGTAGAATCAATGTCCTCAGTTCCCATACGCAGTTCTGAAAATGCCTTGCAGCCCCTGTACAGCTGGGGTTGAAACCTATTCCCTCTTCCTTATCCATAGTCATTGAAGAGTTCAGTAAGAGTGCAGCAGAGTTATGAAAACTGATTTGTTGGCCTAGGTATTTGTTTCTGTGACAAGAATTTTTTTCCTTACTATCCAGGAGGAGAAGAAAGAGGAGAAGACAATTTCCTGAAAAGCTATTTCATTGGATACTGCTTTTTCTTTACAGTTCTTATAAGGTTACAAATGTTTTGAGCAATAAACTGGCATTGGCAAGTAATTACTCCTTCATGGGCACCTTTTGTATTTAATGCGTGTTGGGGTAATGATTGCCCTAGAAACTTTGCTAAAGATGCATTTATTCTCCTAATCTTAGGCAGTTTTATGGTATGTCTAAATATTTTATACTCTTTTCCTTATAAAAATGAATGTAGGGAGGCAGGTACATCCAGAGGATGATATATGTCTCTGCTAATTGAAGACACCTATTTCTCCCCATGGACAACACAAATTCCTAGGGTGACTAGACTCAGAACTAAAAGGGTAAGTTTACATATCTAAATTAGGTAAGAGGAATCTGGACCTCTGGAAGCAATCTGTTTAAAAAAAAAAAAGCAAAATATAAAATCTGGCTTTTCTACTGTTAGGTTATTAATTTGTAAATTAATCTTTTTGTCTTTTTTTTTAAATAAAAATGCAAATACTGATAAAAACTTTAGAAAGCAAAGTTTTAACTGTATCTCTACTGTATATGTTCCTTTCATGTAGCACTTGCTATTGTGTATCAGTCATCTTTAAACTATGTGATAAAATGTTCAGACTTGTCCTAAAGTAGATTCAATATTGGTTGCGCTGCTTAAAAATTAGACATGTAACAAGAAATAATACAGAACTGTGGCTTTTTGTTTTGTTTTGATTGGGGTTTTCTGGCATTGAGCTCTCTAAATATATTTGATGTTGGCCTTACAGAATTGCTGGCTGGTTTTCAGATGTTTTATTTTAATAGAAGGTTAACTCAGTGAAAAATAAAGGGCTCAACTCAGCAGAAAATTCTACTTGAATGAACAAATTCATTTTCCATGCATATCATATTAGCTTACTATAGACTTTATAAACTAGATTCTTTCAAAAATATAAATGAAGTAGAGGCTACGCAATTCAAATTGAGGCAAGGATTTAAACCTTTGTAACAACCGTAGATTTAAAACATTCATCTAAATAAGAGCATAATTATATTCTGATGCACAAAAATTATCACAATAATAAAAGAAGTATCAAAATAAGAGTGTAATAAGCTTTTGTATGATATATTTGCACAGTAAATGAGATGATGTTGCTAAGAAAGGGTTATGAGAATCTTTTTACATAACTCAACAATGTGCGATATATTTTGTTTTTAAACATGGAGGCAAGCACAACACTAAAGTGTGAGGCTTTAAAGGGAAGTTAATGACTCATAGCATAATAATTTTATTTATTAGTAGTCTGTTTTGGTTCTATTGCATGATTATGACACAGTTACTCATCAAGCAAATAAATATATTTTCCCAGGAAGTTGCATTTCATTTGCCTTTATTTTTTTTTACTTAAGACATAATTTGATACTACAAGGCTGTGTTAAACTGTATATATTGCCTGCTTCACTTGGAGTGAAATCCCATTATATCTGTACAGAAGCAAACACGTTCTTAAAAAGGAAAGATCTCTAGATTGGAACTTTCTACGTAAGTGTCCACAGGTCAGGCCAAGACAACAGGACCCAGCCACATGGGCTGCTATCAGTCATGGGAACTACATGTTTATCTAACCATTTTTCTCAGTCATAAGAAGTGTTTTGTTTTTGATTTTCTCTTTGATGTATTAAAGAGAGACATAAACATAATAATTTCAGTGTAGTATCTCTAACTGTCTCTTTTTTACACTCAGACTGAACTCCATTTTTGCTCACAAAAAACTTTGCTTTCCTTATTTCAATTTCCAGAAAGCAATATATCTGCATGCATAAGAGGGCACGTGTTAGAACTGAAGGAGTCACACCACTGGAAAAAATATCCATTACTGGTTTCCCTAGACAGAAGTGAAATTGATTTTTTCCCAGAACCTGGTGGCCCAATAGCCCATGTACTTTTCTTTTCCCTCCCTTCACAACAAAAAGTTGAATATAGTACTTCTAGGCTTGAGAAAAAGAGAAGCTTTATTTAAGATACACAGTACTAGATATAGCAGATCCATTAGAGATACCTTTTTTTTTTAATTAAAAGAGAGTGCATCATATAATAAACGTGCTTGAATTCTGTTCAGATGGATTGAACTAATGCTTTTGAGCATCTGTTTGCAGAACTATATTACTGTGTAGGGAAAAGGTACAATTGCAAGAGTAATAAACAATGACAAGTAAAAGTCCTTTTGCACTATATATGAATTTATTTGCATACCTTCATTGGGTATTATTTTTCAATGAGTAGGATTTAACTTAAACAAAAGCCAGAATGTTAATTTTCTAAAGAAAATCTATACATTAGCTCTACTTAAGCATAACATAAAAAAAAAAAAAATAAAGGAATAAACCTATCTTGAATCCTGGGGTAGAACCCTTTGCCCACCATTTTTTGAAGAAGTTCCTCCCTCCCCAGATAGAGTTTCTTCTGAGTCTACCGTGCTTGTATTTGTACATGCATATTGTATTCGAACATGGTGCTTGGATTGTAATATTTGGCTGTGGTGTGACAAAATACTGGCTATACTGTTTTCCTTTTGTGTTGCTGTTGTGGTGATTTTAGTTTAGATTTACAATGGAAGTGGAATTGAGAAACACATAAAGCCAATCTGACTTTAAATCCTGAAAGACTATATATGTTCTGGTAATCCTTAGACAGCAGGTAGTTGCCAACCTACCCACTGTATCATAAATAAACTCGTTAAAATAAATTTATCTCAGTAGTATTTCAAATGTCTTTCCTGTGCTCAAACAATAACTCTGTTGTTTGTTTCACTGTTAGTTCCCTCTAGACTTACTTGGTTTAGTTTAATAATACTTAGAATTCTCTCATTTGGGTTTTGTGTTTGAAGAAAACATGTCCCAGAAAGATTTACAATAGTAAATTCAAATTTAGCACAAAGATATCTTACCCAGACCACAAATAACTTTTTACTCTGGCTTTTCCATGTCTTCTCCCTTCCTTTCCCTTCTAATCCTTCCTTCCACCAGCGAACTCCTTAGACACAAGGTATCAGATTATTTTGTAGACAATGAGGTTGCATATTTAATAATTTTTCTAAAACAATTGGACAGAAAGTTAAAGAAATGCTAGTGATATAGTCAAAGATTTTGGTACTATTTATTAGGGAATATTCAAGTTCACAGAACATCATTGTCAGAGTTACAGACAATACTTTCAGACTGACAGCTTACAAGTAGAAGCAACCTCCTCCATTATTTCAACAGCTTTCATTTGGAATAGTATTCAGTTGCTCACATACACAGCAGAAAATAAAGAAGGGAAAACAGGCTTTCAAAAACAAATATTAAAACTAAATGTCTGCAGACTTACAGCAGATAACAAACAAACAAAAAAATATTAATGACCTTTGGTATAATTTACTAAACTATGACACAGCTGGAAACACTGAAGGAAAAACCCATAAGCAAACCTTTCAGTAAATACAAATTCTGCTTAGCAGGGAAAGAAAAAGGAATGCCCTGAAAACCCATTAAAATGCACTGTATGAAATAGGGCAAAAAAACTCAAGGACACAACATAATACAGTAGTCTAAAATCAGCTTGTTATATGGGAAATTAATAGAGATCACATCAGCTGAATTTCTTACCTAATGGGAAATTACATTCCATAAATACCATCTGAACTATTTTGTGTACATAAATCTTTTGATCTTAAGGTAGAGATCTTACCGAAATATATGTCTAAGAACGTCAGAATTATTTTTTTTTCTGAAACTGCAGGTTTGGTTGGGGGATTTTTTTGAGCTCCCATATCAATTTCACTGAATTTCATCAGACATTTGACATAATTGGACAAGTTATTGGACAGTATGTTCAAATTATGAAAATTCCTTAATAAAATTATAGTTTATTCTGGAAAATATTTTCATGAAGGGACAAGAAGGTAAGGAATTGAATCCAAAGTTGATTTTGAAATAAGGAAGCTTGTGACACCTACTTTTATTTCTAATAATTCTAGTCTTAATTTTGGACTTATGTTCTTAAATACTTTCCTATGTAATTCTAAATATTGCAGTGTGTGTACTCATACATGTCTAGACAGAACTTCGGGGAAAAGAATACAAGTACAACAGTAATCTGGTGCTGACTTTTCTGTCTCTCAGTGGATTCATAATGTAACAGAAGTCTTTAAACTTAAATTGCTTTTCTGCAGCTCACCATATGCAGGATACATTTGTGTGACACCACAGAGACTAGCACATAGATAGTCAAGTTAGTTTAGAAGTAATGTAGCCGTATTAATTCTGGTACTAATGTGCTGCACTTAATTGTGAAGCAGGGTATATCTCTGCAATGCTATCCATTGTGTCCTTCAGTTATTGCTTTTAGGGCCCAGTACTTAGGCCAGACCTGGGGTTCAGCCTAGAGAAGGAAAAAAATGCAGCTTGAGAAATACTTTCCAACATTTGAAATTAAAGTGGTTGTTCCAGATTTATTCCCAAGATTTCCTGAGCAGAGCTGTATTTCCATGCAATGTGAGCACAGTAAATTCAGTGCCAGAATACACCAGACTAGCTGCTCAGTGTTCGTTGTAGTCATTCACAGTAGCTATTATTCGAGGATACTTGGATACTCAGCAACTTGCTGCTACTAATCTGAAAACAGATCCAGAAATCCTGCAGAAATGCCTGAAAGGATTGGTTATCTATTGGGTGTTAGACAGCACAAACATTAGTTAGTTGTGCTGGTGATAATTAATACCTTATACATGAAAATACTGAAACGACAAGATTAAAATAATGAAAGCTACTAAAGAATTGGTATAAAGTAGGCAGGCATTTTTCTTTTTTCTCCCATTGATTTTTATATTGAGCAGAGAGAGAAAGAAGAGCTTTCTTAAAATTCTTCCTAAAGCAAGAAAGGGTAAACAGAAGGATAAATGAAATGAAATTTCGCCTTATGTACACAGTAACCCTGAAAAAGCTGTGGTGCTAGAAAAATGATTACTTGCAAAAAAAGTCTCATCATAAGCCAGAGTCTCTTCTTGCCAAATGGGAGGTTAATTCAAAGGCACAACTGGAAGAGGCAGATGAGGACTGTAGATGCTAGACACCAAAAGATTACACAGTGCAGTGTTTAACTTTTAGGTGCTCTCACAGGAGTATAAAAGCATGCGTTACAAGATTCCTACTCAGGACATAGGAAAAGTCAGAATGCCAGACCTTCAAAAACAAGCCTGAATACGCTACTCCCAGTTGGTCATAGGTTTCTGTCAGGACGTAAATCCCAACCCACTGCTATTTACTCCAGACTGGTGATTACTTGTGAGTAACCTTCTTCCACATAGTAGCTACACTTTTTATATAAAGACTGGGACTAGAGTTCATTCTTCAGAAACATCATTGCATGCCAAAGAATGTTTAAAATGAGAAAGAAAAGCAATCTTGGACATAGGTTGAAAACCAGGGCACACACCTGTATGCAGACAAAATGCATTCTGAAGCAGAAAAATAAAATGTATTTAGGGAAAAATGATGTTTTATGGATAATTTCATATGTAACTTCAAATAAAACTCCGAAATAAAAACACCTCTAGAGTTAGACACAGCAGAGGAACAGAAGACTTCACCATATCCATGTAGACATTTGAGAGAGCGATTATGAAGAATTGAACACTTTCACTCTGTCCTGGTTTTGGCTGGACTAGAACTAATTTTCTTTCTAGTAGTTGGTATAGTGCTATGTTTTGGTTTTTGCATAAGAAGAAAGTTGATAACACACTACTGTTTTTAGTTGTTGCTAGGCAGCCTACTTCTCAAGGACTTTTCAGCTTCCCATGCTCTGCCAGGTGCACAAGAAGCTGGCAGGGGTCGTAGCCAGGACAGCTAACCCAACTGGCCAATGGGGTATTCCATACCATATGACGTCATGCTCAGCATATAAGGCTGGGGGAAGAAGAAGGAAGGGGGGACATTCGGAGTGATGGCGTTTGTCTTCCCAAATAACCGTTAGACGTGATGGAGCCCTGCTTTCCTGGAGATGGCTCAACACCTGCCTGCCCATGGGAAGTAGTGAATGAATTCCTTGTTTTGCTTTGCTTATGTGCGCGGCTTCTGCTTTACCTATTAAATTGTCTTTATCTCAACCCATGAGTTTTCTCACTTTTACCCTTCCTATTCTCTCCCCCATCCTGCTGCGGGGGGGAGTGAGCGAGTGGCTGTGTGGGGCTTAGTTGCCGGCTGGGGTTAAACCACGTCACACTCCAGCAAAACACTGAAAGCAGAAATCTCTGCTTTCTGGATGATATAGAACTTGTGCAATGGTCTCACCATCTCTCCTGCTTCAGCAATACAATAATGTTAAGGTAAACAGCAAGCTCTCTTCAGTTCTTGCTGAAACAGTTGAAAATTCCAGGTACCAGATCACGGCCAGATGTACTTGCCTACAAGCCTGGACTCTGGATGCATTTTTTGCCAACAGCAGAGTTATACAAGCTGCAGGCTACTTCTAAAATGCCCAAGCCCACTTGTCCTACATTTAGCTATTTGGTCCCTTTTGCTAGCGGAGGTATAGCTCAACTCTGGCTGTCTAATTAATTTAGCTCTCACATGAAAGCTTACCATCAGGGTGGGGTTTTTAGCACACCACTGTACTTTACATTTCTGATCAGACAGCCCATGATATATTCAGTTTATACATTCTTCAGATTGCCCTTTCGACCCATCTGCTAATCAGAGTTTTATAATACCTCACTCACTTTGAAGTTACAGCATCACAGCTGATCAATCTGCTGTACCTACCACGCAGAAGGTTCCACAGCATTACCTGCACTGGCGTTTAAGCATAATCTATAATGCAAAAACAGTAAAGTCTTTTGGAGCTTGTTTTCTTTTCTAGTAGTATTCATTAGGATTACCAAATAAATCTTTAAATGTTCCACCTGCTTTGAATGATGCTTTCAAATGCATGTACATATATATATATGTGTCTGTTGATTCATGTATATTTGTATCTCTAAGTGTATATAAATGTATATATATAAATGTGTATGTATAAATGTATACACTTATACATTATTATTCATGGGGTGCATTTTTACTTTCAGCTTTGCCTCTGATAGGGAAAGACCATTAGTATGAATTGGCATAGCTGAGCCAAAATCGAAAGGAATAATGGGCTTATGACAGCCAAAGAGCTGGTCTTACATTCAGATTTTGAAGAAGTCATATTATTCCTTTYAGTAAAAGGCAGAATCGACCACTGAAGAAATCTTTATGTTCACTTATGGTATAATTAAAAGCTATGAGAGCAAGTACATTTCCTCACCACACTACCTGTGTCACTGCAATGGTGGTTAAGGGGTATTAAGACCCCAGACGAGCCTTGATCTCCCCCTTTCAGGGTTTCTCAGAGGAAGCAGGTCGGTCACTCACTGGAACTGTATTGGAATCAGACAGCAAAATCTTAGCAATACACTACTGAAGGCTTTCTCTCAAACTTATGCTTTGCAGTATATTCTGCTCCTGTTTACAATCTTTCAATCAATTTCTGTTCCAAACAAGTTTGCATTACTGCTGGCTGAATTATGAAAGATAAATTAAGAAAACTTGATTCAAATCAGTGAATCATTCTACATGGACAAATTGTTTCCATATTCTGTGAACAGTGTGGAGAGAAAAAAATTAATTTAATTCATTTGAAAGACATCAGGATTGAGAAACAATTTAGTGAATATTTGACCAAAATACCTTTTGTAAATCTGCTATTATAAAATGTATTTAATTCTGTAATAGAATCCAAATACATTTCAATCTGTGAGGCTCATCTGCTTCTTCTCCTATCAATGTCAAACAATTTCCATTAGTTCTGCAAAAGATTTCATTGCTTATTTCACATCAATTTATTATTTTTCCATCATAATTAATTTTTCCTCTAAATATTAGTTCCATTATTTTATTATAATAAATACATTTCTCCTTCCTTTCCTCTGGCCTTTAAAAAAAAGGAAAAGCTTGCTCTTTAGAAGAACTCTCAACTTTGTGATGGCTATCAAAAAAGACTGTTAATAGAGAATATTTTTTTATCTTTAATAATCAATAGTATACGGTTTTGATTTTACTGACAGGTATGTTTTGTAATGCTTTGTCTCATTTTTGTTATCAAAGGTTATAGCTGTAAGTTCTCAATAAGAAAGAAAATGTGTTAATATACAGGAGTGCTAAAGGAGGAAGAGGGATAAGTGCTACAAAATATTAGCAATGAGATATGGACACGCAGTTGAATTTTGAATTTTTCTCAATTTCATTTAGATATAACAGCAAACTGCTATTTACATAGCTTTTAGTCTCTTTATTGCATTTTCAGCACCCTCATGGGTTTATTATCTGGGGGTCTGGTGAGAGGAAGGCAGGGTCTGTGATGGTTCTAACTTTCTCTCACCTTGTAGTTTTTCTTTGTGTTACATTCCTACCATTTATTTCACTCTTTTTTTTTTTTTCCCCACTAGAGAAATTATATCCTGAAAAGTTATCCCAGTGTTAAGGAGAAAAGAAATAACTGAAATATCCTGTACTCAACTTTTTTTCCTGTTTCACTTTAACTCATTACATGTTTTAATTCCATTGAAATTGCTGTCCTGAAATATAGTCCTTCTACAGTAGTTCTTGAAGCCATTTCTCCCTATGCCATCTTGCAATAGCTGAAGATCACTTACCTACTTTTTTTTTATGATCACTCAGTTCTTTACATACTTAGATAAGTGAAAATGTGTAGACGTATGCTTATGTGGCTGATTTTTTTTTTTTTAAGCGGGAAGAGGAAAGATCATTTTCTTTATAACTAATTTTAAAAACTTCTTTATACAGTAAAGCAAATATTTATGCTACAGCCTCTACATGTATCTCATGTATCTAATCATTAAAGCCCAATCCATAGAATTTCCACTATCATACATATAGTTTTTATTATAATTGGCTACTGTTACAAATATTTATGATAGCTTTTCCTCTTTTCTGTCCTTCTCCATAGACTTTTAAAATCTATATCAATTACTCAGCTTAGTTTATCATATTATCAGAGTTTTCCTAAATTTCTTATTGTACAATTACTTCCCACTTCAGTCTTAAATTCTGCAACCAGAATTTAAGAGAAATATTTTTTTGTATTGAAAATCAGGTAAGATATTACACAGACTTCTTGCTATTTGTTTAGTTTTACAGTTAAGAAAGGTAAGGGAACAAATTTTTACAAATTGGTATGTTATTTAATAAGAAAATGAAGGAAAAACAAGTTTAAAAAATGGTTCAAGTCAAATAATAATTCAAATTATGTAAAAAAAGATAAAGATGTTTTCTTAGTAAAATTCTACAATTGTGTCTTGTTTATAAGCCCCCCTGACATGAAAATATAAGTGGAAGAGTAAGTAACTGATGACTGTTATAAAGAAGCAATTAAAAAAATCACAATATTCAATGTAACCTATTAAACCATTGTTGACCCAAAGGACAGATCATATTGATGGCAAAAGAGATGAACCAGTACTTGGCTAAATCTCCTAACATTAATTCCTAAAAGCAATATAACTGCTCAGCTATATTTCTGGGGACAATAAGTTTTATTGTCTACTTTTTAATGTTTTTGAACTGATGCATCTGAAATAGTATTATTTTTTAGATGTGCATTTAAGCTTAGTTTGAATCATTCCTTTGTCAAGTGGGGGGAAAGCCTGAATATTACTTTCTGTGTATTGTGATATCCCAATTTATTACAGTACTTTAGAAGATTTACAGAGATCGAGTCAAAGGCTTTGCAAGCTAATAAGAATGAAGGAAAGGGGAAAAATTTAAAAAGGAGCATATGAAGAACCTTGCCTCAAGTAGCAAGTATTTTACTTCTGTGGATAAGAAAGGAAATAAAAAAAAAGTAGTTTTGCAATATTACCAAAGGCATACATCTCTGCCGAATTCAACAGAACTGTACTAACTTGCATCAGCTAATCAGTATGCAATTTCTTCTTTTGCCACACTCTATATACTTTAGAGTAGACCTGTTTGATGTGTGAATTGCTTGTTCTGTAGCTAAAGTATTTAGCTTTGAAACTGAATTTGTAGAGAGTGACTGGGGGCTTACTTGTTCCTTTCAGCTCACCTATTTGCCATCAGGCGGATAAAGACTCTAGACCTAGAAAGAAATGAATGGTTAGCAAAGGTTCTCAAAGAGAGAGTGACAAAGAAAGTTTTTTTGAGGGGGTTAGGGGTTTGKTTTTTTGTTTTTTTTTTTTGTTTGTTTTAAGAAGTGCACCCACTGTTTCCAGTCCTGACAGAAAACAATCTCAGTTCAATGGAATCTGTATATGTAGGTGTAGGCTTCTTCATAATCCTCCCTTTTATAGGATATAATTTGCAATGCATATGTAATATTTTGTTTTAAAGAAGCTTTCCAGTGCATCTCTTTGACTGTCTGTTGTCACAAGCCTTTTGAGGAAAAAGATGTAGAGGTTAAACCAAACGGGTCAACCAATTTTAATGTACCTGTGTACAGGTACAGGGAGCTTAAGACGAGTAATGGCTGTATGGGTGTACGATATCTATTAGGGAGGAGTGAAGGTTTGTCAAGCAGAGGCATTAAAGGGAGATGAAAAGGGCATTAAAAATTAGGGCTTCACCTAGAACTGTGTCTTTAAAGGCCATTTTTGCGAGATACAGTTTCAGCATTATGAAAAGCAGCAGCAGCAACTGCATTACATTTTTGCACAGCAACTGAATTGCAAGTAAAGCTGTACTGGAGCAGGTGTACACAAGTGATACTAACCATGTGTCCACTGGAAAAAGCAGTAACTGGTGCAGAGTTGAGAATACAATGCAAAACACCCAAGTTTTATTTCTTTGTCCCTGGTGATAACCTTCTCCAGATGTCATGCAGCAAATGTCTGGGAGTGGCTGTCTTTCACAAGAACTGCCGTAGTTATTTGCCTCAGCTCAGGAGATTAACATCTTCCTCTACTACAAACCTCTTTTAGAAGTCTCTTAATGAAAATAAGGGTGGCAAAGGCTAATCCTAAAACTAGGTTTAATCTCAGCTGACTTTACTTGCCCGTGGTATATCTCCATTCCATATGGAGGATATTCTGGTTATCTAAACCTCTCTCCGTGGAAAGAAAGGTACCACTAAAATTGTCTTCTGGAAATCCCTCCTAGCTCCTGACCTAAATTATGCTGGAAAAGGCAGAATGGAGAATACCTGAAACACTAGAAAAAGCAAAAGCTTATTAAAAACAAAAAAAAAGAGGTTTAAAAATATTAACTATCCCACACTTTCAGACAGATCTACCAGGAATCAGACAGTATTTGCACAAGTGCAAACACTTAGAGCTCTGTTGAGCGATATGGGGATAAGAAATACACAGTGACAGAGGTCACTGAACAGGTATGATCTTTATTAAATAGAGCAACTCAGGCTGGAGATTTTCAGCTGGAGTTCATTGTATGATCTTTTGAGCACAAACTCTCCTGTGCAAGTAAGATTGCTGTTTTCCAGAGACTAAAGTGCTCACTTAAGGGTTGTTTTCATTTGTATGAAGAGCTAGGAAATTTTGAAAGTGTATTTTTTTGCCTGAGCCTGTCTCCTGTGCCTTTCTCTTCAGACCCCTACAGCTCACACTGATATTTCAACCTGCTTTGGAGGACTGAAAAGGCATTTTCCTGACAGATCTGCTTGCAAAGGTCTGGCAATACACAGGTACTTTTTTTTTATTATTATTCCAAACCAAGGAAAAAGAACTTGGTGAAAATTGTTGCATCACCTCTTATTATCTCCTTATTTGTTATAGCTCTGCGCTCCTTCAGACCTTCTGCAAATTCTGAGTGACCAAAACAATTTTACATTTAAGATGTGATAGAGTTTGCATTAAAATGTGAAAGAGAAGGCTAAGAGGAGATATCTAATCAAGTTTTCAACTACCTAATCAGTGGTGATAGAGAAGTCAAGGCCCGACTCTTCTCAGAAGTGCACACTGAAAGGATGAAAGACAATGGACACAAGCTGCAGCAAAGGAATTCTCTTTTAGATATTAGGAAAAAAATCCACAGTGACAATGGTCAAGCAGTGGAATAAGTTGCAAACAGCTTGCTCAGAGAGGTTGTCTCTTTGAAGAGATTAAATATTTGACTAGACAAGGCCCTGAGTAATATGATTTAACTCCGAGGTATGCCTTCTTTTCAGTCAGCTTTACACCAGGTGATGGCCAGAGGTTCTTAACAACCTAAATTATTCTCTAATTCTAAAACTAACAAATCACATCTATTGAAGACAAGTGTTGAACTTTTAAACAAGAATACCTGATACACAAACATGATTCAATATTTCCTATTATAAAATTGTAGAAGGAGAGAAAAAGAAAATATTGAGGATGAGAACATGAAAAACCTGGGACAATGTCTATTATACTGGAAATAAAAAAAACTACATTGTTTTAAGTTGGAATTTCTTGTTTTGTTTTCTTTTTACTTTCAGTGTCCTTGGAAGTTAATATTCTGTAAAGTAACTATCTTCATCAGTTTATCTGCCCGGTTGTTTTGTTTCTATTAGACCATACCTTTTAAACCTTTATAAAAACCTTGCTGTTAAAGAAATATTACTTGGGAGACTAATTCTTGTAGTGTTTTGTACACATAAGCTGCATGTATTGTCAAATGAACTTCCTATGTCTTTATATATTTTCCAAAATCARCATCGTGTTTAAGTTTTAATATTTTACGCTCACTACCTAGAATGGTGTTGCTCTGGCAAATAGGGATTACAGTGCAGTATCAGATGTTTTCTGCAGACTCCTGCCTCCATCAGACATGTGTTTTAAATAAAAGTTACCGTAGGTCCCACACCGTATCTATTTTCTTTTCCTTAATTCTGTTGTAATAGTTATTCTATCCAAATTTTATCTCCCAGCAATAAATGTAAAACTTAATTTAAGCTATACCAATTAGATCTGGGTTTGTGATTTTATCTCCTGGTTATACATTTAATAGTTGATTTAAGCTACACAAATTGCTTTAGATCCTGGAGAAGGAGGGGGTGTGATCCTGATAAATCATACCGGGTTTCAGATAAAGTGCAAATGTGCTTGGTTAGGAGTTGCTGTTACTCAGGTTCCCTATGGTTTTCTTTACACTAGTAATTGAGCAAATTGCGGGTCCAGTCCTATAAACCCTCAGCACATGGAACTTCTGTTTCCAATAGAAGCTCTTGTTGCAAGGGCTTGCTCCTAATCCTGGGGCCAGCCAAAACTGAGGGGTTGGAAGGGGGGAGGAGAGGCAGCACACAGCAGCCACTGTCCTAGGAGCAGACTGAACAGGATGGCCACTCTTTCACAGCTCCTCTTTTGCCCCTTTCTCCTTGCCTTGGAGAGGGAGCAGAAGGGACAGTAAATAATTTTACTCCTCCTTACTCTTCTCATTGTGCTGTTTGTCTTGCTCCTCCAGAGAATATGTGGAAGACCTTGACTTGATCTTACCTCTGCTGGCTTCTATGTCAGAGGATTAGTAGCATTCCCACCCCTGACTGCAATCACAACATGAACAGAGAAATCCCAGGGGTTTGCAGAAAAGTACCTCTTAGCAGGACTGAGTGCCATGTTTCTGAAACAGCTCTGAAGAAATCCATTTTGGAAATGTAGTTTAGATGTCTAGCAGGTGGGTCAGTACCTCAGATCTACATGCTTCACTCTGGTCATACTACCTTATTGTCTGCTGACAAACCTATTCCTCACATTGAGGGATCATTTCAGCTCACGTCCATGAGATACCTTTCTACATTAGGCTATAGCTTATCCCTTCATTCACATACATTTTAGTAGAAATGTATCTTTCCACAAATGGGTTAACTTGAGCACAGGTAGTACRGAGGATTCCAGCCATTCCCAGTTAACTCAATTATCCAGTTTTGGATTCTTGTAAATATATAGAGGGAATCCTAATAATGCAATTTTAACCGGGATGCCAAAAGTGCATGCCAAAAGTGATCTCAAGGCACCTGTATACTCTGATACCAAAACTGGAATAAACAGTTGTAAGACTTTTGTCATATTAGGTGGTCATCTTTTAGGTACCTCCATAGTGCAGAGCCAGAGGAAGAGCTTGTACTCTGAGGATGCAGCAACTCACAAGTACCGGTAATCTACTAAGAGGGCTGTTGTAGGGAAAGGAAAGACTTTAAGCAGGAAGGATTCTAAGATGGAAGTCAACAAACTGCACCCCAAGGAAAACTGCTGAGAAAGCTTTCCCAGAATTGGTTCTGGAAGGTCTGAGGACTTCAAGGAGCTAACTGGAAAAGACCCAGGAGAACTAGCTGACAAACACAGTTTCTATTTAAAATGAAATGCTGTTTGGAAAGTAAGTCTCATAAAAAAACAAGATGCAGGTACTGAGCCAATTCAGAAAAATAATTTGTAAGAGTATAAAAAATGTCAGACTTTGTCTCTGCTCACTTTTTACCTCAAACAGAAAACCAAGCAACTTAAAAAAAAAAAACAACAACAAACAAGCAAACTGAAAAAGTAGGTCTCATAGCCAAATGCAATCAAGAAAACTGCAAGCTGCTTTCTTACTCATAAACTTCAACTGCACACTCATTTGTGGGTACATATGGCATCCCTTACATTTTTGTATTTCTCCCTTGAAATTATGCCAGTTAAGATGGGCTCACTTTATGTAAAACAGATCATTGGGCATAGTCCTTCTGCATGCACACACTGATCCTCAAGTTTAATGATACTGTGTAAGGTAGAGGTGGCCATTCTCATATGCTGCAGATGTCTACTAATGTTGGCAACCAATATTTCATAGTTAAATTATAGCTAATTGTCTTTTTGTGAAACTTGCAGACCTCCCTGAATTTTCTTCTGTAAAATCTATATTTAATAGTATAATTTCATTGATTGATATGATAACCATTATCTTTAAAATAATACAGGGCATTCACAACCTGTTAATAATATATTTGAAGAAATAGTACAGTTGGATGTAAATGATAAACCTCTTCAGCACCTACTATCATTTGCTTTCCCCTTCTTCCTACACTGAATCCATGATACTTATGAACACTGCATATATTATTATCCCTTAAGAGTAGTATTTTTCTGGACTTTTTTTTTTTTCCTCCCAGGAGGTATGACATTGCAGAAATGACCCACTCTGCTGTTACTCAGAAACCTCTTGCAAGTTCAAGTGCCAAATATATCAACAGGGATTCCAGCGTGAGCAGAGATCTGCAGAGCGTGGTACACGTTTAGATCATGCATCTAATTTTGAGACTATTTATCCTTTCTCTCTATAGTTTGCATATGGCTGCAGATATATAGACCAGAATTTGCAAGAGTGGCTATGCTAATGTCTTTCTTTTGCCTTGGAAACATTTCCCCTCAACATTTCTAGTAAAGAGGTAGACTAGAGTGCAAGAAAAATCACTTTTGTCTATTTTGAGACTTAAAGTTTAGTCTCATGTCACAAATAAATACTAAAACAGATGGCTATTTTGTCAAAGGACTATATATATTTTTCTACAGACACCACCACCACCACCCCATCCCCCAAAGCGCACAAAATTACTAACAAAGTATTTCTAATTTTAAATACTAAACCTGTGAATTCCAAGGAAGCTTGGACCTGTTGCAGTAACTGAAACCCCTCCTTTATCCCTCAGCTTCCTTTGGTCTGGGATGAAAACACAGGAAAGAGATATGTTGAACCAAAATGTACCAGGGGACATCAGCAATGAGGAGTTACAGCTTATATTTGCTTTTGTAAGGAGTGTGCCCTATCATTTTTTAAAGAAAGAATGTTTTCCAGTATCATTAAATTATACAAAAATGAGGTCTGTTCTTGTACCCTTGTAATCAATAGAATTTCCCCATTGCTATCACCAAGTACAAAATCCAGCCAAAGTAAATATTCACCTGGATATTTATTGATCTGAACCTTGTAGAAAATTGTGATGTGCAAAATATCACTGTACCCTTTTTCTGGAACTGTGCCTACATATGGTAGCAGACTCACTGAAATAGGTACAAACTGGGCAGAAAAAATTACTTCAGAAATATAATCTCCTATATTCTACCCAAATTATTAAAGGCTTAAGAACTCAGCACCAAGCAGATTCTTATTTTGAATGCTGTTCTATAAATAGAAACAGAAAATGAAAATTCAGATCACTAGTTAACTTGGGCATTTTTTATGCATGATGCTGAAGAGTCTGATGAATGGACAGGCCCTGCAGGAGATTAGATACGTGACCAACAAATCTTGCAGAAGCAGCAAGGGAACTAAGCAAACAAGGCAGAGATGAGAAAGACCAAGGAAGCTAAGAGATTATGTTGGGATGTCAGAGTGACATAATAAGAGTATCTCAAATAAAAGCAGAATAAATAACTGAAAGGCATTATGAGAATGTGTGAATGATCTTATATAGCTATTAAGTAAAAAAAAGTATGATGAATTTTGAATGCATTCAATTACTTTACTTAAGAAACTATTTAAGAGGTTTAACTATTTACTTAAGAAAATAGTCCACAACAGCCTAAGCCAAAACGTGAAATATAGTCTCACTTATTTTCAAATTACAGAAAAAGCTTACTTGTGGTGACTTATGATCTATGACAACTCACGATTTATGAGATAATTTATGAAATCCCATAATTCAGCACAAGACAGTGCCCTTTACTAGATGATAATGAACTAAATAAGGAAGTAAATACAGTGTATTTAAGCATTGCAAATTATCAGGGAGGAGGCAAAGGGAAAAGACAGGAAGAAGGCACTCATAAGATTTTATGAAACAGAATTTTTTTCACCTATTCTTGCAACTTTATATCCAGCAGAATTGAAGAACCCCAATGTTTTTGTGTAAATCAATGATGAAATATGACACTTGGTTTGCATTCTGTCATATTTAATTGAGCTTCCTCTCAAAACTTCTTGCAAAGAAGTAAGACCTTGATATCATGAGAAGCATATACCCTTGTAAGGGAGTGTAGGTAAGAATAAATATCTTATATTGGTTCTAAGGCTGAAGAAGCCAGTCATTTCAAATAAATATAGGGGCTGCTGATGTGATATCCAGTTTTATCCCCACATTTAATTTCTTTCTGTTAATTAATTTCCATTAGCAGACTCTACTCAATGAATTTTTGGAAGTGCCTTTGTGCAGCAGACTATTTCAAAAAGTTGGCACCCCGACAGGCTGCTAACACTTTCTGTACTAAACTCTGCAAATAAGCTGCAAGATTTCATAGCAGGCAGTGGTTTTACAAATATTCGCATGCATGATTAGAAGAAAATGATTACTTACTGAGTTCTCCATTTTATAAATCTATCCAGCTGATGACAATTTCATTTTGGAACCATTATTATTATTTTGAAAATTCGTTTCAATTCCAGAGCAGAACAAAACAAAAAGGTATTTTAACAAAGTGGTGAGCATAGATTTTTACCATACCATTCCTTTTCAGTTCAAAAATCTACTTTTTTCAAGAGAGAACTTTTGTGTGCCTGTATACTGGCATGGGTTATAAATGACCTAAGAGTCTCATCTTTAGCTGATTTTATTTCACTCTGAATGAGGCAGAACAAAGTCTTGAACAAAGTACCTCCTGAGCTAACTTATATCTCAGACCTGGCCCTCTATGACTATGAAGGGTTGAAGAGTCCAGATTTAGATGTCTAACTTTTAGCGGGTGGATCCCCTTATTTTGTCTTTCTTCCTATTCTTCTGAAAGCAGATGTGTGAGAATTTGTATTTTTGTATATATACATTCTTAGTAACAGTTTTCATACAGTCAGCTTCAGTCCTTGGGAGATAGGTAGAGAATCATGGAGTGTCCAGACCTCTGGTTTATTTTGCATTCAGCGATGTGAGAGATGGAATTTATACCTGAAAAGATTCTTATAAGGGAGTCATATTCAACATTAGCCCCATGATTATTTGTGCACAAGCTAAAAGAAAATGTATATATTACTCATACTACTTTATTAGACAAACTGAATCAAGATAGAGCTCTGACCACTTTTATGGACAATGATCATTACTGAGTATCTTAGAAACTCAAAGAAATACGTATGTTTGTCAGCTGTGGGAGGTGAGTAAGAAAAAAGTATGAATATATTCCAAATTTACAAAGTAGTGTGAGGTTCATCTCCTGTTACGTTTTTAAAGGCTTCAGTTTGTAAAGAAAACATTTATAACACCCTTTAACACCTCTCACTTGGTGATCCATTATCAAAATTAGAAATAGCTTTGCAAAGTACAAATCATTCCAGACAAACATGAATACATTGTTTTGATGAGGTGACAAAACCAGTTTATGAGGAGAATGGAGTAGATGTGATATATCTAGCTTTTATTAAAGCATGTGATATAGTGTCAAATGAAATTCTACTCACAAAATTAATTCAAATTGGCATGGATATGAACACTGTCACACAGAATGAAAACTTGCTGAAGGACTGCAAACAGTGCACTAATAAATGGCAATATATTCAGTTGCATTTACAGCATGTAAATGAAATTTGGAGATAATACTAAATTCATTTGGGAGGTGTTATGAAAACCTCCAAGGAAAGAAAAATCATACAGAAAGAGACCAAGAATTAGTAATATGCACATAAAATATCAAAATGTTTTGCAGTTCCATAAATTTTAAGACCAGCAGGAACTATAATGATCATCTAGTCTGACCTCCTGCATAACACAGACCATAGAATTTTAACAAGTGATTTCTATACAACTTTAGGATGAGCAAGGCTCTCTGTTTGAGAAATAAATCTAATCTCAATTTTAAAACTTCACATTTTAGAGAATTTATCATGACCTTAAGTACATTGTTTCAATGGCTAATTATCTTTACCATTACTAAAAAAAATTGCACCTTATATGAGATTCAGAACTGAGAAGTTGCAACTGAATACATTTGAGAATATATAACCTATAGCAAAGGTATTAAATAAAAAGGAAATCTTGCAAAACACTAAAATGAAAAAGCCCTTGGGATACTGAATAGCGACTTCAATTGGAATTTGGCCTTTCCAGTGGCCACAGTGAATCGTGACAAGTGCACTTTGAGCTGCAAAGATAATAAGTCATAGAGCAAATATACAGTCTCATTTGTGATGTATAGTTTTGTTGCAGTCACTGTTTGAATTCAAATTCAGGTACTTTGGAACCAGCTGCATCTACATTGGTGTTTTAGATTGGACAGGAGTATGCTTTGACAGTAGTATCTCTCTCATCCCCACTTAGTTCTCTTTATTTTGCATAGTGGAGCGATATCAGAACACACAACTGAGTTCCTTTCACATAACTCTGGACAGGAGGATGGATTCAAACTCAATGGTTTTGCGTCTGCATAACCGGAGTCATTCTGAAGTTATGCTTTAGAACAAATCCACTGTGAACATCAGGTCCTCAACATCAATGGTTTTTCTGTACAGGTTAATTCCTGTTGTGCCACTCCAGCAGCTAATGCAGACATTGCTGCAGAAATACTGACTCTTGGCCAGAGTTTCAAGAAAAAAAAAATTTAGRGATTAAGCAGTAATTCATTCACTTGAGCATTATACATATAATTAGCTTTTCAGCTTGTAAAAGAGGGGATATTGCCATGTTAAGCCTTTGGAGGCTACATACACCAACAACAGCGCAAGAATTACTTCKAGTGGTATCAGTGGTATAAGATGGTAAGAATGAAAGTTCAGAAGGGATATTGTGTTTGAATGTCTGTATAAACTTTCTGACAATGAGGTGTGATTATGTTGTCAAAATGACTGCTAAGAAAAGTGTGGAGGCCAAAGTGTGTAAGGCACTTAAAACTCATCTGGGCAAAGACACTGTAGGAAGCAATATTTCAGTGTCATGGAAACAGAGTGAATTACTAATTAGAAGCGTTCTTTCTCGACCTATGGTTCCCCTGAGTACATAGGTTCATAATTAAATATTCATCTATTTCAACAGTGGGTGATAGAAAACTGATAAAGGAAAAAAGGAATAAAGAGAAATCTAAGTTATAGTAAAGATAAAGAAGTCTAAAGCATCCATTATTGCCTTTTATCTTTGAATATTCCTAACTTCTTCCACTCTCTGCCTTTACCCTGCTCTCCCCTCCAAAAAGTTTCTAGGCCAGAATTCAGAGCAGTTTTACTAATACACTTCAGCTCAAACCTCATTGCTGCATTATAGCACTATCCTGTGTACTACTGTCGCTATTATACAGGACGTCAAAAGATTTTTTCAGAAGAGCAAACAAATCCATCTGAAAATGTGTACYGGTCCGCTGTGCTGACTGATCAGCAGTAGGAGCCTGATGCATATCTTAGATCAGTTGTGGACTCCTTTCTGGGATCACATAAACTATTACCTTACTTAACATCATTAGCTATTCTATCCCCAGGGCCTGGAAACATAAGCTACTTGTTTGGTTGGCTATTCCCATGCCAAATCATATGTCATATGAGAAAGAAGGTGCTGGTGGTATGAGCAACCAGCTGATAGCATTGCCCAGGTTCTCCACAGACATCTGGAGACTTATAGCAATAAACTCCATCTGTTCTTCTCAGGTACTACTTCACACAGTGATCAAGGACACTAATTGCAGCTAATAGATAAATAATCAGTATGGACACTATATCTTGGCATAGACTYCAGATACATTGATTATATCATATTTAGAATTATATTTTAAAACTAGGTGAAGGTCGTGGAAACAGAGGAACTGATATATTACTAGAGCTGCCATATCTAAGAGGTGACAATATTTGTGAGAACTATCACAAAGATAGAGATATCTTTATTAATGGTTAAGTAGCATGAAACAACAAAATAATTTGTTCAAAAAAGTGAAACAGTACTGTATTGCCTCAGAAAAAAAAAAGACTGATCTGTTGCCCACGTCTTAATATGTAATTGTTGCCACAAATAAATCTGTTCTTACTGAATTAAATGCTTATTCGTTGTTTGAAAGGTGTAGAAAGAATACCCAAATTCAGCACTTCTTACATGAGGTTGGGTTATATTTGATTTACTTTTTGAGATTTATTTTGACAGTATAAAGTATTGATTCCTACTTAAAAAAAACCAACCTCATATCCAAAACAAAAAAAACTAAAGAAATTTAGTGAAATAGTACATTCATCAAGGAAATTGCCTATCTTTGGTATAGCTTATTTGAAGATATCTTTTCAAAAGCTTTCTCTTACTAAGGTTGTTGCTTTTACAGGTGAGACCAACAMGGCTTCTTCAACTCTTAAAGAATGTTGGTTCTTAAGAGGAGCAGTAACAGTGAATGAGTCATGTTCCCTAAGGAATGTTGTGCTGTTCCTTGGAGAGAACTTCAGAGAGTTCTGGGGAGTCAGGGGGAAGGAAACAGGTAGCAAAACTTGTTTTGATGGATAAGCAAAAGATGTACCTCCAWAAAATGCAAAACTGAAGTATAAGGAAAAGGGCGCTTTTTGCAGAAGTTAGCTTCCAAACTCGGAAACAAACAAAAAAAAAGGGATAAGCATGGAATTCAGTCTCTCTTGTTTTTCTAAAAATTAMCATCCATGAAGATTCTCATTCTAGAGGAAAGGCATTTGAAAGAAAAAAGTAAAAACAGTAGGAAGTATTTAGAAAAGCAGTACCATCAATGAGCAAAGCAGGGTTATGCAGTAGAAAAAGAGATCGATACTTCCTGACACTTAAATATAAAACCAGAATAAAAAAAATTAAGCCTGCAAGTGGAGAAGGAAGTCAGAAGAAAATTTCATGCAAAATGGGGAGTACTGCAAAGAAAAGGAGCACTCTAAAATACAGTAGTATTTCTTGGACCTCTGACCTCTTAGCTGCCAAATTCCTGGCACCTGGAGAGCTTGAGAGGGATTCCTCCACAGAGCTTGAATCAAGCAGAAATATAGAGGAAAAATCAGAGATAACTCAAAATTTGCAACAAGGTCATGACTGTGATAGTTAATCCTGTCAAGAAAATTTTGACTCATCCTTACAGTTTTGGCTGTTTGCAAAGAAAATGCAAGGAGACATAACTTACTTCCTGATGGTATTATCATGTAAATTAGCAGGAGAATATAACAGATGCATAAAACAGGTTGCTATCCATTGGGTTCCAAGGGTTTATGTTTAGAAGAACACAAGAAAAAAGTATGAAAAAGACCTGAACTCCAGCAGGAGATCATGTGAGCTCAGGCACTGGTGTTTTCGTAACGTGTTAGTGAGGATCCCAGTTCAAGTTTCCATCTGAGTTATGGAGCACAAGAATAGGTGCAGACCTCACTGCAGTTTGTGGTTGTTGTAGATTAACTCCCGTGGGCAGCTAAGTACCACACAGCCCCTCTCCCACTCCCTATCAGTGGGATGGGGGGGAGAGAATTGGAAGGGTAAAAGTGCAAAAACTTGTGGGCAGTTTAATAGGTAAAGCAAAAGCTGTGCGCGTAAACAAAGCAAAACAAGGAATTCACTCACCACTTCCCATTGGCAGGCAGATGCTTAACCACCTCCAGGAAAGCAGGGCTCCATCATGCATAACAGTTACTTGGGAAGGTAAACACCATAATTCCAAACATCCCCCCTTTCTTTCTTCTTCCCCCCAGCTTTTATTGCTGAGCAMAACATATGGTGTGGAATATACCTTTGGTTAGTTGGGGTCAGCTATCCCAGCTTTGTCCTCTCCCAAGTCCTTGTGCATCCCCAGCCTGCTCACTGGTGGGGTGGTGTGAGAAGCAGAAAAGGCCTTGACTCTGTGTGAGCACTGCTCAGCAATAATGGAAACATCCCTGTATTACCAACACTGTTTCCAGCACAAATCCAAAACATAGCCCCATACTTAGCTACTATGAAGAAAATTAACTSTACCCCAGCCAAAACCAGTACAGTGGTTCCATTTTTTTAGACTATATTCAATAAAGGATGTAAGTGCTTAAAATTAGGAAGAACTAAACATACTTAAACCCATTTTTTACTTTAGTCTTTTTACAGCTGTTCAGCTGTTACTTAAGCTCAATAAATACCTGGATATGTACTAAACTAGATATGTACTAAACTAATTTCTGTAGGATCAGCCAGAAGTTTTCTAGCACATGTCTACAACTGTCCATTATAGGTTCACTACAAGATAGTGGAATATCAAATGTGGCAAATAAATGCAAGCATTTTGAGTCTTCATTGGAATAAACTATTTTCTGCTCAATTCTTCCCCTTATCCCCTTGGGGTGACTGAAAGTCACCTATCAAATATTAGTAACAAGAGGAATAAAATGAAGTGAAATAGTAAGGGGTTGCTGGTATGAAATAATGCAGGCAGTAGTGAGAGGAGAAGCAAAGAACCCGGAAATGAATTGAGTGTTAAAAATATAACATTCTTTCTAAAGTGCTAAAAAAAAAAGTCTGATATTTTTCACCAGCTGATAGAACAATTTCAAACAATAGAAAGTCTGGGTGGGATTCATTTTACCTCATTTTAGACATCTGGCCAACTTAGGCTTCCTTTTCAGAAGCTGAAAGAAATATAMATTTCCAAGGCACACTTCATCCAATGCTAAAGCAGAAGTCCAAAACCTGAAGTGAACCACTCCTTAGAAGTGTCTATTTCTTTCCCAGACTGTAAAAGGAATCCAGCTTATTTAGGAAGATTTGTATTTTGCTGAATGAACTTCTTATTTCATAAGAGCTAGATCAATGCAAAAATGTGACCAATCAGACACTCTTTTTTTTTTTTTTTTTTTTGTGATGTTCAATAAGTAAATAACTGAAATACTGGGAGAATAAAATTTATATTTTATTATTGCTTCTTGGGTCCAAATTTTGCAGCAGCTGTGGGAATTCCTACAGCTTTAAGCTAAGAAACCAACATCAAAGAATAGGATCCCTGGTGATGCTTTCTTTGGCTAATACTATTTATGTTTCCATTTGATCTAATAAGTATTTATATTCTGACTGAAACAAGCTGTTACCCTTTAAAATGTTGATAAGGCATGTAAACAAACATGAACAATCAAGGAAAAATTACACAGTGTATAATTTTATGTTGCTACCTGCAATAGCTCTTTTAATTTTCTATCATAATCAGAGATATTAGTGTTAATGTGAAAGCTTTGACTATATGTCTGTATTTTCTTAATATTTGAAATATTAATACTTTCCAGGATTTTGCAATATCAGTTGATAGAGTCTGTTACATGCTTGTCCTGAWCAAAAGGTTCTTTACAGAAAAATCTTATCTCAGAAAATCATTATCTAAGGTATTTAATGAAAATAACTTCATGTTTTATACTGTGGCCTTTTTTTGTGAATGTGTATTTTATTTCAAATGCAATATTTTAAAGATGGTGTTGTATGCATGAGGCATCTTGCAGGCTTGCAGTGTTTTTACTTTATTTCTTTATTTCTGAAACTGACAATCAGAAGTTTTGTAAACTTCAAGGATTAATCTTAGCTGACATTAATATGAACCGCTACCACTCTTTTRGAGTGTGCTGAAGGTTGTGCACCACTTCTTAAAATAATAAGCAAAAGCAGTGGTGAGCCATCCATTCATTTGYTTGTAAGACAGTGCCTCAGAATGTCTTTCTATCAATCACCCTCTTTAAGAAAATTAAATATGCCTTGGCAATACCGTGTTAGCTTCCTCTACCTATGTGTTATGTACAAACAGCTCTTAAAAGGACATTAGCTGCAGTAATGCAATATTTACAGTTTGGTTTTTTTTTCTTGTTTTACCTAAGAGGAAATATTTTTAAGATTTAAATCTATTTATTACCTTYATGACTTTGAAACAATACAGTTTAGAAAGGCGAATGGGAACTGACATAATTTAAAATCTTTTATTAAAATGAAAATTACTCAAGGCAGCAGTGTATACATTAATTGAGAAGCAAGGCATAAATATCTTATTTGTACCATTCTAATTTGCAGATATCTATCATGTACTTTTAAGAGTTTTGATGAAACTGTAGATTTATTTATACTCAACATTAAATTTTTGCCTTGCTACCAAATGAATTAATGACCTGTTCACAGTCATGGTACTGAAATAGAAAGGGAGTAAAGAGAAGGATATACAGTTTTGTATTAGTGTCTTTACTTTGTTCCTCAGATATGACATTTTTTATGTTTGAATTTTAGCATGATACAGACCATTCTGCCAGGATTCTTCCACTAGGCAACCCAAATGTCCATTAATGCATTAATATAAGTTTCTTTTCCTCTTCCTTGTATAATGATGTCAAACATACAATTAGGTACTACCCATGTTAAATGTCAACTATTTAATGGCTTTCATATTATGAAGACAATGATCTTTAACAAGAACTTTAGTAGGACTTTTTGGGAGAAATGTGAGTCTACTAGGTTTGTTTATAGATTYGGCTTCTCATAGAACAAACAAGTTGCTCAAGATTAATGCTTTTTTTTCTCTCGATTAAGAGCCCCAATAGAAACTAGCCTCTCCTGTTGCCATATTTTCTTTTGCTGTGTCCACATTTGACCTGACTTCATATCCAGAAGACTTTGCCTCAAAGCGACGGGTGTCCTAAGAGAAAAATGCAATTTACTATTAACTGATGTGTCAAAAATCAGATGGAAATTTATGAGAAACATTTTAAACTCCCCAGATTACTTTCTGTACACTTGATATCTTTAAGGCAAACCAAAGCATGTCTTGGGCAAGCCCTGCTTCCTTTTCTCCCAGAATTCCTCTCTCATGTCTCCTGAAAAGACGTGCTTAGTTTCTACACGTACGATCCAACCTACAGCAGCTGTTTCATTCAAAAAAATATCAGGGACATATACTTGTTCAGTGAAGTAAAGAATATTATCTGAAGAGTTATAAAAGTTCACACGGCGCTACTGCTCTTTCTGCTACTACACTACATGCTTTCACATTAGTCAGTTCTCCCTTTTATGCAGCCARATTTATTAGCACAGTCAAGTTAGGTGGAGAGAAACCCAGTGAGGCTGAAGGGGTAGAATACAGACAACAGTTATTTAAAYGCTGGTCTATAGTTGGAGAATCACAAACTGCAGCAATTGTGAAAGGATTCAGCATGGCCCAGACCACAGTGAATGTGAATTAATCTACATTAAAACACTGATACAAGCACACAGTATATTGCTGAGACTCAGCTGATATGCAGTTACTTGTTAAACTATTGTAACTTGACCATGACTCCGACCTATTGTCAGCAAAGTGCCATGATTTTCTTGACAATAAAAAGTGTATTGTATTGTATTGTATTGTTAATATTGTATTGTTAATATTGTATTGTTAATATTTTACAATAATTGTATAACAAAAAGGAAGGAATAAAAATTTAATTTTAGTCTATTCCTTACCTGTGGAACTTAGATCCTCAAAATAAACTGGGTTTCATGTTTAGATTCTTAATGAATCTGTCTGAGTTTCTTTGATTTTTTTTGTTTGATTGTTTTTAATGTGGTTGTGTTATTTTTCTTAGTGAAGACTGATATGTGTATGTCATGGTTTAGCCCCAGCTGGCAGCTAAACACCACATAGCCACTTGCTCACTCTCCCCACAGTGGGATGGGGGAGAGAATCAAAAAAAAAAAGTAAAATTTGTGGATTGAGATAAAGACAGTTTAATAGAACAGAAAAGGGAGGGAAAATAATAATAATAATAGTAATAATAATAATAATAATAATAATAATAATAATAATAATAATGATTATGATGATAGTGATAGAATATACAAAATAAGTGATGCACAATTCAATTGCTCACCATCCACCAACCGATGCCCAGCCAGTTCCCGAGCAGTGGTCACTGCTTCCCAGCCAACCCCCCAGTTTATATGCTGAGCATGACGTCATATGGTATGGAATACCCCATTGGCTGGTTGGGTCAGCTGTCCTGGCTGTGCTCCCTGCCAGCTTCTTGTGCACCTGGCAGAGCATGGGAAGCTGAAAAGTCCTTGACTAGTGTAAGCACTACTTAGCAACAGCTAAAACATCAGTGTGTTACCAACATTCTTCTCATACTAAATCCAAAACACAGCACTATACCAGCTACTAGGAAGAAAATTAACTCTATCCCAGAGAAAACCAGGACAGTATGTAATGGAGTAATAATAATCATGGGTGAATATTTGACATCTAATGTTCAAAMCAGGATTTTTTTGGCATAATACAAKTTATTGATATTTTAAATTCAATATTTATAGTCTCTACATTTATTCCATGCTGCAAATAGCTAAAGAAGGGATAATCCAATGGTTTAGGCCTTAATCTAAGTTATTTCTGTTCTGCCAAAGTCATCTTTTGAGAATTTGGCTAATTCATTTAGGTCAAGGAAACAAAAGCATTTTTGTGCTTCACTAGGAATTCAAAGTCCAAGTTCTGTGTGCAATGCATAGGGAGAGTTTGGCACATACAAATATGGGTCAGAAGAGYAAAAGCAATGTGCATGGCAGATGCATAAGCTTAACAAAAGCACAAAATAAAAAGGCATGTTTAAAATCCCATTTTTTACCCTGTGATTAACTGCAGATTACAATCCTGAGTGAGATGGCCTTGTGAGACTTGGATCACAGCTATCAACCAAATAATTACTTTGGGTGTAGACATCTAACGTATTCATTATTTTCAAAACCAGTGTTTCCAGCTATATTTAACAAAACACCACTTTGGGCTGAGTGAGATCAAACTGATGTAGTCAAATAGATATCAAAGGGGAATAAATTAGGCAAAGCTGTGRTAACCTCGGAGAAACACCAGTTGTACCAATATGGAAAAAGAAATTAGGTTCATGGATCAAGGATAGGGAGCAGTCAGGTATGTGATTCCATAACTGAGTGTTGTGGACTCCCAGACATCTAAAACCTGTGTTTAACTACCATGGAGAAAAACACAGAAACTTTGTTATGAGCAAGAATTGGAAAGCAGAGCTTCCATACCATGAGCTCCTTCATGACATGGTATGGAGTCAGGCTCCTTTGTGCTCACTACTTTTTGTAACCTGCATGAATCCTGGATTCCTTCTGGTACAGTGTGACATATCTCCTCCAAAGCATGGGATGATGGATGTTGAACAATGGGAGGATGTTGATTTATSATATCCACCTTCCATGTCTGTTGACCTCAGTAGTAGGTGACGATGCTCTGGTTTGGGGAACTAAATTATTAAGCTGCAAAAAAGATAGGTCCTYCTTCCTCCTTTGCAAGGACACTGTACACCAAAATTCGGTCTTACATCTTGTATGTGCTCTGCCAAAGGTATAATTGAATTTGTCATCTGCCCTCACAGACCTAAAAGTAATTTTGAAAACCTGTTTGRTCCATGGGTTTTGAGTGGCATTTACCAATAATACCACATTCTGAAAATGATATGAGGGTGCTAGATCAAACCAATTCAAAAYGAATAAAATGAAACATGATGTAATTTATTTTTGTATAGTTTCCTTTAAATGCTATATAAAAGAATGATTTATAAAAAGACACTAAAAAATAAGGATTGCCATTCTTTGCAGCTTTAATTTTAAGATTTATTATTTTTTTGTCATTAAATTAATTGCATGCTAATTAATTATTGTAATACAAAAAAAAAAAGATAAGTAGTTCAATTAGTTTATTTTTTTCTGCATTCTGCAGCTCGCATTGGTGCAACAGTCCAAAGAGAATAATTCTAGCTTGTTTAATGAATAATCTGAAAGGGAATGATTTATCTACATGAACCACACACATAGCTAAAACTCCTCCTGTGCCAGACTTTCAACTTACATTGTCTTTGCTTTGTTCTTTAGGCACACACTCACACRCATACACAAAATCAAATATTTTCACACAATAAAAAGAAAGTTATAATGGAAACAAGACAGCTCCTTGGAGAGTTGGTCATTGTATGCTCTAGTGGATTAAGAATACTCAATTCCCAGTTCTTTGGAGAAGTATTTCACAACCTAGGAGTGTTGCCTCCTGGGGAGGAGTGCAAGTAAACCCCTTAAAGAAAAAATCTTTTTTTCTTCTCTCGGCTTTGTTTTCAGTTGAGACTCAGCAAAGGCTAAGTCATAAAGRCTCACCATGTGAAGAAAATGATGAAGGAAGCAAGGAAAAAAATAAACCAAAGCAAAATGACAGACAGAGCTGACTACTTCGTGCCTTATAATTTGTAATATCAAACTGTGTTTTGAGTTTATTTTGCCGTATCACCCTCTGTTGAAACTCATGGACTGTTTGCTAATTCCCTCTACTTAGAGGTGGAGTTAACTAAATAAGTTTAAAGTATCCTACTGTAAAATCAAAAAGATGTGTATCCTTAGCATATTATTTACCATACATATAAACACAAAGGTGTATTTATTTTTCTAAAATAAATATAACATCAGGAAAGCATAGAATTAAGCACTGCTGATTCCTGTTTTAGCTGATAGTTAGTATGCACATTAAAAATGCTGTTTGAACAAACTTCTTCCACTTTGCATAGCTTACCAGTAGGTTCATGCCTAAAAGACTACATTTGAACACAGCAAAAAATGGCACTATGGAGGTCTTCATGTGTATAGGTTAAAAGTTTACTGAGTAATGCAAAATCAAACTTTCAGAGCATTGTGATATAGAATTTCACTACATGATTGTATTATTATTATTATTTTCCCTCATGAAGCAACACTRCTTTCCACATAAACCACACATTTTTTCATCTTGTTGGTGAAAACATGCATGCCACTAATCCTGGAAGATACATTACAAAACAGGAAAATATATATTATCTGCAGTAACAAATGGTGAATAAGTAGACGATATCAAGACAGCTTCTTATAATTCATGTCTATTCTTTATGCCCAGTGATACCTATGGTCTGAGGATGGCATGTGTTTACACTAGAGAATGCACAGGTGAACAGCAACTTTAACAGGAAATGTTTGGTGCTAGACATACAGCACCAAATGAAAGGGTTTAAAAAAAAGAAAAAAAAAAAAAGAAGTAATTTAATATTCAGAGAGGTACCTGACATTCCATAAAAGTACTAGGTACTTAACTCCCCTCTGCTTAACATTATTGTATGGCGTCCTAGCCGAAAATCCTAAATTAAGAGGCCCATAATTACCAATGGTTCTTTTCCCATTCTATCCACTACAGCTACATTACCTGTAATAGACTTCTGGTTTATCACAATAGTTTTGGAAGGACTAGGTTTCAAAGAGATTTTGCTAATATCCTTTAAGATATTTTTATGTAAACATTCTTTTTTTTCATTTTCATCTTTATTACATTTCCTTTAAAGCAGGTAAAAACAGCTACAAATGCAGCCCATCCACAGTCCTCTGTGCAGTCCTCTGCAAACCTGTGTTGATGGAAATACATTCCAAAATCTGCAAATGTCAGTCAAATAAAAGATATAACTAGCCTTGATTACTGCTTGTGCTGAATCAATTTCTTTTTCTTCCTGAATAGTCCCTGTATTTATATATACTTATTCATAGTTTGTCTGGTGAGAAAGCATCTAAAAATAATAAACCGCAGGAATTCTGATGGTTTCCTTATTAGTTTTGTGCATTTATATTCATATGCATGCTTGTTCTGAAGTCATGATCTTGGAGTCAAAATTTTCATGACCTAAAGGAGGCAGAAGTTTATTGTAACACTTCCTCTGATTGTATTTCAATAGGTGTAAACACTACTTTAAATTTTCATTTAACAAACATGGTTCCAATCACATTTGTATCCAAACACTTACACCATGATATGCTGAACCTTTGATTCCTCTCAGAGTTAGTACTGAAAATAATATTGAAAGATTTTTTAGAAACTAACTGTAATAATTTATTCCAGTTTCCTCTTCCTCTTTAAAAAAAAAAAAAAAAAGTCTCCCTGGTGGGGTATATATGGTCAGAAACAGGTAATTGTTTTCTTGGTGACCTACTCTAGGAAGACATAACGCGTCACAGGTATCCTTAAAACTATACTACCTAGCAGATTAATAGGCAAGTTTTAAAGTTGGTAATAGATGGACTTAGGCAGAGGCTAGTGAGTGAACTTAAAAGAAATCTGGTTGCATACAGGAAAGGAGGGGACAGATAACATTTTCTTAYAACTTGGGACTGGGAATCTTTTTTATATAGAAAATATCAGAAGAATATGATGAACTTGGAAGAAATGCAAAGGAAACTAAATTTACATGAAAAACTACAAGACTCTCCGGTTGGATACTGACAGAAATGTCACTGGTAAGCCATATGCTATCCACTGGGAACTTTCCCTTGAGGAAAACAAAGACCTTAATGTATTTAATGATATTAGGCTGTAATATAATGTAGCTATGGAAAACAAAATGCATTCAAAACTGTATTTCCAATACAGTAGGAAAATATTGGCGATGTTAGACAAGATATTCATAATACCTCATCTGGAAGACAGTATATAGCCGCTCATGCATATTAAGACAAGACTTACTCCAGCTTTGACAGAAAGGCAGGTTAGGAGCATGATCAGGAGTGTGGTCACAGCAACTATAATGAAATACTGTCAAGTATATGTGAATTTTAGGCAGAAATGTATAACAACAGGAAATCATTAGGAAATCATTTGCCTATTTCTTTACTGGATCTTGGAGTATTAAGAAGCAACAGCAACTGATTGGATCAGTAGTACAGGTCATAACAAAAATCTATGCTTCCACATGTGTAATCAGAAAATAGAAGAAAACATGGACTTCCATGAATAACTCTATGTACCAATTACATATGTGTGTTTCAAGGAGGATGAAATTAAGGTACTGTTTAAGATAAATTAAAACTTGCCTAAAGCTTGTAATGTCAAGTTGCCATTCAGCTGAACAATCTTTGACCATTTATTTTAGGTATCTCTGTATAAAATATGTTTTGGCAGACAGGCATGTTTTTTTCTATTCTTTTTACCTAATTTTTATTAATTATTTCTTTTTGGCTTCCAGCCTTATTGAGCTGTTCATATTTTTCCCTAGTCTTTGTACTTTTACGAATAGAATCAATATATTATCTTTTTTCCATGTCACTGTCCTCTACTTTCAATTTGGACCTCTCTTTCAGATCCTCTTTCTTTAATTTTTCAGTATTTTTGCCTGTATTTTATCTGTAATTTATTTGTGTTTTGTCTGTATGACCTCAGTCTGCATCTTTGTGATCCTCATTATATTTTTTATGAGGTTAATAGCTGGTTCAGCTTCTATGGTTGCCCTCCCTTGTATTACAGATCTCATAGAAAGTGAACTCTATTTCAGTTCCAAGCATTCTCGTATTTTCCCATGGCTTCCACAGCAGGCATGTGCCCAAATTTGTGCTTGCAGAGATACGTGTACTTAAAAAATAAGCAAACAAATGTCTTCCATTAAATATATGACAGCTCAATTAACAGGCAATTGTTCAGATTGTACTTTATTTTCATTCTTAGAAGGAATCAGCGTCACAATGGAATTATATATCACCCTTCAAGTAAACACAGACTGTCTGCCAAATCTGCCTTGCACAACGATAACGCCTAGAACTCTGTCTAGCATTTTTCAACTTTCAATGGTTTTAGTATTTGCATTACTAATAGCAGCTGTCTTTTGTGAGAGCTCAGTTTCAATTTTGAGCTCTTTCCACTGAGTTCTTCAAACCCTTAAAATGACTGGACTCAAGATTCTCTCCTGTGTCCAGGAACAATCTTCTGCCTTAGGCAATCTATGACTCCCAGTGKTTTTTTGTTTATGTTGCTGACTTTTTCTTTAAGGTTGTTTTTGTTTATACAAGAGTCAAAAGCCTCGACTGGGTGAGTTCTCAAGTATTTCCATAAAATTCACTAACAAACAAATAAAATACACCAACAACGAAACTTGAGAAATGCAGTATCTTCCCACGAGGAAATTAAGATGACTAACAGAAAGATGGATCTTAAAGGTGATTACCCCTTTGGCCACAGATTCACAAAACATAAGCATTCACTTCCTGCCRTACAAAGGTCCCATAATTAAGCAAAAATAGGAAATTAATATTTAGGCTTATAAATGATAGTGCAAGTAGGAGAGGATTTTTGTGCAAATGATGAAGAAAACAGCTGATATGCCTGCAGCTGCATGCTCTAAACACATTCTTGGTTTGGAAAAGTCTGATGCTATTTCTTGTTTGCTGGCATAAATCGTCTCTATTGTATTTCAATGCAGTCTTGAAATATATTTGGTGGAAGTATAATCTTTAAAGAAATTTTGATCATACACGCAAGCACCGATCTCATTCTGACCAGCAGTAACAGAGCAAGGGAATTATTCAAGTAGATACCTTCCTGCTTCTAATATTGTGATAGCTTTTTTTAACATCCCAACACAAAATGCATGCTTAAGTCCACAAATTAATGCATCTGGTCTTGTTCACAGCCTTTAAATGATTGAGAGAATGCTTTATAACACTACTACTAGCATTTTTCTATTTTATTAGTGGGCATTGTAAGATCTTGGTGACTTTCACCTCAGTTGACAGATTGCAGCCACTCTCTGAGAATTTTAATGCCTATTTATTTATGTAATTTATTTATATTACTACCACAAAAAGACTTATTTCAGAGAATTACTTTATTTGTTTGGTCTTGYACTTTTCAGGCTCGTGTCACTGGAATACTTCTATGTTGTGTGTCCCTGCGTACATGTCTAACTGAGCATGTGGATAATTTGGTGTCTAAGAGTTGTAAGTGCATAYGACAAAATTAATGATCATAGGATTCTTCTGTCGATTTTTTCGAAGCTATCAGCAGTTTTGGGTGCAAATATGAGACAATCAGAAAAGACTTGATTCTTAGAAGCTGGATACTGAACATGCTTGAGGGGAGTCCCTGTACAGTGTCAGGTTTAAAGCTATCTCTCCTTAAAATGTCTTGTTCTATTAGGCTGAAAAAACTTGTATTGAAGTTATTTATTRTATTATTCAGTTGGAAGGGTATAAGAAAATCCCAAATAAAGCTTGGCTGATGGTGAGGAAATCACCTCTTCTGAGAAGTTACTAACTTTTATCTACAGTTCAGAATGAAGAACTGTTTTTTGAAGTCCCACTAATGCCAACAAAAGCAGTGCAGTAGCCTCTGRCTGGCACTGAAATTTCTTAATTACCTCCATGTCTCTGAGTTACTCTGAGGAAGAGCACAGCTTGTCCTAACACACTGTATTGCTTTCTAGTATCCAGCCTAGTTCTGCAGTATGGCAGTTTACTGAGAGATAGCTCAGGGTCCTAATATAATGTACACAACTATATGATGATGCACTCAGAAATTTAATCTCAGAAATCTTTGTGATACWTTTAAAAATGAATAAAAATATAACAGTAAAATCATCTGAAAGGTTCATTTAAAAGACAGATCAGTAGCTCTTTCACACAGTGTTTTGTCACTGGAAGACAAGCTGTGGTGAAGGTTAATTTTGCAGTCCAAAAAAATACAGAYTGCATATAAAAATCTGACAGGAGGACATGCATTTTGCATAGAATTTCAATATATTTTGCTCTTGCCTTTCCCATACTATAGCCATCAGTCTGATGCCAGTATGCTTCAAATTAGCTGGTATTTCAGAGATATACTCATAAACTTAGAGATCTAAATGGTCATTTAGATGGTTTCCAGGGAGGTTATAACCTCCAAGGTATTAAGAAAATTTAAAACTGGGGCCTCAACAAAGACAGAAATGGAAGAAATGAAAAGTTGAGGGTAAGGGTGARGCAGCAATGGGAATAGACAAAATACAAAAAGAAGAAAAAGACTTCTTAGAAAGGAGAAAAGAAGAACCATGTAGAAATTCTCAAAAAGCAAAAAGCTACTTAGACTATAGGAACAGAAATACATTCAGTAAGCAGATGGTGAGAATGAAGTGAGAACTAGGGCAACAAAAGAGAACTCTAAAAGGGAGGAGTGGGAAGGAAAAATAGTATGAGACTAAGTGGTAAGCAACAGGAGAGAAACAGGTTAAGGGTAAAGGCTTGGCATGCCAGAAGAGGACACTGAGAGAGTAAAAATGAATTTAAAAAAAGTCCTCTGGGAATTAAGCCAAATTTCCAAAGAGGTGTTTTATGGGGGCTGTCTGCTTAGATCTTCTTAAGCATTTTTGAAAATCACCTCCATGCTCTTTCACTCGTGTTTTGGAATAACTAAATCTTTCTCATATTTAATTGGTAAATGGTTTCTAATGCTAACTATGGCATTTTAATTTCCTCTCAAATATATCGTATTTTGTCAGCCCTCTAATGGGATACATTTACCGCATCAACACCATACAAGAAAGGCAAAGATAGTGATGGTAGAAATTTTCCAATGCCTTCCTGTTGAATTAAATTCTGTAATTTGAATAGTAATTTTKGGGGAAAAATAGAAGCAAAAGTATAGTTCATCACAGAGCAAGCCACTTTGCCAGTAATAGAGTGGAGCACTTTAAAGGGTACCCTTTAAAGACAAACAAGAAAGTGATTGTGTGACTCTATCCCCAAATATACTGACATTTGAATGACACAGTCTGTGAGAGCCTTGCCAGTGGACTTTTTGGGAGTGAATTCTGTTCAATCTATGGTTTCTAAAAGAGAGGATGAAGACTGCTGTTTTGACAGGGCTTTGTGACCCCTTAACAACAGCTGTGCATATAATGCTCAGACACCACTGAGTTCCTGACTTAAAAATAATGTCCTGAGACCACTTTGTGAGGGCTGAGCTCATTAGGTTGCCACAAAAGGAATCAGTATCGAATTTCTGAAAGCATTTTGTCTTAATCCATTTGCAACTGAAGGCAGGGTCTCCCTACTATTGGTTAGAACCTGTAGAGATAAGTATTATTTGTTAAACCTCAGACTAGTGCATGATTAATCCCCCCGACTTCAGTGGGATTCAATTAAAATCATGAAATAGTCAAGATGCTTTTCTACACTTGTTTAACTTACACATCAGTAAGAGAATGAGAACTTTAAATCCCTTGCTATCAAATATTCTTTTCCTTCACACAAAGGAGAAGAGTTTCGTGGTCAGAGAGAACACAAGCAAGAAAAATCCTGAACGTGTTACTTTTGGGGACTGAGCACTGAGATAGATGGTGGTAAGCCGCCTCAGTCTTTCATTGCATAATGTAAAATGCACGTCATCTAATTATTCTCCAGCCTAGTGATTAAGAAATTATCTAAAGCTGCTGCATATGTGAGTTTGAATCTCCTCAGGCTCAAGAGAGAACTGAACATTGGCCTCCCAGTTTTTTGGTAATTACCATGTCATTATAAAAGTACACTTCCCACACCACCTACATCCCTCCCTACGTTCCTCCCCCCTCCAATCTACTGTGTTCCTCATAGATGTCTAGCTTTACAGGAGTTCTCCAGCTCAAGAGCCTGAAGTGTCACCTAAGCAGATCCTCAAATCTTTGGAGAAAGCACGCTTTAGGATACCCTTGTTACTAGCATTTTCTAAGCGTCCCTCCCCCAGTGCTGCATTCTTGAACCACCCTTTGCCAGCATCTCCTTCTCTAAGTGCACCATATTTCTGGATGGAGTTAATCTAGGTAGCTCTGCATCCCACTTTTAAAGGGGTGCCTGCCTGCGTCCATGAGATGGATACCCAAACTCATGCACGCATTCTCTTTGCCACTCTGTTTCCCTTCGTACCAGCTGTTCTGATTCCAGAGTCAGGAGCCTGATTCTTGCCCTTTCCAATGAGTAAGAAACTGTCTCAGCAAAGTAAATGTCACTGCCAGAGCCTGGCCCCTAACAATTAGGTGGTGCAGTTRTATTTGAGAGAGCAAAGTTCCTTTTGCAAAGCTGGGATTCATGGCTGAAAGGATTTGGGATCAGAAACAATATTTCCTGCAAACACACAAACATTTCACACAATTAACATGTAATTGCATTCAGCTACCCTACTGGTAGCTTTATGCAATTGTCAGTGTAATTGTCCATAACCCAGGTTTCTCTTGAAGTCATAATTATGCTGTATGTATTTATTTCACTAACTTCTAATTGCTTTTTACTTAAACTCTGTCTCCTATACTCTCCAGCATTGAAAATAATCTTTCTCCATTACCTCTTCAGTCCTGACGATCTTCACTATCTCTTTCTTTACACGTTTATCCTTAGGTTCTTCTTTTCCCTTTTCCCCCCGATTTGATATTGACACTTCAGTCCCCTTCCAGGAATTCATTGCCTTTGGCTACTCTTCTAAGTCTTTGCTCATCTCTCCCTGGAGAAAAGGAGTAGGATGCTGGCAGGAAAAGGAGTATAGATATTGCATATCTTTCTTTTAGTTGATGACTGGAGAGAAAAAGCCAGAGATAGGTGTATAGGTAGAAAGAACATSTGCTCAAAAGCTTGACACTAAGCTTCTGAATAGATTTTCTTTGCAAACTTCCTAGGGTATGCCAGGAAACAAGGGGAACAGTTGAAAAGCAAACTTCTGTCTGTCACACATCATACGGATGGGCATAGGATATCTACTGCCAGGTATTATCCCTTTTTCATCATTTCTAGAAAGTTTTAGGAAAAGATGCTGGTTTATGGGATTAGGCTTCAACTTTGCTTCTTAGGGAACATTTAAATCAGAAAACTGTAAGTAAAAGCAATTAAAGTTTCCTTGTTCCAAACAAGACCTTTAACAGGGTACATGCACCATGTTCATTGAACCTATGTTACTGACATGTCCTATCACTTCTGTGTCACAACACAAAGAGTATCTCAACTTGAGCAAAGCTATGTCTCCAGTTTTTGTCTAGGCAATGAATGTAATTTTTTTCTGGCTTTATATATTCAAACTGACCCAAAGGCTTTTCAATTGCAGTTCCTACTCAGAAAAACTTTAGCCTTTTCTAGTCAGTAAGTCAACTATTCTGACAGAGTTCACTGAAGTTTTGTGTAAGACATTGCACAACCATTGACTAAAAACCTGACATTTTTGAGCTTTTATGCAACATTATCCAGAGAAAAAAGCAAAAGTCCTACCACAAACTAGCAATCTGATCATTCTTTGATTCATTTAATTTCAGGAAGATAAACATGTACAAAACTATCATCATCAATAAAGACAAGAAAAAAATTCATGTTTTTTAATCTTTCCCAAAATGTTGTCAGATTCTCTGAGTTTGCTGCAGGTACCAACCTTGCTAATGCCCATCTACTGTGCTACTCACATAATTAAACTTGGTGTACTTTGACCCTTCCCACACAGTTTAAAGACAATGCATTAGACTGCTATAGRAGCCTGTAGGTAGCCTAAGAAAGCTATAAAACCCTGTCTGCTTTGGTTTTTTGTTTGTTTTTTGTTTTTTTGCCACTGTGCATAACTATGAAAACATTTTTTTCTTCATTTTTTGAATACTAAATTCAGTGTTTCTCTTCCTTGCTATACAAAAAGCAACATTTTTTTCTCCCGTTCACAATTATATGCAACAAGACCAAGTTTTCTTACATGAAATTTATTCTATCTGCAAGCATAAATGTTTTAAGAAGTGTATAAAAATTAAATGAAAGCCAAAGATCAACCTAGTGACAGACAGGTCTGATGTATAAAACCTACTTCTATAATGCGTATGATCCCTTTCTGATTCTTTCCTTACCCTAACYCATAAAGTGAATGCTTTTTCCACGTTCCCAATTTGTTTAGTCTGAATTTCTGTTCTCAGCTCTCAATGAATATTCCATGTGATTTGTGTTTAAAAACAAATAAACAGAGAAAGCTCTTAAACTTGGGCAAAAACCTGCCTTTGCGCTCTGTAGCCATGAAAGTGAAGGATTTACATACTAAAATGTCTTCATCTGCTCAAATAATGCAAATTCCTGAAAACCATTTCCCAGGAATAGATTTGTAAATTGCTTCTATTGCAATAGGAAAGTATAACATCTGCACTTGAAATCAACCTTTGTCCAAGCATAAGAAATCAGAAATACTTTTCTAAAAACAGAAATAAATCTCTTTCCTTTTAGTAGCTTTTGGACAGCTGAATTTTTTGTCCTTTTCTTATTTTCACCAATCTTTTTCTCCTTCCTTTAAAAAGTAAATGTCTAGATTTTTGGCATCTCATTATTTTTTTACTAAGCTTTTCACTTCACTTTATACCCATCTTCTGTCACTTATTAGATTAATTATTTATACCATGATTTAAATAATCAATATAATAATATTTATGTATAGTAATGTATTGGGTTTGCGTGGCAAGGTTTTGGTAGTGGGGAGGCTACAGGGGTGGCTTCTGAGAGAAGCWGCTAGAAGCTTCCCCCATGTCCGATAGAGCTAATGCCAGCTGGCTCCAAGATGGACCCACTGCTGGCCAAGGCTGAGCCCATCAGCGACGGTGGTAGCACCTCTGGGATAACACATTTAAGAAGGGGGAAAAGTTGCTGCACAACAGCAACTGCAGGCAGAAGAGAGGAGTAAAAAGATGTGAGAGAAACAACCCTGCAGGCACCAAGGTCGGTGAAGAAGGAGGGGGAGGAGGTGCTCCAGGTGCCAGAGCAGAAATTCCCCTGCAGCCYATGGTGAAGACAGTGGTGAGGCAGGCTGTCCTCCTGCAGCCCATGGAGGTCCATGGTGGAGCAGATATCCATCTGCAGCCCATGGAGGACCACACGCCAGAGCAGGTGGATGTGCCTGAAGAAGACTGTGACCCCGTGGGAAGACCACACTGGAGCAGGCTCCTGGCAGGACCTGTGGACCCATGGAGAGAGAGGAGCCCATGCTGGAGCAGGCTTGCTTGGCAGGACTTGTGACCCCGTGGGGTCCCACACTGGAGCAGTCTATTCCTGAAGGACTGCACCCTGTGGAAGGGACCCACGCTGGAGCAGTTCGTGAAGAACTGCAGCCTGTGGGAAGGAGCCACATTGGAAAAGTTCATGGAGAACTGTCTCCCGTGGGAGAGACCCCACACTGGAGCAGGGGAAGAGTGTGCAGAGTMCTCCCCTGAGGAGGAAGGAGCGGCAGAGACAACGTGTGATGAACTGTCTGCAACCCCCGTTCCCCATCCCCCTGTGCTGCTGGCGGGGAGGAGGTAGAGAAAATCGTGAGTGAAGTTGAGCCTAGGAAGAAGGGAGGGGTGGGGGGAAGGTGTTTTAAGATTTAGTTTTTATTTCTCATTATCCTACTCTGATTTGCTTGGTAATAAATTAAATTACTTTTCCCCAAGTTGAGTCTGTTTTGCCTGTGACGGTAATTGGTGAATGATCTCTCCCTGTCCTTATCTTGACCCATGAGCCTTTCGTTATATTTTCTCTCTCCTGTACAGTTGAGGAGGGGAGTGATAGAGCGGCTTTGGTGGGCACCTGGCATCCAGCCAGGGTCAACCCAACACAAATAATTATCATATATAAACAATGTTATAATCTGATCATACTTTGGATTTCACAACATCAGAATGTGTTAAACAGCATCAAAATGTGTTAGTCTCCATTGCCTGAGAACATAGATTAAAATAACATGCAACATTAAAAAATGATACATGGTCACTGAATAGTGATCTGCCATGAAATAATTATGTGTGTTGATTCTTTTTGAGTCAAACATTAGCTTAAGCTTTCATTCAAAGAAGCTTTTTGAACTTTTTGAACTTGCTGCTGGAAAGGTTACTGACATCCTGTAGAAGTAACATTTCTCAGCTCCCCTGGCTACAAAGCTCATTGGGTTCATATGATGGCAACAGTCTCGATTTGCTCAGCCTGCATCATTCCAAGATTAGACAAGAGGAACTTCAAATACAAACAGGGTAAAAACACTTAACTAGCTCAGAGAGAAATGTGATGGATGGAAGGTAACTATCCCTACTGCACAGAGGGCCCCTGCTTCAGAATGAAAGTGGGTTAGTCCGAGATTTTACGCAAGATAAGCAATCGAGAGAACTGTATTTGTAGCTATCATGGTATCAGGTGTGCTGGCGGATGCAGGCATTTCAGTGAGAAGACACAACATTGCGGAAAGCAGTAGGGTGATGATGGAAGTGAATTTTGCGCATTAAAAACTTCATCAACTTGCTTTGAAAGCAAAACTTGTCTCATATGGGCTTCAAAGTGTTGGACTAAGTCTGATGCATTCTGATTAAAAATAAAACAGAATAAACCTATATAAAAAAAATTGAAATAGCGAAACTTGAAAAAAACACAATCTGACTAAATATTTCTATATATTTTTTTCTTGATTCAGAAAGATGCTCAGTGTGGAGAGACAGAAYAAAATACATTAAAAAACACTTACATGTAAGAAGAAATTGTAATTCTTATTTTTTTTCTATGTGTAGAGCAGTGGGGTTTTATACATACTATAAATATTATGAGTCTATAAGAATCAGAAATATATTTATAATCCTGTCTGTGTCTGAGATACACAAGCAATACTTGCCGTATGGCCCTTTTAGAAAATATCGTTACATTTAATCATGCAAGAAAATACTGCTGACTGAAAAGTCACAAAGAAATAAACCATTCTTTCTCTTTCCAGCTCTGTTGAAATGAACCATACTTTTGAGTGGCTTTTGACAGCCATTAGTACATGCTTTTGTTTGCTGTCCTTTATGGGCTTCCTTTAGCCCACCTCACATGGTCATTTCTGSTGGGATTACATGGGTGCTGGGTGGGAAGGACTGAATCCAGCTGCACTTTTGCCCCAGAGAGTTTGTAGAGCTCTGCCAGCAACCTACATTCAGCCACATTCACTTGATTAGGAAAGCGGTGCCAGTRTAGCACCCAAAGACTGTGCCAATTCATTGCATACGCCTTCCCTCCGACAGGCATTTTTTGGACAGCTCCAAGAAGGGACCAAGACTGTAAATGTTCATTCAGAATGGGATACAGTTATGTGATTGTACAACCCAGTGATGTGCCTCCTTCCACAATGCCAGTTAATTAGCCCTCATCACCTCTTTTCAGAAATGGTATTACAGAATTTCAGGGTGCTCAGAGAAGAGTGAAAAGAATGATGAGGAAATTGGGGGGRAAATCACACAACAAGAAAGACAGAAAAGTCTGAGGGTGTTTTTGGAGCCAGAGAAGGTGTAAGTCAGATAAAATAATTCTTATCGAGTACAGTGGGATTATAAACTGTTTCARTCAGGGACTGGTTTTTGTTCTAAGCACCTGTCATTTGCTTTCCTGACGATTTACTCATAATAACAACAAACTATATACAGAAGACAGAACAGTATATTCCATTTTCCTATCTGGCACCACTTCAGAAGTTTAATGAGAAATTAACAAAGAACTGTGAATTCAAAAATATCAAAATATGGTAACTCTTAATGTATCTGTAGAACGTGTTGTCACATCACGGTTTTAAAGTCAAGTAGTTAACTAGACTCAAAGACAAGTGGAAAGAAAGTACTTTTTTRTAAGAAAAGTAAAAGTTAAGGGTATAAGTGTTATACTGTTAAAAGCTTCCAAAAGCAAAACTTGACATCACCTTTCATGGCTAGTTGTCATTTTCATTATTAAGAACTGTATTTGGACCTATAAAGAGTGGAAGGATATTGGGAAGTGTATCCATCTATTATGGAATTCTTTCTCCCATGTTAGTACTGAAGAAGTCAAAGTATGCAATAAAATGGACTGTGCATTTGAATGAAATTTGGAGATTTATTCCACCAGCAGGAATATACATGGCAGCAGTGTTCTTGCTCATATGATTTCTTAGGAGAGAAGAGTCAATAACAGGATATTTCAAACTGTTCAGTAGGAAAACACACCTAAATGTTAAGAAATATGTCTAAATGCTAATCTGTATATSTCTTAAAATATTTTAACATTAAACCCATATAATTTCTCTCACTGGAGKTGTTTTAAGAACAACAATAATAATTTCTAGACAATCAGAATGTTACTGGTGAATGTCTTATTTCTTAAAATGTATGTAAATTAATATTCCACATGGACGCATCTACTGTCCAAAGTTGACCTTTATCCTCTTATAAACTCCATTGAGATCTCATAATTTTTTTAATTGGTATTTGGTTCATTAAGGAAGTAGCTAATCTATCTTCTGCCCTAGATGTGTGTTTTCCTTTTTCTTTTTTTTTTTTTTATTTGTATCTTTATTTGTCTGTCCAGCTCTTATAATTATCTAGTTTTGTGTCTACTAAAATAGCAAGCAAAATGTCCATGTCAATTAATTACTCATGGAACATAAACCCAGAGATTAAACATAAAAATACTCACATTCTTTTCACATAGATTTTTCATTACCTTATCCTCTCTGAATTATTGTGGGGTTTTGTCCCATTGAAAATAAAAAGCAGAGTTGCAACTTGAGTTGACTATTGGACTGTGTATGCTATAGCCAGAATGCAGAAAAGAATCCATCTCTGTGGACACCTTAATTTATTTTTCATATGATTAATGTAGATAGATAGTAATGAAAATGGACTCTTCTTTCCTCTTTTTTATACTTGAACAGATCACTTTTAATAAGAATTCAACTTTTGAAAGTAGGAAAAAAATGCATTAGGGTTTGCAATAGCAATATTTAACTTTTTTTTAGAACTAGAATTACGAGTATTCGAATTTTTACTTTCCAATTTATATGTAGGATTTCTTTATATTTTAATTATAAATTGTCAATATATGTGCTATCTTTAAAATACATTGGCATTTTCTTAGAATTACAGTGCTGGGTTGCCTTTAATCTTCTTTTTACTGTGCAAGACTCTCTTCTTTGACAGCTTCTGGCAATAGAGACAAAAAAAAAACCAACCCAGTAACAAACATAGACATATGAAAGGGTTTTTAGGGATCTGTGCGATTAATTTTCCTCAAAGACTTGCTCAGACTAGCTTCATAGGTCTTGAAAAGAGGAATGACCAAGTAGAAAGTGATTCTAGGACCAGCAGGAAAAAAACATTGTACAATCTGATAGCACACACTAAGCTCTAAAATCCCTAGCTCTGCAACCCAGGACAACTGTCAGCAGTGATAACAGTTGTCAGCATTTTTAAACACATGGCCACATTTATTTGCTAGGCATATTTAAAAACAGGTGAATAATGGGAAGACTCTTTTGGRAAAGGAAGAGTAAGTGACCTCCAACTAAAATTATTGTAGGTTGCCATTTGCTTTGCTTTCCCCCAGGGCAATGAGGAATTAAAGAGAAAAACAAGTAGGTGGCATTTCTGTTTGTGCTAAACAGGTAGGTTAAATGTGATTCTGAATACAGTTATTCTAGTGTGCAATCATCAGCAATACCTGCACATTAATTTATCCTATTGATTACATTAGAATCATAAATCATCTCACTTTGTGGATGGCCTGGGGCATTCATTTTATCACTCTGTAACTAGGTCTATAGTGCAGATTAAAATGAACTGCTAGTTCATTAATAATCTGTAAAATGAAGCTAAAATGGCATGACAGGCACAGCTGTCTGAGATTAATCAGTAAGCATTCTTTACCTACTCTTAAAACTATGAACTAATTTTGATCAACCATTCCGTAGGATTATGTATTTAACAGAACTGCCTAAAAAAATACTGTTATGTTTAGTCATCACAATATTACCAGCCTAAATTGTCACATCTTCTTTTGTATGTTTTGGAGTCATTCCTTAAGTCACATTCTTAAATGAAAGTCATTAAATGCACCAAACAACTGAAGTTGTGTGCCTGTGTGCTAGTGATAATGATTAGACATTAACCTCTTTCACCTGTGTATTACCAAAGGGACAACAAAATCAAAAGAAAAGATATATTCTTTGCAAGTCTCCTTTCTCTCTCTTTCAGAAGAGACAGTCACAACTCTGGCAAATTCTGTAGCAGCAGCTACAGAATTCTGGGCACAAGCAGCAGAAAGGGGATTTTTGTTTACTAATCAAAATCTTTTCTGTAAGTATTCTGATGAACACCTAGTAACACATTCTCTGCAGAAAAACAGCAGAATGCTCAGGAAAACAGGGGCCCCAGGTGTTGAAGAGGTCGAGGGCTTTAAACTAGGTACGAAGGGGGAAGGGGATARAGCCAYGCTCKAKAGAGATGAGCCTAGGGGTGGTGTGCCAATCTCGGGGGTGAGGTCGATAGCCCGGCTCAAGTGCATCTACACCAATGCATGCAGCATGGGCGGCAAACAGGAGGAGCTGGAAGCCATTGTTCAGCAGGACAGCTATGACTTGGTCACCATCACGGAGACGTGGTGGGATGACTCTCATGACTGGAATGCTGCGATGGACGGCTACAAGCTCTTCAGAAGGCGAGGAAGGAGAGGCGGTGGGGTGGCTCTGTATGTCAGGGASTGTTTCGACTGYACGGAGCTYGACGTTTGTGATGATCRGGTYGAGTGCTTATGGGTTAGGATGAGGGGGAAGGYCGGCAAGGCGGATATCCTGCTGGGAGTCTGTTATAGACCATTCAGCCAGGATGAAGAGGTCGATGAAGCGTTCTACAAGYGGCTGGCAGAAGTCTCGCAATTGCTATCCCCCTTATCCTTGTGGGGGACTTCAACTTACCCGACATCTGCTGGAAATACAACACGGCAGAGAGGAAACAGTYGAGGAGGTTCCTGGAGTGTGTGGAAGATATAACTTCCTGACGCAGCTGGTGAGTGAGCCTACCAGGGGAGGTGCCTCGCTCGACCTGCTGTTTACCAACAGAGAAGGAYTGGTGGGAGATGTGGTGATCGGAGGCCGTCTGGGGCTCAGCGACCATGACATGATAGAATTTTCGATTCTCGGGGAAGTAAGGAGAGGGGTCAGTAAGACTGCTACCATGGATTTTCGGAGGGCAGACTTTGGCCTGTTCAGGACGCTGATTGAGAGAGTCCCTTGGGAAGCGGTCCTGAAGGGCAAAGGGGCCCAGGAAGGCTG
>JASVER010000002.1:4586019-4596849 GCA_030449065.1 Oceanodroma leucorhoa
CCAGTAGGCAGAGGGAGGTGATCGTGCCCCTGTACTCGGCCCTGGTGAGGCCCCACCTCGAATCCTGTGTTCAGTTTTGGGCCCCTCACTACAAGAAGGACATTGAGGTGCTGGAGCGTGTCCAGAGAAGGGCAACGAGGCTGGTGAAGGGTCTGGAGAACAGGTCTTATGAGACCGGAGCGGCTGAGGGAACGGCTGAGGGAGTTGGGGTTGTTTAGCCTGGAGAAGAGGAGTCTGAGGGGAGACCTTATCRCTCTCTACAACTACCTGAAASAAGGCTGTAGAGAGGCGGTTGTTGGTCTCTTCTCCCAAGTAACAAACAGTAGGATGAGAGGAAATGGCCTCAAGTTGCGCCAAGGGAGGTTTAAATTGGATATTAGGAAAAATKTCTTCACCAAAAGGGTAGTCAGGCATTGGAACAGGCTGCCCAGGGAAGTGGTGGAGTCACCATCACTAGAGGCGTTCAAAAAATGTGTGGATGTGGCGCTTCAGGACATGGTTTAGTGGACATGGGTACTGGGTTGATGGTTGGACTCAATGATCCTAAAGGTCTTTTCCAACCTTAATGATTCTATGATTCTGTGATTCTATGATCATTGTTGCATAGTCCCAGTTTTGTCCGTTGCTCCAAATGAACGTGGCAGATGAGAATATTAATTTTTTCTTGCCTTCAGCTCCTAGAATATCTTTGTATCTTTACAATTATCACCCCAAAACCCCATAGTCTGAGGGCAGTATATGTTCTCTTTCAATACCTCATATGAAGACCATAGTTATAAAATTTCCATTCTCCTAGGGATGCAATAAGCTTTTTGCAGTGCTGTGTGTATTTAAGGCATATCATCTTCACTATCCATTCTTCAGGAAGTTTGCATTTTAAAGTAAGGAAAGACTAGGAGCTTTACTTTTTGAATTGCCTCCAGTAGTTTCTGGAAAATTTACTATTCTGATATCAGCCCTAGCCCATCAAAGCACCTAAACATGTGCTCAATGCATATGACATAGCCATTCAAGTCAAACCTATTCYATGCTCACAGAAAAATGTCAACAGTTAAAAATAATCCTGCAGGTTTTAACTGTGATGTAGCTTTATTTCATTATGTTATTTCAGCCTTATTGCTTAATGCACAAAAAAATTTATATCCTTTCAAATAAACTCCTTGCTACATCAAAACCTAGAGAGCTTATTGCTGTTTAATATTCACCAGTTTCTCTACTGAATATCACTGATAGACCACGTCAGTGTCTCACGATGAGGAAAAAAAACACAACACAAAAMCACAGGCTTTTCTTYCATCTTTCCAGCTGTGTCTGTGGTTAACACACTAGTCATCTAGTGATAGATGACTAAGATTTCATTATAGACTGCTTCAGGTATGACTAGCATTTTCCATTGTGAGATTCATAATATATGGGCAAAGGTTTTAAAGGACAGTAAGAAAACTATACAATTTAATGCTGAGTTTCAAGGTCTGTGCAAAATTAGAAGCTCGCTTAATAAAATATAGTCATTTAGAAACTTTGGTATTCTATATTATTCAGAAACTAGTATATGGGACCACTTTCTGAGAAGTGCCATTCCTAAGAATTAGGACAGCACAGTTGAATTTAGTGTTAATGCTTATAGTGGCATTTGCAAGAAACAACAAAGATGAGTAATCACATAAAGGTGATAGTAATTGATGGCTTTTATGATTGCAAATGAATGTATTTTACTACCCGTAGACAAAGACTTGAAAAAACTGATTTGACAAAGCAACAAACATTAATGTTAAGTACAACCTCATAAGTTTCCTTTGGTGTTTTTCAGTTCCTGTCTTAGACTTCAATCATTATGGTTTTTCATAAAAGTATGGTGAACATTTTGATATTGTATTAATTCATAAAGGACAAAAAATGCTGTCCATGTCACAACATCATGTACATTTAGTCTCTTTTTGCCTTACTCCTCACTCCATTGATACAATGATAAATAATTAGAATGTTTTAAATGAGAGTATGACATACATAACTGCCAGCAGTCATCGTCATTTTACTTGTGTGTACTCATGTATAAGCACCATGGTTAATTGTGATTTTTGTATCACTTGTTTTTCTGGACAAAATATATTTTTCTGGTCAATTTGTCTCCAGAAATATCCTTTTTTTAAAAGTAAGTAAAGAATACCTTTAGTATCTTGATGTCTTGAAATACTGAATTCTTTTCTCAACCTTTTTTGTTGTGAATTATGTTAACACAGTGAGGGAATCTGAGTACTATTGTGATAAAGAAAAAAAGAGCTAGAGAACAAGAACAAGCCTGAAATCCTTGCCTCACACCACTTAGCTGTTGCTTTACTCCCTGACTGATTTGGGTTGCTCAAAATACGCTCTCCAAGACAATATCTGGGCATGGTCTAGGGATGGTTCACTCCAGATCTGTTCATGATGGGATTGTAGCAACTGTGGTTTTGTTATCCCTTCCAAATCCTCCAAAACTTATCCCAGCAGTCTGTGCATCTTCCAAAGCCACCTCATATCCTCACACCAAACCCTTGTTTCATCCATTAAAAAACAAGTAATTATAATATAGCCTTCACATTATGTTGCATTCCTTGAACTGAAAAAAATCCACACAAAATAACAGTCATGTTTCAGGGATACTATATAGAGTCAGAGAAGCTGAAGGACCAAATAGTTTCTAGCACGAAAGCAGCAAGTCTGATCCAAGAGAGGTTATTCCTAAGCACTGTGAACATCAACCCCTCCATGCTGTCTGGCCTGAAGGGCATGGTTATCTAGATATCCATGCAAAGCCAGATATCTCAAAGTCATGCACAGTGAATATATTATTCTTAAAACATTTTCCAGTAAGAAACAAATAAATGACAGGTTTTAAAAAAGACAGTTGTAATGGTTAACATAAAACATGGAAAATTATTGTCCCAGTATGGCAGGATAAGATAAAGCCTCACTGCTGGCTTCAGTTTCTTTTGGACCCCTTTCTGTGCAGCAAAGCCAGAAAGGCTGTTATAATCTACTCACTGTCACCAAAATTACCAGTCTTTTCTAAAGTAATAATAGTAATGTGATAATAACTCTTATTGTAGAGATACAGGAAAGACATTAGAGGATAGATTACTTTCCAGCATCTGCAACTCTTACTTATCACAAATTTCTAAGAGAAGATGATTGAACTTCAATTAAAAGAATAATGCTAAGCAAATCATATAGTAGAATATGTGCTTCTGAGCTTTGTTTTCATTACTTATTTTAAACTTTTCTACATGTGTGACAGCTCCRTATTTGAAATGGACACATGGACGGTAATCCCACCATTCTTGCTTTGACTGTGTTATTGGCTCTTTTCCCTCTAAACTGGAGTTCGGTACTTGAGACATACATCTGGTGTGTTTGCACAGCACTTAGCAGAAGTAGAACAATATGTATTTTTTCTTCTAATATTGTTAGTTTAGGAAGCAGGCCACCGAAGACATGAGATCTTTTATCCTGTGCCATAAAATCACATCAAAATACTGGATTCTGTGATTTGGCCAATCATTCTTTGTCAAACTATTTTTATTTAGTCATAATGATAGTCCCAGGCCAGTGATCATGGGGGCCATTCACCCATTTGTTCCCCCAAGATCATGGTTATAGTGTCCATGTCTATTGGGATTACCTGTGAATGAAAAATATAGAACATCAATGGTGAATTATTTGTCCTAATGCACGGGCTGGGTGGGAACCGTGGCACATTCTACCATCGACAAAAAGGGATCCACCATGTACAGTCCTGCCATTTGATAAAGACTTCATAGTCAATAGAAAGGGCCTCCATGTTAGATTAAAATTATTTTATTCTGGTAGCCTTTAAAAGCCACTTTCCACTGACTGTAGAACTTAATCTATTTAGGGGGACTAGCGCACTAGGCACATGAAATTAGATAAAAAGCAGGTAGACTAGGCCCTAACTCTGTCTTAATGAAGAAGTCCTGGAAAATCTAATTCATGGCTGAATATCTACGTATATTTATTAATTCTCAAGGGGGTTTTGTTTTTCCATTCGTAAGTTGTTTTTCAGAAAACAGCAGTTCTATATTGCATATATACATACAAAATTCCCACATCACTGTCATTTTAAACAGTAAACTAACAAGACTGCAAAGTAAATCTTAGTACAGTGAGAAGAGCATCACAATAAAAAAGTTAAAAATGCAGAAAATGCTTTTAAATTTATGCTTTGAAATCTGTTAAAAACAAGTTTCATTGCTTTTGTTGTCTGTTGGGAGATTTGAATATAATCTTGCCAAATGTGCCAGCTATTAGATCATGTTATTCAGACTACGATTTATACCTTATTTGTTTTAAAGGAGCAGATTCATATAGTTTGCACAAATGAATCTAATATACATATATAAAAGGAAACACACAATTACTAGTTCTAAAGTTATGACTGTTACTGTTTGTTGCTGTTCCAAAAGAGTTGACATACATGCTATCCGTGCTTTTTGTTATGGTAATAACTAATAGTTTGTGAGGCTTACAGCACCTTCCCCAGTACCAGATATAATGTCTCTGCAGTCTGATGCTTGCATAGGTGCACTTTGTTTTGGCTGCTAAAGAAGCAGTGGGCAAAAAATTTCCCTGCAAAACCTTCGGAGATATCTATTCATCATGATGTTGAGGTGGAGTGATCTCTAAGGAGCAGTCTGACCAACAGAAAGATTAAGAGTAAAAATAAGACAAGTATGCTCTACAAAATAAAATGATAAGTTTTCAGCATTAGGTAACATATCAACTGTTTCTTTGTGTTTATTTACTATTTAAAGCATATTACCAAATGTTATGCTTTTTTAGGTGGAATGGCTTAGCAGGAGAGAGGAAGCTTGAACATTTCTCTTTCCCTGGCTGTTACATTCATGTTTGCTGAAACTTTCTGAATGGAGAGATGGATGGTGTGTTCTCTATTAGAGCACATGGATATGATCCTTTGGGGAAGCATCAGGGCAGCAAGCCTTGGGACACACAGCAAGCAGACAACCTGTAGCTAGACTAGAGACCTGATTCTTGAAAACAGCAAGGAGCATGCAGACAACAAGGCCTCTTGAAATAAAGAAGCTTTAAGAAATAAAGAAATTTAATTTAAGAAATAAAGAAGCTTTCCTAGAGATGGAGATAGAATCACACAAAGTTTGTTACAACTCTGGAAGACATAAAAAATTCCAAGAGTGATACATTTTCAGACCTTGGTTTGAATCTTTTTCACATGGCTTATCTGAACAATTTTCTACTTCTGTTCTAATAAAGTGTGAAAGGTGATTTTTGTTGGTTTTTTTTTTTTTGTGTGTGGATTTTTTTTTTTTATGTGTAAAATTAAAAGCAGGTTTTTTTTTAGCAAAGTGGGATAACAGAGTTACAAAAATGAGGAAACATGACAGAACATGTTATCAAGGCAACACTTCCCTTTCCTGGCATTCCCTTCTCCCACAGAGAAATTTCTTCTGTATTGTAGTTCTTGTTTGTTTATGTTGGGGAAATGACCCCATTTCATCCTGTGCCACCCTGCATGCTCTTCCCCAGAACTGACTTCCTTGGCCACTGTCTCCCACTTTCACCCTGAGATCATTAACCTTCAAATAGTTTCTTATAAATAAGTGACTTTTCCCTTTAACTTAAAGTGGGAGATACTATTGTACCTTAATTCAGATGCAACCATCCTGATATGTGGAGGACTCCTTGTATTATATGTTCCTTATTACTGCATTATAATACTTCTGATATCTGGCCCAARTTATTGTATAGTGCAAATGCTGTAAGGTGGGGGTGGTTTTTTTTTTACCAATTATCATAGGATTTTGGCCTGAAATTCAGACTTGTGTTCTGATTTTTGGTTAGTCTTTCTTGCTAGTGCTTTATCCTTCTAGTTTATAGCAATTGTTTAGAAATCATATATCAAAGGAAACATCATAGAAACATCTTAATATCTCCATATTTGACAGGTTACCACAACTTTTCACTGAGCCAAATATGAGACAATAAATCAATAGATGAAATGCAATGAGTAACCAGATGATTAAAGTAACAACATACCACATGCTATTAGGTCTAGGAGATCAACCACACCTGTCGGTAAGTGTTCTACTGAGCACAGCAAAAATGCATAATACAAAACTGACTCTGCCCTAAGAAGACAAATCAGATATTGTGAGCATGCAAGGTGTTGAAGAAAGACATCTTGGATAGGAGGAGACAAAGTCTGTTTACAGCAGGAATCTGTCTGGACTCTAATTAAGCTATCTCTGAAGTCATGGGGTGGGGGGTAGGAGAGGGAAAGGGAGATTGAGAGGGAAAGATGGGTTCAGAATTTGAGTTTCTACCAGTGTCTTAAACACATACCTTGAGAGGCTCTTCCTTTTGCCTTCATTGACTGGAGGTAGAGCCCAGACGGCTAGCTTATACTTGGAGCCTAAAGTTTAAATGGTTGATTTTAGGTGAGCTACTAAAGAAATACATCCATTTCTACCACAATGGGAGTGGGCGATACATAAACAGTTTCACTCTGCAGGGAGTAAATAAATACTTGTAAATGTCCGCAAATGTGATGCCAACAGTGAAACTATTCCAAACCACAGGAATGTTGAAGGCATCTTTATCCTCCCTCCTTCTGGAACACTGAGAAACCTCATTACAGGTTATGTGATCTCTTCTTCAAAGCTTTGGACCTCACCCCTTTTCTTCATAATGGAAACAAAACACTTATTAAATATTTAAGACAGCTGAAAAATCTAAGTCTGTGTGTGCTATGATTTTTTTTGGCTATGTTAACAAATGTATAGTGTTGTTATGTGATGCAGGGAAAAGCCTGTGTGAACAAAATGAATTAAGAAAAAGAAAAATGAGGTCTTAAATAGAAGACATTTTAGTCGTCTTTAGTTATTTAGTCATTTCAGTCATACCAAAGGAAAAAAATGTGATACTTGGAAGGGATCTTGGAAAACATACAATTACTCTATGTCATGCACCATTTACTTAGGTATCGATCATTAACATTTCTCTGCTTTGTTCTGCTTACATTCAAAGGATTTTCTGTTCTAACTACTCAGGCAATTAAGGCCCATAATTGTAATGTGTCCATTTTTTCTTTACTTAACTTTCTTATTATAAAAATGGCTACCAAGAGATATATTTCATGTAAGTTACATATTTAGAGACCATCTGTTGTGAAAACATTTCCTGCAGAGAGAATTTATCAGCGTCTGACTTCAGCTCCATTTATCTGCTGTTATTTAGTAAAATGATATAATACAGAATTTTAACTGCAGCAACTTATATTGATCAAATTGTGTGTTCCAATAAAGATGAACTCTCTTAATAAGGTTTTCAAGATTGTTATATAGAGTGCTGATTTCTGTCCTTTCCAGAGTAAGAGAAATTTGTACCATGAGCAAAAYTTCAGGTGTTCTACTGTTTTCCACTGAAGTATGTTCCCCCATATAATTAAAAAAAAAACCCACAAACAAAACAAAACAGTCCTAATTATATTTGGACTGTACATTTCTAAAGTAGCACARTATTGTTTCAATTAAATAACTTCCAACGTTTCAGAGACAAAAATGGACCTGGGGCTCTGATATTAATTCTCATGTAAAGCTTACCTAGAACCTCTTTCATTTCCAAATCCAGTAACACTGGAAAAATTTCTGCTGTATAATCATCACAATAGACCTGTAATTCATAATGCAATATTTGCTTTACTAATGTGGATCCGAGGAGAGAATTTTGACCTTATATAACATTATATTTTCTCTATTAATGYTTTTTTATAAATAACAATARCAATAGCAATAATAATAACTACCTTGTGTAAAAGCACAGTGAAATATCTATAGGCAAATGAAACAGTTCTTTTCTCAAAGGSCAGTAAATCTGAGAGAATCACAGGCACAGAAAGGTATAAATAATGTGTGAAAGACAGACTTGGTTTAGGAAGAAGTGATAATTTCTTTTCTGTAGATTTATACCCTGTTCACTTGAATAATGTGTTTTCATGTACTGTTTGGATTACTGAACTTTACATCCTATAAGTGCTTGCCTCTCTTATCTAGTGAACAGAGRGAAGCAGGTAATGTTGCAGACCTCCAGAGGAAGATGCTATCTACCAGAATTTAGATATCTAGCATTSAACTGAATTCCTAATTCACTTGTCTCTGACTGACTGAGTTGTCCCATTGTTAGGACTSGTTCACTAAACAATGAAACACAGGTTTATTTTAAATAATCTCACCTGGAGATAATTTTGTCTCATCAGAGCAAATAAAAGATAAGATAGYCTCACATTATAAATGTAACTAATAATATTTTTTTTAGATGAAAAAGTGTTATTAATTTTATTTTTAAATGACAAATAGAGAAAGTAATTTATATACACATAACTTCACAAGAAATCAGACACTTCTGAGTTGTTTTCAGGGCTGTAGTGCAGATGACTTTTTCCGTAAGTTTAATTAGGTGGTTCTACAGGCATTACTGTTCTCTGAAATGTATTTGGGTCTTCTGCTTGTTTGTTTGTTTATTTTAGGACTAACAGGGATTTTTCTTCTTTCAACATGGTTATTTCAGTAGTTATCTATTTTAACATTGATTGCAAAAAATATATTTGAAGGTAGACCATGCTAAGAAAGGTATGAGGAAAAGACATGAGAATGAAAAGAGACTCCAAACCAAGAGGGAAGAAAGATCATCACAGAAGCTGAACTCAAAACTTGTATATATGGGGTAAGTATCAGAGAATAAAATGCATGCCTCGCTGCTTTGCAGTATCAATTTCTAATAAAATGCTTTTCGTCCCACCCCCAATCTGTGTGGGTTTTTTTCACTGTTACTACTTTTTTTTTTTTCTTTTTCTTTTATTGAGGTGTTTGGTATTTTATTCTTGTAACTAAAGGGGAAAACAAGAACATATAATTGCTTTTAAACTGTTTGTTATTTTATACTTTTCAGTCATGTCATCTGGTATTCATCTCTTCTTTAAACTYAATGGCCAAGTTTTCAGCTGCTGTAAATTGCACAATACTAATAAAATCAAAGGCACTACACCAACTTTAATCAGCTGTTCATCTGTTTTCAGAGATGTGTTATATTTAATATCTCCTTACAGTAATAAAGTAAAATAACTCTGAAGTTTTTTGCTGTCTTTCTCTGAATTTTGTATTTGTCTTTCTTATATCAAGGAGAAGCTATCCTTCTGACATAATATTTTCAGTATTTTAATTTATTCATTTCATAATATTCTACCACTTGGTTTCTTTTGTTGACAGCCAGTGGGCATTGAACAGATGTTTCCCCTGAGCTTTTTAAAATTATACTTATTTGTTATTTTACTTTTTCTAGGATGGCTACACTTAATTTAGGATCCAGCCATTCGTGCAAGTTCAAATTGTTCCTTCTATTGTACATTAGCTTGCATTTCTCTACAGTGACTTTCATTTGCTTTCATTGCCCAGCTACACATATTATCTCCACTTCTGAAGCTCCTCATAACCTTCTGAAGACTGAWAACAGCGTTGTCATCCAAATATTTAACTTACCTCATGTTCTGGATTTCTGTTTAAAAAATATGTATTATGTTAATGCCAACTTTAGTACCAAAAATAACTTGGAACTTTTGTAGGTCTACTTATAATCTAAATCTACATTAATTGTTAACTTTTTTTTYCCCTTTTCGCAGCTTTTTATTTCATTTGAATTGTTTCAACTTGGTGACAGGGCTTACCGTTCACCAGTTCTGCTTTTTCCTCTTATCATCCATAGATCAGTAACTTAAAGGCTTYTATTGCCAGTACACATCACATATCCTGCAATTATTTTGTTGATCATTTCTGCTTTTAACACTTTAAAGTGTATTATATGCCTTACATACTTTAATTCAGAAGTGATGGGTTGTGAATCACAGTCTCATTTATTTGCGTAAATTAGATTCTTGATTGGATAACGACTCTTGTGACAGTCTAGCATGAATAGGCTAATATAATAGTTAAAAGTCAAAAGTCAGTGCTTAACAGATTCATCTCACACTAGGCATTTGGTGGCTGTGAATTCCATTTTGGGAGTAAGATGCCTAAAACGGAGGAAAAGAAACACATAGAGATTCTGAATCATGTCACAGCTAAGTCCTTTTATAGATTTGAACCCTGAATTTTCTGTCTGTACATTCCTCATCTGTAAAATGGAAAGCTGTGAATATATGAACACTATAGACTGCAAAGTGCCCGGTTCCATGTTAATGCGGTCCTGTAGAAGCAGACCAGAGGAGAGCAAGTAGGATAATCAGAGATGTAGAAAGAACAGTAAATGAAGAAAGAATGAAGAAAGTTTATATAACCTAAGGAAAAAAGAAAAAGAAGATATATTCATTACATAAGAATTAGCAGTACAGAGGAGGAAAATAACTAATTATCCATGTCTGTGATGGTATGAATTTAAATTTCAKCAGGAAAAAAATGTTTAGTAAATGGGAGAATGGTAGTACCTTTTAGGAGGTAGATTGGTGGTGTGGCAGTATAATTTCCAGTAGTGGAAGTCTTTAAGAACAGGTTCTGGCAATAGCTCTCAAAAGTGATCCTGAAAGAATACTGGGCATGCAGTTAACTGTRTATTTTTCAATATTCAGAATCTGAGTTATACTTCTTCATTTTCCTTGCTCGAGGGAGGAGGGAGTTCAGATCAATTCCACAGTCCAAATCCTTGCAAATTCTCAACTTGCCATTTGCAAAAAGCCTTCCTTGTCTCTTATAGCTGAGGAAATAATCACAGGAAGATGAAAAGGAGATATATTCATATTCCATTTTC
>JASVER010000002.1:4596959-4708969 GCA_030449065.1 Oceanodroma leucorhoa
TTTAGTTTAGTTTAGTTTAGTTTAGTTTAGTTTAGTTTTTTTCCCCAAGTGCCAACTTTGCTGAGAGGTGAAGAAATCTATATAGGGATATCTTGATGTCCTTATGATGATCTGTGTTGAATAAGCAAATCTATGTTGATTTGAGAAGCAAACATCCAGGCTGCAGAATGCAATTGTCCTTGCTATATTATTATGGAAGTGTCAGCCATTTGCAAATAAGTAAGTGCTCTTGTTTGTGTGCTGTGTATGCACAGCAGACAAGAGGAATTAGTGTTTTTTTTTTTTTTTTTTTTTAACAGACCAAAATTTAGGATGGTGCCTTCACTTACAAGAGGAGAATTCAGGAACAAATAATTCCAATCAGCTCAGATGAGTTATATTTGAACTACTTGCAGGTATTTAGAGGAATGTCCCATATCTTCATAAACTTTTGTTTAGCTAGCTGAGACATTAGTCTTCATTGCACTCTTTAGCTACTAACCTAGTAAGAAAAAAWAAAAGAATGTATTTTGGATTAAAAGAATACTTGTACATTAGGAGAGAAATTTTTGGAAAATACACATATAGAGAACACAAAGGCAAAACAAACAAACAAACAAACAAGCAAGCAACTTTATCTGTTTTTTGCTTATATAGTCTGTATTTGTTTCCCAATTTAAGGCCTGTTGTATTTGAGATGTCAAGATTACTTCTAAAGAAAGACACTGACATCTAAACAAGAGCCACTCCAATACCTATCTTCTAGGCATCTGGTCCTATATTGTATCCCATATTATAAGCTAAATTCAGATGGCTGATTTAGAACCCTATCAACTTAGACTGCCTTTGTAATCATTACAAAGATATGTGCCTTTACTTGGTTGTTTAAATTTTGAGAAGGCTGAATTGTCTTCTCATCCCTTTCCTTTGATTACTAGGATCTCATCCGAAGCACCTTGGAGAAAATGGTTCAAAGCTGCACTAGGGGAGGTTCAGACTTAACATTAAGAAGCATTTCTTTACCAAGAGGACAGTCAAACACTGGAACAGGCTTCCTAGAGAGGTGGTCRATGCCCCAAGCCTGTCAGTGTTTAAGTGACATTTGGACAATWCCCTTAATAATATGCTTTAACTTTTGGTCAATCCTGCAGTGGTCAGGCAGTTGGACTAGAAGAACATTGTATGTCCCCTTCCAACTTAATTATTCTATTCTATTCTATTCTATTCTATTCTATTCTATTCTATTCTAATCTAACATTCTCAAAATTAAATAAGATGAAACCAATCATTGATAATAGAGACAACCAAAAAACCCTGAGTTTAGTGTTTAGATTCCCAGTACATTTTATGAAATAACTTGAACACCTAAGCATATATGAAACTGTGATTAGTTGTGTGACACTGCTGAGAGTGCCCAGGCCACCTAGCTGCCATAATGCAGTATTTTCAAGAGAGAATCATAGTTCAGGCCTTTCATGAGCTGAATCTCCCAGTTGGAATACTTTTCTCTCCCTAATGACTGTCTAGAGAATGCAGGTTGCTATCTGAAGGGCCCCTTGACTTAGATGCAGTGAATCTGTGCTTTAAAATGTGTTTTCTTTTTGCAGTGCTTTTGTATTCAGATATGTTACATTAATGGAGCATAAACAATAAACAGGTTGCACACACATGCAACTTGTAGCTGGATACATATAGCAGTTCTGTATGTTTCTGGGATATTAGACCTCTCTGGAAAAGACCAAATTTTTTCTGTAGTACTGCAGAGAAAAACCAGAAGAGAAAAAAAAAAAAAATCAGTGTTTTACAGAAACTAGTAACTCCTTATGCAAGAAAGAGTTCAGATCTGAACCACTTTCTTAGTGATATGCAAATGATCTGATTACTAAATAAACATAATTTTCTTCTATAAGAATTGGGTGTGAAGTTAAGGCCTGAACTGATTGTCCAACCAGTAGTCTTGCATTTTTGATTAGGGTCACTATGACTGTAGTTAACTGAGAACACACACCAAATAAAAGAGAAAACAAAATATCATGTTTGTTTTGGGTATTGCAATAGACTGAAACAAAGCTTACTAATGTTCTCCAGATTTAGCTAAAGAACTATGGATGAAATACAATAYGTAAGTTTATTACTTGTAAAATCTTTCACTGTTTTGAAAAAGTCAAAAAAACCCTGCACTTGCGTATTATTTCCCATTGGCATTTTAAATGTAGGTGGGATATAAAATATTTTTGGAGTTGAAAGCTATTGGATTCTATTAACCATCTATATTATATGTAAATCAAGAATACCYTCCCTGGAGGAAATAGCAAAAATTATCAAAGGCAGCCAATTAATTGTTCAAAGCTACACCGGGGGAGGTTTAGACTAGACATTAGGAAGCATTTCTTTACCGAAATGGTGGTCAAAYACCGGAACAGGCTTCCTAGAGAGGTGGTCAATGCCCCAAGCCYGTCAGGKTTTAAGAGGCATCTGGACAATGCCCTTAGCTTTTGGTGAGCCCTGAAATGGTCAGGCAGTTGGACTAGATGATCATTGTAGGTCCCTTCCAACTGAATCTTTCTATAAATATTTTGATAGCCTTAAAAAGCCCAATTCAGTTCTGTTAAAACACTGTTAAGATCACTTATCAAACACCTTAAGATCAGCCAAATCATGTACCATGGAAAAGCACTGTTCACTTGGAAAATTTCAGTCATTTGATTCCCAATTTATTYTGATACAATATTAGAGACAAAATCTAGTTCATTATCTGTATCCAGAGTTCTTTTTAGCATTTATTTTTAATACAGTACAACAGACAAAGCAAAAATACTCCATGAAACAAACTGGCTACCCGTTCTCCCTTCATCTGTTATAAGAATAATCCAGACACACTGTTAGATTGGTTTTCTTATCAACAGGGAGGCTGCAGCCAGGCAAGATTCTGGCAAASAGAGCTACTTTTTCTCCTTTTCAACTTGAGTGTGTTACCTCGGGGGTGGGGGGCGAGGACAAGAGGGGAGGCAACAATCAAACAAAGTTGCCTTGTACAGAGAGAGGGTATTATATTCAGTCTGACCTTGACCTACAACTCTTGACATCAGCTCTGGAAAATGTGTCAGTTTTCTTGCCTGGTTTGTTCAAGTGGTGAAGCCTTGCTACTACTGTAAAGGCATACTTTACATACACACACAAACACAAGTGCGCTTATTTCTATGAAGTCAGAGGCAACAAAGCTGTCTTTGTATCTAGCAAATATAATTCTTTCCTCCTTGCATAATTGCTTAGATGTTTTTGTTTGAAATTCTATTCACATTGACAGTTCATGTATGTGTGAAACTGGTTTGAATGATGTCTACATTCATTAGTTTTTCCACAGTAACTATTTCCCTTACAAGGTACATGATCCCAGAGCAAAGAAAAGTTAACAATTTAAAACTCTGAGGGTGTCTTTGTTGGGACCAGTATAATTTTTTAGTTCACATTCCTTTCACTTACTTAGTTCCTGTAATCCCTGAAGAGAACAGAGTCAAACTTTGTGTTTTAATTAGGATTTTCAGTATTTATGGCCTGGAGCAATGAAAGAAAAAAGAAATTCTAGGGTTGTTGTGGGAAAAAAGAGTGGGCCAAGTTTGCATTCTTGTGACTGTCATTTACATTTTCCAAGAACAGATGTCAAAAGTGAAAATGGTTTTATGATTCACAGCCCAGTATGACTAAAAGTAACCAAGAGGATTTTGCGTGAAATATTGGTAAGAAACATCCATCAAAGATAGTGAATTTAGGCAAGGAATGCCACTCTGTGAGAAAGAGAAGAGACTGGAATTACAGCAATTATGATAATAACTTAGGTTCAGGAATAAAAATTCCACAAATTAGTATGTTGCTTTTATAAACACAGATGCTATAGATGCATTGCATTGGTACCAAGGGCTGCAGAATTTAGCAGGGGCAGTTGACAAGCTGATCTTGTGCCAGGCAACTGAAGCTTACAAAAATTTCAAACCTGATATTACTACAAATGTGCACAGATTCACTACAATACTGAAATATTGAAAAAGTACATCTTTGCCCTCTTTTGCTTTACAACAGAAGTTTATTAATGTGTCAACTGTATAGCATTCAGAAACGCCAGATGAATGAACCATAATTATCCAGGTTTTGCTTAATGATGCAGCTTTCTGCTCTGTCCTTATGGGTACCTGACTGTTTCTTGATGAGTGTTTAACAGTCACTGTAGGACAAACTGTGTAAGGGGATCAGKATAATCACTATTGGTTATTTCTCAGTGAACATCATGCAAATCTGGTATAGCTCTATGGTAGTTTAATGGAACTAACCCATTTCCAGCAAAAACACCATCACAACTCTTTCTCTTTTCAGTGAAACTTTGTGCATTAAAATGTTTACAAAATCCCAAAGAACCCAATTTAATAGAAATGAAGCTTCAAAGAGTAAGTATTCAACRAAAAGGAGGGAAAAAACACCTTAAAAAACCAGTAAACCTGTATCAAATATCTAAATAAATAAATCTGTTATTAAAAAAAATGTTCTTCATCAATGCCCCTGGAATCAAGTTTTGTTCTTTTCTGAGGGAATGAAAGAAAAGGGAGAGGGCTGGTTTAGTGGATAAGTTATGACAACCCTTTTTGTTGTTGTTTTTAATAAATTTACTTTAAGAAATAAAGAGGTAAAACTATCTGAAATGACCCAGAAAAGAAGAAGAAAAAAAAAAAAAAAAAAAAAGGAAAGAAAGAGGATAAACATTGTGAGAATGAATTTTTGTTTAGTAGCTCTGTTCCAGGTTCTATTTGCTAGGTGCTCTAGATGCTCTGTAAGAATGTGGGAAGATTACTGTAGAAAACACACATGAGAGGAGAATCAAAATTTAAAGGTACCAKTGAAAGGTAGCAACCAAGAACCTACCCACCTTTGTTTTTTGATGCTAATTAGATGCTTAACTACTAACCATGTCTTTGAAAACTCACACTACAGTTAAATAAAAGACACTATAAACCAAGCAAATATAATTAACAGTTGGAAAGGGAAAAAAGAACAAAATAAAAATTATGAGAAAAGTGTAGCTACCTGGATCAGCTATATGCATAGATTAACAGTTCAATATTATATGAAAAGTGTTTTCTTCCTTAGTAGAAAAGCAAGTGTCTCACTCAAGATAGTAATGATTAGGTGAGTGGCTGACTGTTTATATAATTTAAGTGGAGATGAAATTTAACAAAAAACATGAAAGAAGACTGTCTTTTGAAGCTGCTTTTTAAYGTTGCAATGGTTTAAAACTAAAGAATAGTTTAAGCTGAGATAAGTGCGAATCAAACTTAATATATGCTCCACTAGGAAAAGAGATTAGAGAAATGAAAATCAGTTAGCTATACGGTAGTTGATGGATACTCACAACTAATTTCAAATAGGCATTTATTCCAACCCCTCATCATTTCTTGAGGTATAGACAAAATTTTTCATGTTCTATCATCCATTAAGAAAAGTGTCAATTTAGCAAAAAGGAAGTGTAACAGGGAAAAGTATCCATAAAGATACTAACAGATCCMAAACTAACAGATTCAAAGCTGAAATTTAAATGTCTGCCACTTTTCATACAAGTATCTTAGTATTTGTAGGCTTCTCAGTACTTTTGAGCTCAGCCTCTCAGAAGTCTTTAAAAGTGCTTGATATTTGCACATATGTGGAAACAAACCCAAACCCAAAACCAAAACCAGCAACACCAATCAACAATCAAAAAACTCTCTATCTTCCACTGCATAGGTCTAACACTGAATACTATTTATTTCAGAATGGCAGTTTCTGAAAGCTTTATTAGCATGTAAAGGAACTTGCAGAGTGTCAATGTAAAGTTTGCCTTATTTGTGACTTTTGACTCCCATTTGTCTACAAATCAATATCAACTGTCTTCTCACTGGTTGCTGGAAAAATAGTCAGAAAAGTTCTTTATGTTTTATTAATAATTGCAGTTCAAGGCACAGTATGTCACTATAAAATAATGCAAATTAATTCTGGACATTAAACTATCATAAATGTTCATAAAAATATTGCAAAATGTATTTTCATTGGGACAAGGAAATCTGAAAAGTGTAATTAAAACATTTGATCAAGCTTCTACAGGGATGAAAGGATCAAAATGAACAGCTGTTCCATAGTGGTTTTCTCCTATCAGAAAAATGTTGGTAATGAATGAGTTATGCTCTTTGTTATGTGGAATTTTTTTGCTGTGTGCATATATGCATAAATCTGAACTTATATGAACAGTCTGACTGAAATGAACGAGACATCTTGTATTAGACCATCAGAATTTTTTACTRAGTATATATTTTGAATGATTTAAATAAGCCACAGAGTTCAAATTAAAAATATATTTGGAAAAAAAATTGATATCTAGATGTCTTGAGATTCATTATACCAGTTTCACCAACTATAAAGAAGAAACTCTAGTTGGATTTACTTAAGTTTATATATTTGTCTAAGAGGAGGGGAATATAAAAAGTTCTTTTACTAATATCTACTTTAGAATCATAGAATCACAGACTGGTTTGGGTTGGAAGGGACCGTTGAAGATCATCTAGTCCCACCGCCCTGCCATAGGCAGGGACATCTTTCACTAGAGCAGGTAGCTCAAAGCCCCATCCAACATGACATTGTACACTTCCAATGATGGGCATCCACAGCATCTCTAGGCAACCTGTTCCAGTGTCTCACCACCCTCATTGTAAACAATTTCTCCCTTATAACCAGTCTAAACCTATCCTCTTTTAGTTTAAAACTCTTGCCCCTTGTCCTGTCAYTAAAGGCCTTGGTAAAAAGTCTCTCTCCACCTTTCTTACAAGCTCTCTTTAAGTATTGAAAGGCCACAATAAGGTCTCCCTGGATCCTTCTCTTCTCCAGGCTGAACAACCCCAACTCTTTCAGCCTTTCTTCACAGGAGAGGTGTTCCAGCCCTCTAGTCATTTTTGCGGTCCTCCTCTGGACCCACTCCAACAGGTCCATGTCTTTCTTGTACTGGGGGTCCCAGAGCTGGATGCAGTACTTCAGGTGAGGTCTCATGAGAGTGGAGTAAAGAAAACAGTACATGGCAGAAATTTCAAACTGATTCACAGAATATAATTCACTGCCCATCATGCACCTCCATATCCTCTGCCTGATGATAACCTGCTAATAGTCACGCTGCTTTTGTTGTCTGCTAAATCCCCGTGAAAATGTTTGCCTATCTTTAATGCCTTGATTGGAAGGCAACCATACACACATGCTAAACTACCTTGCTGAACAAAGTCAGAGGCACTACGTACTGGGAAATTTTTTATAGATCAGATTGTCATTTATCTCTTTACTTCTGACATTTAATCCTATTTTTGAAATCACTGCTATATGAAATTTGCTTTATTTTATAAGTGCAGTAAAGGTAGTTGTGTAATTTATCAGTGTGTGATGATAGAAAATGTAAATTTACTCCTTTTATGCATGGTGTACACAATATTTTCATGAGGTTATATTACGGAAAGCACACATTTAAATGGTATATGGCAGGGTGAAAATTACCAGCCTTTAAGAGCACCAGTTTTATGATAAATAGACGGTCTGTTATTTTATAACATGAAAATAATGTATAAACAGCTTTTGTTGCTGTTGCTGTTGTTGCTCATAAACAGGTCATCTATAAAGCAAAATAAGAAAAAAAAAAAAAGATGATGGCACTATGTTTTCATGAGACCAAATAAATTTGATAAAAGTTCATCTTGCATTTTCATATTGTACCATTTTACATAATCYATTAAAGAAAAGGCACCATATTGTCCTGGTTCCGGCTGGGACAGAATTAACTCTTTCCCCAGTAGCTGGAGGGGGTGCTGTGTTTTGGGTTTGGTAACRAAAGGAACGTTGATGGCCCATTGATGCTTTGGTTGTTGCTGGGTGGTGCTTGCACCGAGGACTTTTCAGCCTCCCCTGCCCTTCGAGGTACAGGGGGAGTTGGGGGGGAGCATAGCYGGGGCAGCTGATCCAGCTGGCCAAGGGGGTATTCCATACCATGTGACATCATGCCCAGCTTAAAAACCAGGGGAGTRCTGGGGGTTGGGTGGCAATTCATGCGGTTCGTTCGGAACACGTGGAGGTGAGCAGTTGCATTGTGTATCGCCTGTTTGTATATTCTGTTATTRTYRTTGTTATTATCACTGTTCTACTTTGTTTTATTTCCATTATTAAACTGTTTTTATCTCAACCCGTGGGTTTTCCTCCGTGTGCCCTCCTGATCCTCTCCCCCATCCTATCGGAGTTGGGGGGTGAGYGAGTGGCTGCGTGGTGTTTAATTGCTGGCTGGGTTAAACCACAACACATATAGTCCGATTCCTTACCTTGCTATGAAGGTGGTAACCTCACCAATAGTTACATATTTTTGGTGTGTAAACGTCACAAAGAAAAGATTCCTGGCACTTTTAGGCAGTTGCTCTTATGCRTTTTCTGAGGGTGTCTTTGATAGCTAAAAAATTGTGTAATAGATTGATTCTATTTTTACCTTTCAATGCTATTAATTCATTTACTTTCTCTCTCACCACTCTGTTTCTCAATGAGATGTCATTATAAAACATCATACTTTGCAGAAATCGATTAAGTACTGCTTAAAATTAAGTGTAGTGTTCAGAATGGAAATTTATTGTTAATTATATGAAATTAAAAAAAATCTCAGTATGCTTCAGTTGTCTTTCTTTATTGTGGAAGTGAAAATATCATTTTTAAAGTTCTCATATGTTACACTGATAGGAATTGCCATTTACAGTTTTCCATTGTAGATATGCACTGTACTTTCCTATAGCACTATTTTTTCTTATATGCCTACACAAAATAATTTAGAAATCCAAATAATAAATATAAGGAATTTCACACCTCAGGCCAATAYCAGTATCAAAATACTTGTAAAAATTTTTTTGGAATTGTTAGTAACAGTGTTATTAATGAGTTTGCTTGTAGTATTGAATTTTGTTTTAGATACTGTATAAAAATAGGAAAACCCATGTTTAAGAAACATTATACATCAYAGACTGAAAAATAAAATAAATGATACAAAATCCTACTGTCAGAGGCATGAGTTTATTTAGGCATGAGAAATAATTGCTAGGAGAAGGACAGTGCATTCAGAAAACTGAATGAAGATTTCTGATTTTATTGGTTGATTGCTTCACAAAGATCAAGACATAAACGGATTCATCAACAAATCTCAGAACCACAGCTGTCCCATTCCCAGGCCTAGTAGGAAATGTAGCCAAGCTGTGGAAATAATAACAGTAAAAGGATGGAAAATAAGAAGAGATCAAGATCAAGTCTAAAATTTTCAGTATACATTAGGTCCCAGTACACAAGGTTTATAGAGAATTACAAATTTACATAGTAGATATGAGGAACAAGTGAACCATAGTTCCTGAGGTACAGGAACTAACTATGGTTTATTGGTTTCCCTTAGATGAGGAGGCATCCAGTCTACTAAGGGGCATATTAACAATACATAAATATTTATCTTCTTTCTTGGCTATTGGGAAGCTCTGGAAATAGAAAAGTTTTTGCCCACCACCATCACCATATAGCTTTATATTTTTCTGTAGACAGTTAGCTCAAACAGTAGGAAAGGAAAKTGAACATCTTGAACTTTTCCTTTCTGTTTAGTAAGCTATTACACTTMTGAGACACTTAGGAATGAACTCTCAAGAGGGAGAGAGGAACTGTTTCCTGTCAGGAAAAGTCAATGCCTGCATATGCTTAGATAGTGCCTGCGGAACTACAAGAAAGGGAAATGTGAATTAAGATTGCATATTAAGATACATCTTGGCATCATATGTGTTGTTCAATTTTTTAAAGTTTTGGCCAGAGTTTGATGAACTTAAGTGTGTGTTTCTGGTGCAGCACAAACTTGAGTTACCTCTATATTTAGCCATACTGCACTTGATGGAAAATTTCTCTCCAGTTTACGCAACATTTCACAATAGTTTCATGCTCTGGGGAGAAGAGAAGGGAACAAGAGAAAAGAACCCTTCTCGTATATTTGCATGACTTTAAAACAGGGATGTAGATTAATACACTTCACTTAGAGTTTGAAATAAAATCATCCCTCAAAGATTTTACAAGTGTTGTACTTGCCAATTCTTGTATTTTTAAGTATTACGTATCTTTGTGACTCTGTAAGATGGGATAAGGGAATTACTGGGCTACCGTATGTGAAAAGAAGGGAGGAAGGCAAAAAGGCAGAAGGAAGGAAGGAAAGGGAGAAAGACAGAAAGAGAGAATGGAGGATGGGAGGGAGAAGGAAATGGGCAAGTTGTTGCATTTACTGAAGCACATATAATGTTTAGATTTTAAAAACATGAAGACTTTCCACCTAAATCTTTTCCTCTAAGCAATCTGGCCTTCTTGGCTAAAAATAAAGATCCTGCTGCCATAATAACATATTGCTCTTGATTAAAAATGTTCATTAAATAGAATTAAAATTCTTACTAGTGGCTAAAATTATTCCCTAAAAATAAATTATGGGCTAGAATTAATAGAAAAATTATACAGCCTAATAATGGTTTAGGATAAAGGTTTATCCAGATAAACTATGTACTTATTTTAGTGTGTAAAGACTTCTAATATGGTAAAAGRCATCAGACCTAAAGTGAATTCCAAACATGTGGGTGTTTTATAACCTGCCTGTTTAAGAACTGTGTCATAGCTGAACATTTTGAATCACCTTATTCGATCCTTTCTACTTTCTTTCTGTCATGTTTATTCATCACTGAATTATTCATCACTGCAGAAGTTAGGTTTGAAGAGTGGAGAGAAAGAGCAGGACAGAAGAATTGTAACTGTTTCCTTTTGGGAACACCTGAACCCTTCTAGCAGAGATTTCATTTATTACACAGTTATCACTAACTTATCCAGATTCATCCTTTTAGAGAAAAATCCAAAAGATTGTCAGCCTCGTGGAATGACCTGCTGGGGCTGTGCAGAGGTACTTTATCTTCCTAYGCTTCTGGAAATCTGGAAGACATAAGGTTAAATTCTTTCTCTCTTCCATAGATTGAGACCATAGAATGAGATCTTTCAGCTCATTCTCTGCAACTAAACAGGAGGACCTTGGTTAAAAGTGCTCCTATCTTTTCATATTCCTTCAAAAACCATTGAAATAATTACTTTCCTTTAGTCATCAGTCAAAATTTCTCTACTGTTTCTGCATAATCACATGCCATCACTTATCTTTCTCCCAAGCAGGGCAAATATAGAAAATGAATTCTCTATAAACATGTTATAACTGTGTGCTGTAAAGAGCATATGTAGGCAAACTGTCACTTAGCTCAGTCTCCCATTGATTCTAAACATCACTATTGGACTGATTTTTTTTGGACAAGGATAGCTCTGGGGCTGGGATTTATATAGTGGCTGTAGAGTGAGTTGAAGAAAAACTGTGATTAACGATATGAACATCTATGAAACCAGACAGAAATATCATATCTCTCTTACAGTATACCAGTCCATAACCATATTTTACCTCTAAAATATAACACTTTTATATCCATAATGTAAGACTGGTTAAATTAATAAAGCAATGATTTAATCTAGATAATCTTCCAACATTTATAATACATTTATGAGTTAGGATTTTCCAGGCAGCTGATTAACKGATTATTAACAAAAGTGTTAAGGTTTATTAGCAGCACCTTTGTACTGATATAAAGTTTCCAGACTGAAGATCTGTAAAAAATCAATATACTTAAACTTTAATATGTGCTAAGCAGCATCTCTGTAAAATGTGTTGATTCTTTTTCTCATATGGCAAACAGAATAAAGAAATTAAAACTGAAAAGAAAAATGTGTGCACCAGACTAGACTAATACCAAAATATGCCTATGCTGAGGAGGATGGGAGGAAATACAACACAGATGGCACTGATTTAACAAATATGGGACCTCGCTCAGTGCCTATTAAGTTAGCAGAAAAAGAAATCAGTTATCCACAGAAGCTCCAAACTGTTTTCACAGACAGGTGARCTCCTCTCGTATAGCAATCAGGTGTCTGGCTTGGCGTGGGGTTGTTGTCGTTGTGCTGGACTCCTGTGCCCAGCTGAGAGGTCCAGCCCTCTTCCATGGCTGTGTTACAGCCCCTCAGAAAAGAGACCAGAGAGACWCTTGTTCATGGGCTTCAGTCTTGTGTGATTCAGTTTAGATCTTACAGCACTGCTAGTCCTTATGTTCCTAATGACTGTGCAGGTACCTCCAGAAATAAATCCCTAGTTAATGCAATTTAAAATATTGAAATGGTGAGGCAAAGTGCTTGAGGGGTAAAGGTACAATACATGAGACCAGTACATTTTATAGAGCAAATATAAATTGTTGTTAAGATCTATAACTTTGTGGGCACTATTACAACACGTATAACTGCTACAATTGTGATTAAAAGTACTACTTGTTAGAAAAAGGCCTGCTATTATTGGAAATCTATTAACTAGTAATACAACACGTAAAATATCTATTTGTTATTCAAACAAAATATCTGCAAAAGAAAACAGTACTGCAGCATACTGGTCTCCAGCTGCTACATAAAAGATTGGGATGGATCCAACAGAAAACAGATATTGAATCAGATATTATTATTCATTTTTCTACAGTAAYTACTTCTTAAAACTATTATTTTTATTGTGTTATTCCTAAGGGTCCATTTTTGGGTCTTGGTTCTTGTACATATAAACCTGTGAAGAGTATAGACTGACATCATTTTGATTAGTACTAATCAGAAAAAATAAATATGTATAGAATCATTATAGAATCATAGAATCATAGAATCATTAAGGTTGGAAAAGACCTTTAAGGTCATTGAGTCCAACCATCAACCCAGCACCCATGCCCACTAAACCATGTCCCGAAGCACCACATCCACATGTTTTTTGAACACCTCCAGGGATGGTGACTCCACCACTTCCCTGGGCAGCCTGTTCCAATGCTTGACTACCCTTTCGGTGAAGAATTTTTCCTAATATCCAATCTAAACCTCCCTTGGTGCAACTTGAAGCCATTTCCTCTCGTCCTATCGCTTGTTACTTRGGAGAAGAGACCAACACCCGCCTCTCTACAGCCTCCTTTCAGGTAGTTGTAGAGAGTGATAAGGTCTCCCTCCCCTCAGCCTCCTCTTCTCCAGGCTAAACAACCCCAGCTCCCTCAGTATCTCCTGAATAGTGCATGCTCAGGAGGTCCAATGGATCTGGGATTTATTGAGCCAGATCCCCTGCACTAATGGGTAGCATGCGCCTCTTAGTGCCTGAAAACATCAAATTCCTTTTGCTTGGAAATTGATCTTCATTTGGACTAGCCTGTGATGTCTAAAAGCTATGTCTGTAAATCTAAACTATTCACTCTAGGCTTTCTTTAGGATATCAGAAGTACAAGAACCTGGAAAGGGGATTCATCAGGCCTAATGAAAGGGGATTCATCAACCCATTTTGGGTTGAATTGCCTTTTAGAACTATTTCTTTGTAAGCCTTACATAGTCTAACACTTAAACTCTTAAGACACAGCAAATAAATTTCTGAGCAATCTAATTCTTGATAATAGTGTGCAGTCGTTAGACAAAAGCATCTCTGCATTAGCTATGAGGTTAGAGCTGTAATCTCAGCCAGCATATCACCATATGTATAAAATAAATTAAAACTCTGTGCCTCAAATTTGTGCCTGGGCCATGATGTTTGCATCTCATATGTCGGTGTCTAAACCTTAACATTCACCTTGACCCTGTTGAATGTTGAAATTTGATAAAAAACTACTTCAGCCCACTACAAATCCAGTTAATTTGTGAAAAAGGAGGACATTTTTACATAAAAATAGTGGGGKTTTTTTGAGTTGTTTTCTAAGATTTTTATTTTTTCATGTGAGAAGCAGATTCGTACTGAGGCAGTATATCCATTTTGTAAGGAGTAAGATAAATGCTAAGTGCCTTAGGGACAAAAGTTAGAGCTGGTTTTCTTTTCATCTGGACAGAACATGGATCTGAGTTTTCTTACTTCACTCTGTCTGTATCTCCTTGGCCACTGTATGAGTAACACATAAAAGTGGAGGTATAAGAAGGCTCTGTCAACAGTTTCTATGTTCATTTGAGGATGTATTTGGAAGAGAAAATCYTTCAGCTTTAACCCTTTTCCTGATTTCTTTTCTTTTGTATAACAATATTTTGCTTTCAGTCAATTATCTTTTGGCTTGGGAGATCTTAATTTGCACTGTCATGGCCCTGGTGTCTTCTACTCCTGCCTCAGACGCATGCTTTCTGTTTTCCTAGCCATTTCAGGCACTGACACTTGGAGAAAACTATAAAACTATAAAACTTTTTTTTTTTTTTGGAAGGACCAGTTCAAATCCCCAGAGTGACTCACCGTGAGACCCGGTAATTTCTTGTGCAGTTTCTTAGCACAAGAAACATGYGGCTGGGGTTTGAGATCAAATCACCTTATTCAATACAGTCTATAAATAATTTTTTGCTTGTAACACATAAAACATGATGAACATCTAGTATGCCTGCTAGGCAACACATATTTGGATATGATTCTCCGTGGACCAAGCATGTTGTCATGTTCATTTCAATTTTCTTTTAAACTTGAAAATGGTGGTATTCTTCTTGATCCTTGTTRTGGTTTAATCCCAGCCAGCAACTAAGCACCACACAGCTGTTCACTCACTCCCCCCCCCACGGTGGGATGGGGGAGAGAATAGGAAGGGTTAAAGTGAGAAAACTCGTGGGTTGAGATAAAGACAGTTTAATAGGTAAAGAAAAAGCCACGCATGCAAGCCAAGCAAAACAAGGAATTCMTTCACTCCTTCCCATCAGCAGGCAGGTGTTCAGCCATCCCCAGGAAAGCAGGGCTCCATCATGCGAAATGGTTACTTGGGAAGACAAAATGCCATAGCTCTGAACGTCCCTCCATTCCTTCTTCTTCCCCCAGCTTCRTATGCTGAACATGACATCATATGGTATGGAATGTCCCTTTGGTCAGTTGGGGTCAGCTGTCCCAGCTGTATCTCATCCCAACTCCTTGTGCACTCCCAGCCTACTCACTGGTGGGGTRRGGTGAGAAGCAGAAAAGGCCTTGACGCTGTGTAAGCACTGCTCAGCAATAACGGAAACATCCCTGTATTATCAACACTGTTTTCAGCACAAATCCAAAACATAGCCCCATACTAGCTACTATGAAGAAAATTAACTCTACCCCAGCCAAAAGCAGCACATTTTCCATCCCTTAGTCCATACCATTTACATCATRTTCAGGTCCCACACTATCCGATAGATCTTCATGAACCACCAGCCCCCTTCCTGTCCTTTCATATAATACACAGATATCATTCTCTTAGTCTATGGACCACCCTTGCAAAATGTCCATAAAATGTCTTGAAAATGTCTATTGAGTTAATTTAGTCCATGACTTTGGGCTCCATCTCTTATGGTAGTCACCCAGGACAGGAGAGGTGGTGTGTTGCGTGGAGTTGTTGGGCACCAAAGTCAGCTCAGATCAGGTCACTGCTGCACTTGCACTGCTGCTTGTGAGGCTTGTCTTGCATTGGTTCAGGGGGTTCCTGCTATGGTAATTCCTATAACATGCAACTCAGATCATGGATTACAACAATTTAAGGGTATTTCCATTACAATCTCCACCCCTGGTCCCTTTGGGCCAGGTTATAGGGTTTAACATTGCAATGAACTAAAAGAAAAAATTAATCAGAAGAAAAACTCATTTTATTTTAAATAATGTCTATAAGTCTCAAAATGTTATATAATGCATGAATATCAGCCTGCTATAAAACCTAAGAAAAGCTGTTGAGCAGAAATTAGCCTTTAAATAAAATTTAAAGGCCTATAGAGAACACTCATCTTGAACAGAAAACGTAGCTTTTGTTCCATAATTGGAACTCGTAATGTTTTTCCTGCTAGATCTTATTAACCTATATATGCAATACACAACAAAGCACAGTACATTTTAACCACTTTAGTCTTTGTAAAATCTTGCAATTATAATCTCCAAAACATGTGAAGCTATTTTATAATGTTAATTAAGGGTCATGGAGTATTGTTGCCTACATAGTGTTACTAAGCTGGTGGACTGTAACATTTTGCTGGAGCTYCAGTTGGAACTCTATTAACTATACCTAAGTGGTTTGCTTATCTTCTTTGTTTAGCAGTTCATTTGACATGCAATAATTTTTTGTTATGAAAGAAAATACATAAAACRATGTTCATTTAAAATACAGAAGGGTTTTTTTTTCAGAATCTGTCTTTCTCTCTCTCTTTCTCACTAAYTCTGCATGAAGGAGGAGAAAAACAGCGTATTAATGTAGACAACAAGGTACTGGTAATAATGAACATTTCTCAGATAGCTGTGATGGATTAAATTCCCCCTGAAATATGGTTTCTGTTATCAATATTTTAATAATTCACAGTAGTATCCCCATAGGTTTGTGTAGTCCTCTAGAATATAAAAGGCTTTAAACCATTTAATAGAGAAGTTGTGTGTTCTTCCTGGGGTTTTTTGTTTTATAAAACCTTGCAAGAAAAGAACTAGATAAACTAGGCAGAAATGGACGTCAGTTTTATCATTGTTCTTCATTTGTGGCATCATTTCTACACRGGTAAAATAGGTATGAAGTGGTAGGACATCAGAGTGGTATTTGGCTAGGACAACAGCTAATGCAGTCCTAGATTTCCAGTTTCCTACTTCTCCCTGTGAAGTTCACCAAATTGGTCTGAATGTCACATTATAAGTCACTGTTTAGCTGAAGTAAGTGGTTGTAAGGTTCCCAGCAGTAACAAGTGACAGACCTTTTCATGAATGTTCAATAACAATTGAAAATAACAATAAGAGAAATTTCAAATCAGCCTCTACTTATTTCTAGGACATTTATTAAGCAAGTAAGCATCAGACACAAACCCATGATGCCCTTCTATAAGGCCTCCTCACAGAACCTCAAAGCATGATTTACTCATGAAGATTCTCCCAACCTTTCTTCACTTATGTGGAAACATAAATGAGCATAACAGCGTTATAAAGGATTCTTATACCCCTCATGTACGAAAACATGAAACTGATCTTCCCTAAAGGGTCACTTAGTTGAGATTATCATCCTGCAAAGGCCAATCAAAAGAGTGTTGCCCAATTGACACTCCTTCTAGGCTGTTTGTCTTTAGGTGGCTAACCTTAAACTTTTCTGCTGATAAAGGTAGTGGTCTGGCAAATGAGCAGGAGTAGATTTTCTCCATCCTTTCCTAAACAAAAAGGAAACTGAGCTGTTATTTTGCTGTACTGAACATGCCTCTCTCCCCCCTTGCTCTCTCTTTTTATTCTCAAAAATCAATGTAAAGGAAAACAAAAATATACTGATAAACCCCCACAGAAATTTTTTTATTTAAAAAATGTTAATAAATTAAAAAATAATTGACATTAGCAAACTCAGCACAAAATAGCAAATCAATAACAAATGTATCTTATTTGCTAGGATGAGGTATTTTACATGCTTGGTTTTACGTTTTTCATTGCCCCATCCTATAGAAGGGCATTTATACTCTTCACCACTTGACAAATGTCATTCTGTAATGCACAGTTATTCCACAGACTTTAAGATTAGTAATCAGTGTGACTCCTGAGACACTTTTCTACTATGGCATTGTGTCACTTGTAATAATCCTTCAAAAATTTTTCAGGATTTTTTTGTTGTTGTTGGAAAGAAGAGGTGATATTTAGTAATTCTTTTATCTACAAACTTCAGAATGGTCTTATTGCTTTGGATTCTAAATCTGACAACGTGACTTATGGCCTGGTTTCATTCCAGTTTATGGCCAGCTTTAAGCATTTAGATGAAGCTACTGATGATCTAGCTGCTAAAAACATTCTGTGAGGTTACTCAAAATCTCCCACAAGAGAAGAATTGAGAGACTGCTCTCAATTGCTTTTAGAGACTTTTCTAGGATTATAAGGCTTCCTAACTCAGTGTGCCAGTTTAGAGCCACAAGTGAGATAGTATGAGTCCAAGTCATTGCTCTCTCTGTACTTATGTGTTGTCACTATAAATAAAGTATGACAAATTTGGGGGTGGGAAAAAGGGGGGGAAAAGGCTTTATCATTGCTTATTCTATACTTTAACACAAAAACCAAACTGAGAAAAAAGAATTTCTATAGATAATGGTATGAGAACAGAATATCCAGCAGAGATAGTTATTGTCAGCATCATTATCTGCATTTACACTGCAATCAAAAACAACCGGTGTTTGGAATGATACAAACACAAAAGAGAAAACCTTACCCCGCATATCCAAAATAAATAGCAATCAATTTTTGTCCTCACAATGTTGTAATTTATTCTGAAAGTACCAAGATCTCTCAGACCGGATGATGTCAGTTTTTCCTTTGTAGAACTGAGCACCAGCCCAGCCCTGAGCTTTTCCTAATAATTTCTGAACACCCTCATGTTTTAATAACATGGGGCATATGGCACAAAAGAAATGGTGTTTAGATGTCTTCTTGTCTTTCCTATTTTTTTTAATCCAGACATGTTTATGGTCCTTTCCATGATCATCGTTATATGCCTCGTTTATTTTGAATATCTAGGCATGTTTATAYTTGCAGTTTCAAGGTAGTACTTACTTCTCATACACACCTCTACAGTATTGTTTCACAACTGTACAAGGAAATAAATCACATAGGTCAAAATCTCTCAGAGAAAAAGGCATCAGATAAGAGAAACTGATTTGCTTACAGAAAATTTCTTTATTAAAAGCAATCCATCTGAATGCTTTTCACATATCTGAGACAGTTATCCGTCCCTAAATGCTATGATTGCTTATTTGCTAGGTAATTCTGCTCTGAGGCTTTGTTCCGTAAGCAAAGACATATTAAAAGGTCTTCACATCTCTCAAGTAGTTTCAAGTACTTTTGGAGCTCTTGTAAATCGAATGGATAAAATCAAAACAATAAAGCAGAAAATGAATAAAAAGTTTTTAATGTTTGGTTTAAAGCCAAAAGTACCATTAAAGTTGTAAATATCACCACTAAATAGAYAACAATATAAAAATTTGTGTAAATCGATGGAAATGTCTATATAAACCTATTTAAGAAAACCTGTTTTCAGCAACTTGCAGCACTATGAACCCAGTTGTACTGTGCTTTCCTTTTTGAAAAAAGTTGGTACAAGAGAATTAAAGTTTTAAAGAAACAGGCATACATAAAGTCAAATGCTTTCAGAGACTATTGCAACTATTTTTGTTCAGTGGACYTCATACACATTAGAAAAACAGCTTCCACCCATTATATCTGTTACTCAGGGGAAATTATCCATCATTCTTCATTGAATAAAAGCTTGTCCTTCTAACAACAGCATTTTAATGATATTAGTGGAGTTTTTCAGAAGTAAAATACATGGCATGTAATCAGACTTCATTTTCTTCACTTGAATAACCCTTGTGTTGTCAAGGAAATATAGCACCACACTGTCATTCCCAGTATGTGACAATTTGAGTCCACGTGACAAATAATTTTCAAATATATGCATTTAACTTAATATTAAATAGTTATATCATACATGCATGCCACATAGATGCAATTTCAATTATAGCTACTTTATCAACTAGGCAAAATTTTTATGAAAGGTAATTTTGTAGGAGTTCTTATATTTTTTAATACATTAAATACATTGAGATTTCAAAATAAACAGTCTTCAAAAAATAAATCTGTGACTGTTTTTTAAATGGTTTATCTTCTTAAGCCTGTGGGCTACTGATGTTTGTGTCTTTTTATGCTTGATTATGCAAGGCCTGAACATGTGAGGGGTGTGGAGTGGTGAAAAGGGAAATGGGCAAGATGTAGCTAATACCCCTGACTATTGTCTGCTACAATTACTATAACACACAAAGAAAACCCTCCACCTGCAAGTCCAGGACAGGTGCACTATGGAGAAGGCAGTTTTTATTCTTCTGATATAATATGTTATTATTTTATAAACTGGGATTGATTGATTTGTTCAGATGGTATTGKTTTTGTTCCTCAAAGGGATGAAAGAAGTAAAAGGTTGAGGTCTACTTAGTAGTTCTCTTGGATTTTGTTTCTTGCTGTAATTTTTAACTCTTCTTTTTCTTTTGAAGAAGGCGTATGGAAAATACTTAGTATGTGGGAAATAACTATAAATAAATACCATTTTTTAAAGAGAAGTCCCCATAGTGGATGTTATTAAGAACATTCCCAATAAAATAAAATATTTCACATACTATCAAACACACTTTTTACAAAGCATATACGGGTTGCAAAAGAAGAGCTGACATAGTTCCATAAAAGAGACTTTGGTCAAATAGCACTTGTGCTGTGGCTGTGTCCAAGAATGTAGGATAAATTTTATCATTTTGTTCCTCTCTTGTGTTTGGTAGTGTTCATTTTTGTTGTGTTGCATCTATGCTTTACAGTTAAACATAATATACACAGCACATTAGAAAAGTACCCAAGGAGGAAGAAAGAGGTGGCCCTGAAAATGCATTTTTTCTATGTGTGATGTACATCAAAGGGAAACATAATTCAGAAATGTACCAATTCCTCTGCTGTGTTACAGCCACTGCTGAGAAACTGCATAGAACTCTTTCTTTCATAGTTTGATTAGGAAACTGGGAAGAGCAAAAATGGTGCATAAGAGAGGAGATGATGGTTCTGCATTATGCATGAGAGAAGAATGTATAGAGAAACAGGACATCCCACACAAAGCAGGATTCATCTCTCACTGAGTTCTGGTTTCTTTTGAAAGAGCAAAAAATTTGGTGAATCTCTAACACAAGTTGTTGTAGGACACACAAAAACATGACCCAAGGAAGAAAGAAAAAGTAAGAGTTTCTTAGAATCAGAGAATACATTTATATGAAGATTTATTTAAAAAAAAAAAATAATGCTTGAAAACATAGTAATATTCCATACAAGGAAATGAGCTTTTTAACAGATGCAAGATGGAAGCTCCTAGGGTTGTATTTAGCTCTGAGAAGACGTAGTTATTACTTAAGTAAGTTTTGAAGCAGAAAAAAACATGAAAAAAAATCATTAAAGCTTAAATGGATACAGCATGTATTTGCTACTAGCTAAAAATTAAATCTGAGAATAYAATGCAAAAACCTCATTTAAATACAGAATGAAACCTATCTTTGGGTTTTTGTTTGATCTATCAAAATGGCCAAATTTCAAAATATCACATCATTTCTAGGTAGAATTATGAAATAAAAAAAATGTTGAAATTAAATATTTTAGTATTTTACATTTCCACCATAGCACTTATACAAGCAAATAAAACAAAGCCACTGCTGCTTTGTAAATTTGCATGCAGTTCTTATTGGTCATGCATTCAATTTTCAGCAAAAGAGCAACATTTTTTCTTAAAAGTTTATAAAATGTTAGTATTTTCTCGACAGTCATCAGTTATTTTGCTATGGTTTATAGAATCATTTTCTAGGAAGATGATAGATTAATTTTCCAGATAAATTTTTGCTCAGTTATTCATTCAGAAATTATAAAACTAGGATTTTATATCCTAATCACAGGAATAGATCCTATCCGAAATCACAGAGAGTAGCTGCACAGAAATTTTCAGGAACCAAGGTATAGTACTCAAAATTATGTGCACAGTGTTTGCTATTATTTAATGAGTCACATCTTAGAATCTCTTTCATAAGTTTATTAATAGTAGTTTTTATGTATCAYATGTACTTTTCACATATTAAATATTAATTCCCTTTAAGGAACATAGCTCTCAAAACATCAAAATTTTCAACAGAATTTATACTTTTTTCCAACAGATTTGTTTTGCCAGAATGCATAAAATACTGGAAAAAACTTATAAATGTGTCAAGATGATACTTTTTTTTTACATAGAACAACAATAACAAAAGAATTCTTCCCTTCTAGGCATTTAAAATACAAATTATTTTTTCCAACTAACTACAATTTTAATTTACATTCCATAATAAACTGTTAAAGATATTGCCTTTTCATAAACAACATAATCATTTCAGAAATCTGTTGATTTTTTTTAAAGTAATTTCACAAGTTCAAGCAAAGTATTAGTTARTAGCAATGCATGTAAAGTGAGTTCCACAGTCAAAGCAATATCTGCTTGGAAAGAATAGATAACCATGTCTAAATTCTCACAGGTTATCTACAATGACAGACATATGCCTGTGCCCATATCTAAGCTTACATTAGCTGTATATTTTTAAACTTTGCCTATTCATCTCTAAAGGCAGAGCAAAAGCCAGCCAAAGGCCAGTTCTGAGCCTCTGCTCAATTTTTACTGTCTCTGAAACTGCCCAATTTGTAGTCCTCTCCTACAGACCACCTTTCCATGAAGTGGCTTTTTAGAATCATAGAATCATAGAACAGTTTGGATTGGAAGGGACCCTCAAAGGTCATCTAGTCCAAACCCCCTGCCATGGGCAGGGACATCTTCAACTAGATTGGGTTGCTCAGAGGCCAGTCGAACCTGACCTTGAATGTTTCCAGGGATGGGGCATCTGCCACCTCTCTGGGCAACCCGTTCCAGTGTTTCACCACCCTCATTGTAAAAAATTTCTTCCTTATAGCTAGTCTAAATCTACCTTCTTTTCCTTTAAAACCATTACCCCTTCTCCTGTCGCAACAGGSCCTGCTAAAAAATCTGTCCCCGTCTTTCTTATAAGCCCCCTTTAAGTACCGAAAGGCAGCAATAAGGTCTCCCTAAAGCCTTCTCTTCTCCAGGCTGAATAAYCCCAACTCTCTCAGCCTTTCTTCATARGAGAGGTGTTCCAGCCCTCTGATCATTTTTGTGACCCTCCTCTGGACCCGCTCAGACAGGTCCATGTCTTTCCTGTGCTGAGGGCTGCAGAGCTGGATGCAGTACTCCAGGTGGGGTCTCAGCAGAGCAGAGTAGAGGGGCAGAATCACCTCCCTCAACCTGCTGGCCGCACTTCTTTTGATGCAGCCCAGGATACAGTTGACCTTCTGGACTGCGAGCGCACATTGCTAGCTCATGTCCAGCTTTTCATCCACCAGTACCCCCAAGTCCTTCTCGGCAGGGCTGCTCTCAATCCCTTCATCCCCCAGCCTGTATTGATACCAGGGATTGCCCTGACCCAGGTGCAGGACCTTGCACTTGGCCTTGTTGAACCTCATGAGGTTCACACAGGCCCACTTCTCAAGCTTGTCCAGGTCCCTCTGGATGGCTTCCCATCCCTCAGGCATGTYGACCGCACCACTCAGCTTGGTGTCGTCTGCAAAGTTGCTGAGGGTGCACGCGATCCCACTGTCTATGTCATTGATGAAGATATTAAATGGTACCGGTCCCAATATGGACCCCTGTGGGACACCACTCACCACTGATCTCCATCTGGACATTGAGCTGTTGACTACTACCCTCTGGATGAGACCATCCAACCAATTCCTTACCCACCGAACAGTCCATCCATCCAATCCATATCTCTCCAGTTTAGAGAGAAAGATGTCATGGGGGACTGTGTCAAAGGCCTTACAGAGGTCAAGATAGATGACATCGGTAGCTCTTCCCATGTCCACTGATGTAGTCACTCCATCACAGAAGGCCACTAGGTTGGTCAGACAGGACTTGCCCTGGGTGAAGCCATGCTGGCTGTCTCAAATCACCTCCCTGTCCTTCATGTGCCTTAGCATAACTTCCAGGAGCATCTGTTCCATGATCTTCCCAGGCACAGAGGTGAGACTGACCGGCCTGTAGTTCCCCGGGTCTTCCCTTTTTCCCTTCTTAAAAACAGGGGTTATGTTTCCCCTTTTCCAGTCAGCGGGAACTTCACTGGACTATCACGACTTCTCAAATACGATGGATAGTGGCTTAGCAACTTCATCTGCTAGTTCCTTCAGGACCTGCAGATGGATCTCATTGGGTCCCATGGACTTGTGCACCTTCAGGTTCCTTAGATGATCTCGGACCTGATCTTCTCCTACTGTGGGTGGCTTTTCATTCTCCCAGTCCCTGCCTTTGCCTTCTGCGGCTTGGGCGGTGAGGTTTGGGCACTTGTCGGTGAAGACCGAGGCAAAGAAGTCATTGAGTACCTCAGCCTTCTCCATATCCCAGGTAACCAGGTCTCCCGTTTCATTCCGGAGAGGGCCCACATCTTCCCTAATCTTCCTTTTATCCCCGATGTACCTACAGAAGCTTTTCTTGTTGCCCTTGATGTCCCTGTTCAGATTTAATWCTATCAGGGCTTTAGCTTTCCTAACCTGATCCCTGGATGCCTGGATAATTTCTCTTTTATCTTACTCTACTTTTGCTCTGTCCCATTTCTTCTTGTTTGTGCCTTTCATTTGCTTTTCAGWCTACTGCGAAGTGCTTGCAGCATCACTCCTGCCCTGAACTGCAGTCAGTTTATCCAAGACCTTTAGAGGAGCATGGTCAGAAAAACATGATCTCAATTTGATAAATACTGGGAAGAAACATAATTTTATCACTCRGTCAACTCACCACTGAAGCTTGATTTTGATCATATTATAGTCCCAGAAGGACAGCTAGGACAAGGAAATTTCTTTATAAGAGGAAACTCTCTGTTTTAGTGCTATGCTTTTTTCACAAGGAGCGTAAGTGAAACATGCCAATGGTCTGAGTGCCTTGCTTTCATACAACATAAGGATTTTACATGCAGGGAAAAAGAGATAAGAGAGATACTTTTGTGTCATATCAGCCCATGACTGTTGTTAGAATACCTGATACTACAATGGTCCTGCAACCAAGCCAGGACATCCCCTCTTCATTGTGTAGCCTAGGAGGACTCTTTACTAAAGAGTTTCTGGCACTGAGGCCAAGTGACATTGCCTGGTCAGGTGTATGCTATCAAGCCATTTAGCTTCTAAAAAGGGCAACTGCATCTAGCCTGCCTGTTGGGATGAGCCCTTGAATTGAGATAAATCTCAAACTCTGCCTAGGGATTGTCTGGCAGAAGATGAGGCAGCCTGCTGGGTGTCAAAGGCTGATGTGAGCAGTYCAGATGAGAGCTGTAGAGCCTGAGCCTATGATCAAGCTGGTACAGCAATAGCCTTGGGGCATCTCTTCAGCAGAAAATTCCTGGATCTTCTCATCTACAGAAGCTGTTGTACGACACCTTTGTTACGTGTTTTGTGTAAAGAAAGAGAGTAGCTGATATATAATCAGTGGGGAGCAAAGCAAAGGAGGATTTTGCTTTCTTTGGATTTCATCAGTGGTAATTTAATGTGGGAATTATGTAGGGATAATGTGATAATGCTCACTGATTYCTCCTCATCACTGCTTGTAAATATGGCACTGAAGCAGAGGGAAAAATAAGCAAAACCAAGAAGCATATGGTTAAAAAAAAAGTGCCACACTAAGCAACATATAGTAGGACTATCTCAATGACTGTAGTACCTTCCACTGTCATGCAGGTATTGTTCCAAAATTATTTTTACATATACATTCATATATGTCAGTGACAAATTAAAGTGTAGATAAGAATTTCAAAGGCCAATGAGGTGCTTTAACTCTGGACTCATTGAAAGTGTGAGCAGCCCTTGCTAATTCATCTTGGCAGGAAAGAGATCACTTCCTTTTTTGGCTGGATTTTTAGGGGCAAAATATGTTAAGATTATGAGAGGCAAGTCCAAATGATCTATCCCTCTTCTCTTACTCTGAATCTGTGAATGCTGAAACTGGGACAACCTGCTGACAATGCTGCAGAAGAGAAGCCMACTTCCAAGAACAGTTGCTGTAACAGGCAGAGCATGGGTGGTAGGAGGAGCACATAGTGACATGCTGGAGAAAGATGATCCTTTAAACTCTTATTGTCCTTATTTTTTACACTGCTGATGAGGTAAAAATGCCTGTGGAATCACYTGAACATCTTGTTTCAGGTGCCAGTTCAGGTGCAGTCCCCAAATGCACGACTCCAAACTTCAGTGTTGTTCTGTAAAGGCAGTTCTGGCCGGGTGGATGGATGAGCAAACTCATTCCACTCTTACTTGGTACTGTACCAAGCAGAGATACAGAGCTGAGAAAAGACAAGCATGAGAGGGGAAAGAAGAAAAGCAGACAACAAATACCACAAGTATTCCTTCCTTTTCTCCCCCTGAAATTTAGACCTTCCATAGTGTATATACTTTTCTCTCCATTCCTGTTAGATTCATTTTCATTTATTTGGTTATGATGCACTGTCCTACTAAGCCTATGCTGTCTCTTAGTTTAATAAAGTGCTCTGTTGAAGCTGTTACTCCTACTGGCCTAATTACGATAGAAGCAGCCTTTCCAGAAAGATTTCATTGAACTTCAATAACAGATGAAACAGTTTATATAGACCACTAAATTGACACTACATTATTGCCAAACAGCAAATACAGGAAAGCATAGTTAWATCAATACGTTTTTTGACAGACAAATAAGTGTTTTTTGTCTTCACATACCCAATCCATAAATTTCAGAAAGGCAAACTGCCACAGGAGTTCTTCAAACAGGCAGTTCAAAAAATKATTTCAACAAGAAATTTAAGCCTTGATGTTTTGCACAACAGTATGTTGTCAGACGATTTTTTATTAGGCACATCACTTTTACTTTGAGCATCCCTGGGACAACTACGTTCCTGCAGTGGATGATTTTCATTATTTTTTCAAATAATTAAAAATAATTTGAACATGAATAATGTATTCAGATAATGTGTGTATGTATATATGCAAATACAGTAGAATTCCTGGGAAATTTGCCTATACACACACACACAGTGGCATCCTGAGATAAACCATTTTCATTCAGTCAGATAAGTTTCTATCTACAATGTTGTGTCCCTGTTAATACTGAAATGCATATTCCATATGCTCCCGTCTTATCTATATCTGGCTTCATAAATCAATGCTTATGAAGGTTAGCAATGTCCTGGCCACAACATCAAAAGGAAATGAGATCCTATCCTAGCCAAACACCAAAGCACTGACGTTATACATCTTCCCAGCTTTCCCCATGTTCATCTTCCCGCATCTTCCCTTGACCAAATAAGAATCTAGTACTGTTTTTATGTAATTTATTGTGCACATTTTCTATAATATAAATTATAGACAGAGAGTTTCCTTACATCTCCAGCATAGTCTGAAAGCTCCATTGGAAAATCAGGTCTGATTTCAGGTGTGTCTGTAATTTCAGTGATTCCCAAGTGGAGAAATTATCTAATATCTAAAACCAGTAGCAGCCCAAGAGTTGGCAGACTACTATTAACTCCAAAACAATTTGTTCTGGAAATATGATGAATGCCTTCCATTGTGAGAGGCATCAAATGTTTCAGGAAGCTACTGGCACTGTTCATCCTTTTGCAGAACTTTGGAAGCCATGATTGATCAGTCCATAGTTGCAGAATAACCTAATTTCACTAGTGTATGTCAATTCTCCTCTAGGAGTGCCACTATACACAGGAGACCAGGCTGGCACTGGTGCCTTGCGGAAAGAATATTGGCTACCTCTGCTACATGCACTTTCAGATCTGGTCTGTCTGATGCTTCACTGCTACCCACGCCCTTTGGATTTAGAAATTCCCCCCAAAGCCCTGTAGTGTCTCTTTATGTACCTGTCTCATGGCATAATCATTTGGRTTGCAGTTCTGAGGAGATTCTGGCCCCAGTTCATGTTTGTTTGTTACCATTTCAAGCTGTCTTATCATTGAATCATTCTGTCATTCAAGGCTGCAAGCTCTGAGGATGACAATGACTTCCACCCTTTAAGAAATAAAAGTTGTCAACACAGAAGTTTCAGAAGGCCTCCAATTTGCTGACATAAAGAACCTGCTACATATAACAACACCTGCCTTAAACACATTGAGGTTCATTTGGGTATGTTTCAATAAAATAATTGGGAAAGGTGGGTCACAAAGCAAGGGTCTGTGCTATGTTCTGCGTCACAAGTTGTGACCTGTCATTATGGACATTGCTGTCACTTTGGTATCTCAACACAATGTGATGAAATGTAAGGTATCTTGAGTGCTCAGTCTCTTGTCACCTATTTGCTCCATAGTGCTTCCATATTTTCTCAGGGAGTCCTGGTCATGAAAGTGCATGGGTAAGGCCACAGTCTACCTATCAATATTTTTGACACAAAGAGGGAGAAGAAATGTGAAGTAATACTTTCCTTTTAAGAGTAATTGGATGTCAATTATTGACAAGTAGATATGCATTCATTGTGTCATTCCTAGATCCAAATGTAAACAATTACCCATATAGATAAATATTCGTAGAAAGGAAAGGATGAAGAGATTATATAATATAAAACCCAAAGAATAAAGACAATAAGGCAGATCAGACTTCCCATTGTGCTTTACAAGATCCTCCACTGCAGCGATAATCCCTTCTGCTTCTGCTAACCCTCTTTTATTAAATCTGACYCTTCAGCGAAGCTAACATGAAGGAGCAGGAAGACCTTTATGATGGTAGAGATTAGCATCAATATAGTAGGMAAAGATATTCAGGAGTGCTAGCGGATCAGATACACAGTAATAGATACTGCATTTTTATTTAAAGCTTGCTAAATCTAAAGCTACATTATGAATAGGAACTTCTCTCCTTCCTTCAAATAATTTATCTCATTCCAGTCATGAATAACAGCATGATATCTTTATTTCGACCATTGGTTTCTGTGGCTATCGGGACTGAAGCTCTGATTAAGTTGGCATTATGAAGAAATTCTCTCCCATTTTCTTTCATGTGCTCAACAGGCCTGGATTACTTATTTTGGCTGTTCTCACTGTCTCATGTTTTCAGACACATTCATTTATCACAAAGAAAGTCACTTTCCTGTTTGTGTTTCCACTTTACTCTAAAGGGCACACAGAGAAACATTACAGGAATGCAGGGTTGCAGCAAATAAATTGTCTACACTTAGTCTGCAATATGTCTCTACAGCCATTCAGCCTTGTATGATTTCTTGTTGCAGAGATAGAGTTAAAAGGCTTCTTATAAACTATCATTTAATACAGCATTTTCTGATGAAGTGACTCTTTGATCTGATTTTCTGCTGAAAATTGTAATATATACTATGGAAACTTTATGTTCTTTGTAATGAAATGTCTAGAAGTCTCATTTAATAATACAGCTGTTTGTACATCTGAGAGATGTATGATGTACAGTAATTTAACTGGAATCAGATTGCCGTGCAASTCCCACAAATCTGAAAGTTTCATACCAAAGTAATTAAAAAATCAACAGTTCTAGCAGGATTAAAGGAAGCATCACAACTTGAGGCGTTGATGAGTGACACTARACAAAGCGATAGTCATCGCTGCCTTTGCTATGCTTGTTACTGGAACAAAACTGCAATAGGATAGAACCTTCTCAGTGGCATTCCTATTTTAAGGGTAACCACATATATTGTACATTGCCTTCCATTATTAAAAAAATTAACTACATATAGTTCACAATACAAAAGATTTGTACTATACTGTAGCTGAATTGTTCTTTTAATTACTATATGAAGGCTTTGACAGCAGAAGCAGCCTTGTAGTAGAAGGCAAATAAAATGAATTAATTACTAAATGCCTTACCTTTCATTCATACCACTGTAACCTGCAGTCATGCTTTCTAAATTAAATAAATGATTGATGATTTACATTGAGTAAAYAATCAGGTTCAATATGATATATATATAGACACCTCCTGATGGTTTATACTTCTGTTTTCATTATTATTATTTTACTATATTATTTCTGTTTATATGAAATTCAGCTTTGAAAATACATAATTCCACTCAGTTATAAATATTTGAGAAACTACTTGAAGAGTTCATCAGAAAACAACAGAGTAGCTGGTCTAATGTAACTGAAATATGTTTTTTGAAGTCTTTTTGGAAATTAGTATTTTTCCTCCTGAAGTCTTTTTRGTTGTTATTGTTTACTTTTTGGGTTTTGTTTTAGACTACATATATTTAAAAAACAAACAAAAACCACCATGTGCTTGATATTTTTCTTTTTTTTTTTTTTTCAGAATGAGTCTACCATAGTCTAAAATTAAAATAAGCAATGCAGAAAAATTTCAGGTGTCTTTAAATTCCAGAGTCTCAACAAATTGCAATGCTGTTTTGCCTTTTTCTCCTTTCATTCTTCTCCTGAGGAGGCAAGAATTCACTGCAATTGTCTATTTTTATGTGGATGACCTCATTCACAAGATGACAAAGTTACTGTTTTTCAGGTTGGTTTTGATTTGTTTGTATAACGTGCACTATTAAAAAAAGCAATGGTTTGAAATTGAAAACATCTGAATTGAAGTAAACTTCTAAGCTAAGCCAATGCTTTTGTATTGTTATACTATTTACATTGAATGTATTTTTATATATTGAATATAGTTTTATACTTTTTTTTACAGTTTGTCTTGAGAAAGTATTATACATAATGAGAAAACACCTTAACGCATTGGCAGGGGAAGTCATTCCGTCAGGCTTCAAATGGATTTTAAACTTTTTTGCCTTCTTTTTTATCTTAGAATATCCAAGACAAGATTCAGACCACCTAAATTAGGAAAAACAATACCTAAGCATTGAGGTTCCATAACCATCTGTGTAACTACACTATATTAAGTCAATGGGTTTCCTATACAGTTAATGAGAGGGGTAGAAACTGCTGAATAATGGCTTATAAATTCTCTACACTATCAAGAGTGCTGTCTAGAGTTCCCTGTAGGGAACTCTACATACAAGGTAAAATTCTGAGCTTCTCTACAAGTGAAGCACTGATTTGGGCTGTACGTCTAACATTAGTCTTCTGAAATTCATAAGGAAATACATGCATAACTGAACTGGGCTCCTGAGATGACAATGTCCAGTTTTGGAGCTCTGAGACAGGGTATCTACTGAGAAAGTGAGAAATGTGGCTTGCCTTAGCCGAAGGGAATATAATGCAACAGCTCCCACATCCTGAAGAGGAGATCTCAGTCACATCTCCTGGTGAGGTACCTGATACTCTCCATCTGTGCAAAAAAAGTTGTACTTCCTAGCATCCRAGATATAAAGGGGCTAAAAGGAAAGCAGGCAGAAAGATAAAGGCACTTAGTGTGGGGGAGAAGGATCTTGGACAAATTATTGTTCTGATTGCTGAAAATAAAAWGAAATTCACCATGTGCTTTTGTCACTGAGCCTATATTATAATTTATATATATTTATAGCCTATACTACAACTGTTTACTATAATGTAGATAATCATCTTCAATTGCCTTACCCTCAGTAAAAATAAAACCTGCTCATGCCTTGCAGGGTAATGTTTTAGTTGTCTAACTTCAAATGAATTAAGGGTTCCACTCCATAGACATCTTCAGTGTTTTATGGGTTGAGGTCTAATGTAAAACAATGAACACTGCTAAATCTTCATTTTCCTTTTCCATTCTATTTGTTCTGATACTCAAAAATCAACTAACATTGAAGAATATTGACATCAGGTCTTTGAGAGTTAATCATTTAAATATGTGTATTTTGCTTGTCCATTTTGAGAAGAAGAAAGGATGAAGACAAAGTTAGACTCAAATGAGTTCAAAACCTTGATTTTGTGCCTCCAGAAACTGTATACGGAYGGGGAAAAAATAGAAAAGGAAAAAAAAAAAAACCAAACAAAAAACAAAACGAAAAAAATCCCCAAGGATATTTAGCAACTGCTGTTGGAAAGGCTAACCGCAAGTTCTGCTTCCAGTGGTTTGCACGGAAGGGTAGCCCACAATCAGATGTATGGTATTTTCTGATGAAGACTGAACAGAATGTTATTGTCAGCTCTTCTTCATTGCATTCCCCACGGTATTTTATCCTTCTGTAGTTAAAAGTTGAGTCAAAATATTGCCAAACTCTGACACTGTGTGAAATTTCCCTCTTTCTGCACAATTAATTGAGCTGTGGAGTTGGAATGGCACTTCTTTAGCAGATTTTTTTTTTAGGAATAGAAGAAAGGAAAGCAATTCAAAATCATACAGAAGTAGGGTGAGATATAATGAATGTAAGTGAAACAAAAAAGTTGAATAGTAAGTTGATTCCTGAAATCTCTAAAATTATACTTTTAAAAGTCAGTAGAATGGATTAAAAAACTCTTTTAAAGATTTGAACTATCTGGAGTCAACATCACTGTGTCACACAAATAAGTCTTCTGCAACACCATTTTTCCAGTGATTTAAGTATGAAAAAAAAAAAATGAAATTTCAGAAAGGTGGCATCCCAGATTAGTTTCAGCAGAATTTCCATTCATATTCCTGTCCATACCTTTAGAGGGATATCTATTGTTCTATCTGTCAGCTATGATATGAAAGGTTTACTGTTGCTAGAATTACAGAAATTTCTTTCAAGGTCCAGAAATTAGAATCATAGAGTCATTAAAGTTGGAAAAGACCTTTAAGATCATTGAGTCCAACCATTAACCTAGAACCCATGTCCACTAAACCATGTCCTGAAGTACCATGTCCACACGTTTTTTGAATGTCTCCAGTGTTGGTGACTCCACCACTTCCATGGGCAGCCTGTTCCAACGCCTGACTACCCTTTCRGTGRARAAATTTTTCCTAACGTCCAATCTAAACCTCCCCTGGTGCAACTTGAGGCCATTTTCTTYCGTCCTATCGCTTGTTACTTGGGAGGAGAGACCAACATCCACCTCTTTACCGCCTCCTTTCAGGTAGTTGTAGAGAGCCATAAGGTCTCCCTCCCCTCAGTCTCCTCTTCTCCAGGCTAAACAACCCCAGCTCCCTCAGCTGCTTCTCATAAGACTTGTGCTCCAGACCCTTCACCAGCCTCGTTGCCCTTCTCTGGACAYGCTCCAGMACCTCAATGTCCTTGTAGTGAGGGGCCCAAAACTGAACACAGTATTTGAGGTGCGGCCTCACCAGTGCTGACTACAGGGGCACGATCACCTCCCTACTCCTGATGGCCACACAGTTTCTGATACAGGCCAGGATGCTGTTGGCCTTCTTGGCCACCTGGGCACACTGCCGGCTCATGTTCAGCCGGGTGTCAACCAGCACCCCCAGGTCCTTTTCTGCCAGGCAGCTTTCCAGCCACTCTTCCCCAAGCCTGTAGCRTTGCCTGGGGTTGTTGTGACCCAAGTGCAGGACCYGGCACTTGGYCTTGTTGAACCTCATRCAVTTGGCCTYGGCCCATCGATCCAGCCTGTCCAGATCCCTCTGCAGAGCCTTCCTACGCTCAGGCAGATCAACATTCCTGCCCAACTTGGTGTCATCCACGAACTTACTGAGGGTGCACTCGATGCCCTCATCCAGATCATTGATAAAGATTTTAAACAAGATGGGCCCCAAAACTGAGCCCTGCGGAGCACCACTCGTGACCAGCCGCCAACAGGATTTGACTCCATTCACCACAACTCTCTGGGTTCGGCCATCCAGCCAGTTTTTTACCTAGGGAAGAGTACACCCGTCCAAGCCATGAGCCACCAGCTTCTCCAGGAGAATGCTGTGGGAGACAGTGTCAAAGGCTTTGCTGAAGTCCAGGTAAACCACATCCACAGCCTTCCCCTCATCCACTAGGTGGGTCACCCGGTCRTAGAAGGAGATCAGGCTGGTCAAGCAAGACCTGCCCTTCATGAACCCATGCTGGCTGGGTCCGATCCCCCGGTTGTCCCGCACCTGCCTCGTGAGCGCCCTCAAGATGAACCGCTCCATGATCTTCCCTGGCACCAAGGTCAGGCTGACAGGCCTGTAGTTCCCCGGATCCTCCCTCCAGCCTTTCTTGTAGATGGGCGTCACATTGGCAAGCCTCCAGTTGTCCGGGACCTCCCCCGTTAACCAGGACTGTTGATAAATGATGGAGAGTGGCTTGGCAAGCTCCTCCGCCAGCTCCCTCAGTACACTTGCATGGATCCCATCCAGCCCCATAGACTTGTGAGTGTCCAGGTGGTATAGCAGGTCGTTAACCGCTTCCTCTTCGATTATGGAGGTTTTATGCTGCTCCCCGTCCCCGTCTTCCAGCTCAGGGGGGTGAATACCCTGAGGATAACCGGTCTGACTACTAAAGACTGAGGCAAAGAAGGCATTAAGTATCTCAGCCTTTTCCTCATCCTCAGTGGCAATGTTCCCCCCCTGCATCCAATAAGGGAGGGAGATTCTCCTTGGCCCTCTTTTTGTCATTAACATATTTGTAAATACATTTTTTGTTGTCCCTGACAACAGTGGCCAGATTGAGTTCTAGCTGGGCTTTTGCCTTTCTAATTTTCTCTCTGTATGACCTAAAGAGATCCCTGTAGTCTTCCTGAGTTGCCTGYCCCTTCTTCCAACAGTGGTAGACTCTCYTTTTTTCCCTGAGTCCCAGCAAAAGCTCCTTGTTCAGCCAGGCCAGTCGTTTTCCCCGCCAGCCCCTCTTACAGCACACGGGGACAGCCCGCTCCTGCGTCTTTAAGACTTCCTCCTTGAAGGAATTCATTCAATAAGAAATGTAAAAGCCAGCTCCATTGGTTCTGAGGAAAGGGAAAGAGCTCAGGAATATACCCTATGCATAGAGAGTATATATTAGATATCTTTAACATAAAACAAAACTAAAGTAAATAACTCCTTCAGTTTCCTCTTGTCCATCCAAGAGGATGAGAAGTCATTTGATCCTTAAAACTTTWATATTTGTGTCATAAGTCTTTAGCATCCTTGAATGCCTTTCTACAATGGTCTGATTTTTTTTTTTTGTTGTTTTACATCTAACTGTATATTGCTTGCTTACATGATATTCCTCCCTCCTCACCTTTTGAGCGAGATATCTAGCATGCTCCAGGTTAATCAGGGTATCAGGATCCAGTTTTAATTAGAATTATATGAATACAAAAATTTTGTCTGATAAAAGAATACATATGAATATCTACTGAGCTGTGATTTAAGAGCTGCAAGGTGTCAGCTCCCAGAGCTGAACATGATTAAAACACCTGGGAAATTACAGGTGCTGTTCTCTGCCATTAGGGAGAAGTAAGACTGTAAGCCTTAGTAGACTGATTTTGTCCCTTTGAATTTTCTCTCAGGCAATCTGTCTGAGGGAGAATTTAGTGTATAGGCTGAGTTCTAAAGATTATGTGGAAAAGACCCAACCTGGATTTATTGGTTACATGGAAAGAAGCCTTTAGACCTGCTAGGGGAGCCAATTTGCCTGTGGTGTTGTGGGGGAATGAAAGCAGCTGGTAAATCTTAGTAAGCTTTTGGCCTGCCATTTCAATCTGTGTGAATGAGGCTTGAAGAATGTCATTTGCATGTCATTGCTCATGAATAGGCATGAAAGTGTTAAATTTTTCTTCTTCCTTAATAATCAGACTGCTAATACTACTTTTTTTGTGCTGTAATTTGTTAGATAAAAAGTAGAAAATACAACAAATAATTTATCTGTAGATTTGTGTGTGTGCTTTTTTAAATATTTGATGGTTGGAGAAAAAAGTGAAACACTGTTAAACCATGACTTTGGTGCAATATGGCCTATTTCCTGGGAATAATTGATAGAAATATAGTAAAGTGTTAGTGGTAAATTTGAAGTGGCATGCACAGTATGTGTTTAGAATGTTTATACAGTCTCCGATTGATTCTCAGGGAGCTCAGACTAATTGGAAATAAGGTTTATGTGCGGCGAAGCAGTGAAGCAGTGATATGGTGATACTGCAGAAGTGATTCCTGCCTCTGGCAATATTTTTATATATATCTGCAGMGCTCAGGCATACTTTATAATTCTGAGTTACTTAAATAATAGAAATAAGTAATTCTGTAAATGTATCTGGGTTTACAGTATTGCCAATACCCAGCTCTCCTATCAGAGAGAGAAGGAGGGATTAACGCTCTGCCCTTTTTCCCCTTCAGTGCTGTTAGAAGGAACTGTAAAACGTGCTTTCACAAGCTGTGCTAATGGTAGCTGGGATTTGGATGCAGGGATTTTGAATTCTGGTCATCTATCCCCTCTTTGTCAGGGACAGGAAGTGATCAACAGATAACAGCTTGTTGTGCAGGGGTAAACATGTTCAGAACTGTTCAACCTAACAATAACCTCAATTTGTTATTCAATAGCTTCCAACCCGTAAAACTGTCCTGGCTTGCAAATTGACCTTAGTGGAAAAGACTGCATCTGTGATGGCCAGGACTAGGGATACTAAGACCTTTGTTAGGGATGTTAGGACCAGGGATGTTAGTACTGGTAGAAAACCTATACTTCACTAACAGTATTTACTTCAGGATTTAAATATTAAGGGTAGACTTATGAAAGGCACGTGGAAGAATTTTTTTAATGAAAGAAAACTTCAAAACCCTACATTTCTTCTTGTTCACTTTCTTTTTTAGCATTTTAGTTCTCTTCTCTTCTCGTCTCTTATTTTTCGTAACTTTTCCTCATGCTGTGCACTCATTTTTCATCCCTGTCTGCTCATTCTAGTGCATGTGCATGCATTATAGCTTCACTCATAGAAGTCTAATAGGAATAGATCTCAACTCAATCTGTTTTTTTAAACCCTCGCATTTAGGACTGCTTCCTGTCTCTTATCCAGAAAGAAATTTCTCTTCCTGTGTTCCTGAAATCAAGGCTGTTTATTTCTTCACGTATACATGTGTGGGTACATAGACAGTTAGATAACTAGGTCTATCTTGCTTTCTAACTAGTCCTTTCTAACTCACATCCACAGAAGGTACTCTGGTGTTTCCAAGAAAGTTCTTCTCAACTATAGCTGAAAGAATAGCATCATTTTCTTTTCCATTGCTGTGAAACAGTGAAAAAGGAGGCAAAAATATTTCTGCCTTCAGAAGTTCATTTCCAAGACTAGGAAGGTTTCCTCCTCTCTGCTTCCTTTCTCTTTATTTCCTGCAAAGATAAAAATACAGTTCTATTTATCTAAGCATCCTTTGGCTCTACTGGAAAGGGAGAAACACAAGGAAATGAGAAGAGGAAAAGAAACARAAAAGACCAGCAATCTGGTCTATGCTATTTCTAAAATAAACATATAAAAAGTATATTTTTTTTCCTGCAGAAAAGAAACATAGATATTCCAACATTAAGTTCTCTGATGTTTTAAATAAACAGTTTGAGAAACTGGGTAGCTTCTCTTCAAGTGTCTTGTGTTTTGGTGTTACTTGTTTCTTAAGTGAGAAAGTAGCAGTGACATGTTTTTAAGCAACATTGCAAATGCAATTTCTATTTTTAACACAAAATCATATTTGCATTTCTGACAGTCTCTGAGTCAGTATATGTCAGACAATGTACACCTAATTCTAATTTCAGAAGCCYTTTTTCTATAGTATCTCCTACCTCAGTATTTAAACTACCTTGAGGGTATGGGTATTAAAATAATACTATCATTCCCAGATATGATACCCTATCCAATTTTATGTACATTATAGTTCTCATAACTACTAGCGTTATGTCAGCAAAACCCCCAAAACCATGTGTTTTGATCTGCCATTGTAAAAATTCCAAGCCCTGTTCTAAGTAGCTGTGACCTTCTAAGCAATGCAAACCACAAAATCCTACTAACACTGACTTTATTGCAGGTCACATGAGCCAACTCTTTCCCTGATGGATGTTTAAAAATGAATAAAAAACAAACACTACAGTTCAAAACTCTACACAGGCATAAAGCCTGTGAAAATAGCTTCCCCCCCCTCCCCCGCCCCCCCCCCCAGGGTTGCCCTAAAACTAAAGCAGTTTTACTACAGTGGGTTTTGCATGAATATTTTAAGTTTCAGTTCATATGAGCTGGCATCCTTGGAGTTTTACTTCAAGACTTAAGATGAAACAAGCCACGAAACTTTAAGCCAAATCACCAAGTTTTGCCTGATTACAGATCAACCCCTGTGAAACTACAATCTTTCCATCCAAAACCATTTGTTAACCTCGACCATTTAAAACTCAGCTCAGGTTTGTTGAAAGGCTTGTGAACCTTGAAAAAAATATATCTTTTTGTAAGTCTGTGTTTAATCAAAAGATTTTTGAGACAAAATTCCAAATAAGAAAATTCTCACCTATGGATGAGTTTAACAAAAAAGTTGTTGAGCTCTACAGATGCTCTCAACTTGAATTTACTCTTCCCATTCCTRTGTTCTAGGTTTGGTAGTTGTAAGAAAACATCAGCAAAGACAGCCCATATGAGCCAAGCTGATGATATAATGAATATCATCATGATTATAGTAACAGACCCAGCAATGGTGATGTGAACACAAAATGGATCTGTGAGATGCAACCCCTCCAGAGACGTATAACAGCTCATTATAAGTAGTATAAGTAGCCTTGGAAGAGTGTCACTCCAAATTAGTGGACAAATTCGCAGCTCAGGTCAGATCTAGAAAGCTCTCTTGGTATCTAAGTCCCTTTGAGATAAGGCAAATGGGAAAATATTAACTTGAGCAAATTGTGGGTGTCTTTTAGTGCATGTTAGAACTTCAGTAAGAAGACTTTGAAGCACTTTAAAGAACAGTTTCACAGTTTTGGACACCAGTTAGAGACACTAGAACTGAGCTAGAGAAGCCCAAAACTGAATTCTTGTTCTCTTGTTTTGCCTGTGATGATGAACAGTGTTTGTGAGCGTTAGGAAGTGCCATTCCTTTGCTACAAAGTGCATGTAGGTCATTGYAATAATCTGCTAAAAGTCTCAGCTAAGCGAAAATACTCCACTTATTTCTAACCGCTGTTTTTATTTACTTACTTCTGGTTTAATCTGTGCCTGCTGGAAGAACTTATTGTTCATTTGTCGGATCATTTGCTGGAGATGAAAAGAAGCACCAAAGCATTGGTTGTACTGTGACTAGGAAACTTACCATTTAGCCTTCTCTGTCACTGTAATAAAGGTAATTTTACTAAAATAATGCTTTACATGTCGAAGCAGATGAATACTGCATTTCTGATTGGATGGTTTCACAAATCCTTTGTAGACTTTATTAAAGCAGGAGAAGGGTGACTCCTTCCATACTCTTAGATCTAGGATTCCCGAAGAAGAAAAAAAACCCACAAAACAAAAACCAAACCAAACCAAAACAAAAAAGCGTAAAAGTTAGAATCTGATTTTTAGACTTATACATGCATACTGTTTCATGTTTTTGTTATTTAAATAAAGCACTTGATGTCTAATACAGAGATGAAACAAAATCAAACCCCATCACACTGATCCTTTCCTCTCAAGTTTTTCTGATTCTAGTAAAATGTTAAGCTATCTCAAYAGGGTTCTGCATTTGGTATTTTGATACAAATTAAGCTCTTGGTCCCTGTTCTGGGTTTATGATTCAGATGTGAATGCAGACTATGAAATCCATTGCTGAATTGGGGGAATCGGGGGAAGGATTGTAATAATATGCATCCTTTAGGGAGAAAAACCTGAAAAAAACCTTGAAAAGGCTTTGATGGTGCTCATCTATTATTTGTGTTTTCAAAGACACCTTTGCAGAGGTAAGGCATAGAAATTTCTTTTATATGACAGAAACAGAGATTCTCCTTTTCCCTTGATGTATCTAGAGGTCTTTCAGTAAATGAAAGGAAAGTCATCTACTTTTGTATCTAACTGCTGCAATTCAAAATGAATGATTTTTTTCCTCAAACAAGTTATTGATTTGGTGAGAAATGCAAGTTTGAATCAGTCAAAGTACTAGTCAGCTTTTGCTGAATGTGGAGAATTGCTCTAAGCAGGAAATGCTCATTTTATAATTCAAAATGTGCTTGATAAAATGAAACAAATATTTCTGTCACTCAAAAATAATGTTGTGTAGGAGGAGAGGTGGCCTTGAACTGAAAAAGTTAGTCTGACAATATTGAYTGTAACATGGTGCTTAAACTACCATCCCCAACAACAAAAATAATACAGAATGAATTGCTCTCTGAAGATACCTATTTCTCTTTACGCCCCATAGAGAGAATCTAGCTGACTTAAGGAAGACCTCTAACTCCTAGATGGCTCAAAGTGACAGGATCATAGAATCATAGAATCCTTAAGGTTGGAAAAGACCTCTAARATCATCGAGTCCAACCATCAGCCCAGTACCCATGCCCACTAAACCATGTCCCAAAGCGCCACATCCACAYGTTTTTGAACACCTCCAGGGATGGTGACTCCAMCACTTCCYTGGGCAGCCTGTTCCAATGCCTGACTACCCTTTCRGTGAAGAAATTYTTCCTAACATCCAATCTAAACCTCCCCTGGTGCAACTTGAGGCCATTTCCTCTCGTCCTATCGCTTATTACTTAGGAGAAGAGACCAGACCGACACCCGCCTCTCTACAGCCTCCTTTCAGGTGGTTGTAGAGAGCCATAAGGTCTCCCCTCAGCCTCCTCTTCTCCAGGTTAAACAACCCCAGCTCCCTCAGCCGCTCCTCATAAGACCTGTTCTCCAGACCCTTCACCAGCTTCGTCACCCTTCTCTGGACACGCTCCAGAACCTCAATGTCCTTCTTGTAGTGAGGGGCCCAAAACTGAACACAGGATTCGAGGTGGGGCCTCACCAGGGCCGAGTACAGGGGCACGATCACCCCCCTACTCCTGCTGGTCACACTATTCCTGATACAGGCCAGGATGCCGTTGGCCTTCTTGGCCACCTGGGCACACTGCCGGCTCATGTTCAGCCGGCCGTCGACCAGCACCCCAAGGTCCTTTTCCGCCGGGCAGCTTTCCAGCCACTCTTCCCCAAGCCTGTAGCATTGCCTGGGGTTGTTGTGACCCAAGTGCAGGACCTGGCACTTGGCCTTGTTGAACCTCATGCAACTGGCCTCAGCCCATCGATCCAGCCTGTCCAGATCCCTCTGAAGAGCCTTCCTACCCTCAGGCAGATCAACGCTGCCGCCCAGCTTGGTGTCATCTGCAAACTTACTGAGGGTGCACTTGATCCCCYCATCCAKATCATTGATAAAGATTTTAAACAAGACGGGCCCCAAAACTGAGCCCTGGGGAACACCGCTYGTRACCGGCCGCCAACMGGATTTGACTCCATTCACCACAACTCTCTGGGCTCAGCCGTCCAGCCAGTTTTTTACACAGCGAAGAGTACACCCGTCCAAGCCATGAGCCGCCAGCTTCTTCAGGAGAATGCTGTGGGAGACAGTATCAAAGGCTTTGCTGAAGTCCAGGTAGACCACATCCACAGCCTTCCCCTCATCCACTAGGCGGGTCACCTGGTCGTAGAAGGAGATCAGGTTGGTCAAGCAGGACCTGCCCTTCATGAACCCGTGCTGGCTGGGTCCRATCCCCCGGTTGTCCTGCACCTGCCACATATAAATGCCTGCTTGGCTGTCTAGGCTGTTGTGGAGAATGTATTGGATCTGTTTCTTTAAATATTTATTAATTCTTAAAATAGCTTCCCGTGGGAGATACTGATTTACTTCTTTCTGGACATATACAACTAATTTGGAAAAGTGTTTGGTGAAAGGTTTTTTACAGAGTATACTCTGACCAAAACCAGAAAAGTAAATGTCTTCATCTACAAACTTGGATATAAAAGGGGAAGGAAGGCAGATTGTGTACAGACCACCCAAGAATTTAAATTGTCACCTGGCTCTCCAGCCACTGCCTACATGCCTCTTATGCAGCAAGTCTTGCTGTTTAATTGCTGTTGCTCAGGCTTCCAAAGAAAGTTATCACTAGYCATGGACCACGCCAAAGGACTTTTAAGACCAGTAGTAAATTTTGAAAAGGTAGATGAAGTTAAAATCAGCCTTGCAAAGTTAAGTGCTTAGGTAACCTAAACTAGGTATGCCACTAGCTCTCCAACTGATGTATATGTGTGAATATGGTAGATGAACTCTAAAAGAGAGAGAGAGAGAGAGAGAGAGAGAGTTCCCTATCTACCATGTAAATATAATAAATTGATAAGCTTTGTTTCAAAAGTCCTAGAGGATGATGTGATCTGAGAGAGTTCATTACGGCTTCACCAAGAAAACTAATAATTAAGAATGGTTCTAGTGAAGTAAGGAAGATTAGAAATAGATTTCTGAGGATTCTGAGATAGTTCTTGAGATGATTTTTCAATTGTGAAATGCAAAAGAAAATAAGAAAAAAGTTCTGCTTACAATCTATTTCCATAATGGTATTGATAGAATGACTTCCTTTTTATGCACTCAGTGACCTGTGACAAGTAGTGATGCTTTCTGCTCCCCAGTGATTATAGCTGCACAATGTAAATATCTGATCACAAGCAGTGTGTTATTTTATACTAATGCTTTATAAATTGTCTCATGTGATTAGTACTCAGAAAGCTTGTAACCTGCTTGATATAATTTTCTGTAGTGATTCTGATATCAAATACGTAGTGAACTGTAAATAAAGTATAACATTAGTGATTTTGCTTTTTTATGCAAGTTGTGTATTTTTCTCCTTCTTGATGTTCTAAACTGGGAAGAGGATTGGATTCTGCAACAATGTAGAGGTAATTTTATCACATAATTGACTGCTGACTGCTCTATTAACCTGGTAAAAATGCTGCCATGCTGAAATGCAGTTCAAATGAACCTTTGCAGATTTGATTTTTCTATGACACCCCCACATTTTCTACCTGTTCTACTATATCCAACTACTTGTTAAAATTATAACAAGCTTAACCCTGGGTAACATTCAGGTGGTACAGGCTTAAATAAAACTCATCTCAAAGCTGTTAGCTAGAGGAAGGGAAGTCCTGACTTCAAACCCTGATTAATTCCAAAATTAGGATAATTACAGGATGAATTAGAGCAAATGCAGCATTCTTTCCTCCACTGCTAGGTTATGGGTTCATGCTCCTTGTTTGTTTTTTTTTTTTTCCCCTCTTTTCTCCTTTGGGAGGCTTAAAACATGTATTCTTGACTGTATATCAGTACAGCTTCAAGTGAAAGATGAGAGCAGAAGACATTTATTTAGAAGCCTTTCATTTAAGTGTAGTTTTCAAAGTAACTGAGCAAATACTAATGTATAATCCAGGTGGGACTTCCTCCATGTTCTTCCTCAATAGCCATGATGTGATCTCTTCAGTTTCTTGGAACAGATTTCAGGAACTGAAATTTCAGGAACAGGATTCTAAGTGGACAAAGGCATCCTTTCTCGATCTTTGAGGCTCTGTTTCAGAGGCCTAAACGCCAGCGATTAAAGATGATAATTCTAGAGTTAATTCAAAGACTTTGCCCTCATGGTGCATATGAGTGGGGGGTGTATGTTTGTTTTTCTGGAGATACTTAAAGTATGCCTTAAACGTACAAAGACATAGTAGTTACCAGGCTGTCATGCTCTTGACTATAGAAATAGCTGAAAGGGAGATCTCAGGTCAGTTCTGAAAGCAGTACAGTGCTTTGTCTTGGGTCATAAATTCTTTCCTATTAAAAGTGTCAGTAGGTCCTTTATGTACCATACAGTACAACTCACACCCTATTGCTGTTCAGGTGAAGGTGGATCAAGCATCTTTCTGTGCCACAAGTGGCTGAAATGTTCCCTCTTGCCACAACTCTTCTCATGCTCTGAATCAAGATCTTGGGAACCTAATGCATGCACCAGAGCCTAGTCTCAGATTCAGCAGTACATCAGTTAGTCATTTTAGAATCTAATTGGTAGGCATCCAAGTTATAAATTGGCCTTTTGTTGTTTTCTAATTAATGGCTATTTCTAAAAAGAAAGGCAGAATCCCCATAATTAAAAATGTCTCTTGTTTTGGATGGTAAGAAATGTGACAAAATGTACTGCAAGACTTGCATTTTTTTCTTATGAAACTTAAATAATTGTGAGTTCTTCACAATGCCAGAAAACTATTTGTTAATGCATGTAATACTTTAAAATTTTTAAATTATATTTATAAAAGTTTTTAACACTGCTTAGCAAGTATATACATTTTACTGTGTACAGTAACTACAGTTACATTTAACTAACATTTGCAAAGCAGAACAGGGAACTGTATGGTCTTGTAACTGCAGCAGCCTAACACAACGTGAAAGTGCAAAGAGTGCCAATTAGTGCAAAGGGAGGGCTATCATTCTCTTACAATTACTGGTAAATTAGAACATTTAGAAAAAAAGTATAAAAGAGCACAACAAAAAAGTCCATAGAAAGTACTTTAAGGATTTTTTTTTCTCTAAGAGAAAAAAAAAAAAACTTTTCTTGTCTGTCCTCCCAACGCTCCCCCACCTTTTGCTCCCCAAAGAGAATGTTTTTTGCAGGTAACCATTTAAAAATTTTAATGTCAATTGGCCTGTTTCTTTGCAACCCTTTCAATGCAATTTCCTGACAAGTGGCTACTGAACTACCACTTTTTTTGATGGAAATTTTACCAATATTCTAATTACTATTTCTACTGAAAGACAAGAATTCTCCTAAGTTGAGTTTTGCTTTCCCCCCAGGTACAAATTATTCATTCACTTCACTTGTATTTGAATAAAAGATACCTTTAGTTGTGTAATACTCTGTCACTGAAGTGAAAGGTTGAAGCTAGTAGCAGTTTCCCACATAYCAGTGTATACAGTTTTTTTGCAAGTGTATGATCAGTAATAGAGGCAAATTCAGGTATCTTTACCGTATAAAGAGAAACTGAATTTTACTGTCCCTTGATATTTTCTTTGCTTAGTTGAGGCAGCTCCCTCAAAGACTGCTTTCTTTTCCAAATCTCATTGGTAGCTGCATAATTTTACCTTGCTAAAAATTCCACTTGGCAGCAAAAGATCTAAAAGTTGGGTACTGCAATAATGAACTTGCAGAGTATATCACAATGCATTCTATGGTAATATTGCCATATTTCCTATGGATAAGATGGTTCTGTGTATGCCAGTTTACTTTGTATTGAAAAGACAATTTGAATACTGTTTATAAATTCAGGGTTATTCTCAAGAAATTTCTGAAGGTCTCAAGGCYGGTGCATGGATTCGGTCAAGGACTTAAGCATTTGGTAATCTGAATTTTTARATGCTGGGTGTATAGAGTGAGGTCTAGGACTCCCTATTAGGTACTTAGGCTTCCAATGAGCTCTGAAACAGAACTCTATAGATGCTTCATGATAACACCTAGAGTAACCAAAAGTCACCTAAAGCCCTGGTTGTAGGCTCAATCTCAGTGGGAGAGCAACTGAAATAAGAAAAAAAAACATGTGAGGATAGAAAGGCATCTAAAATCTCACCCTATTGTGTGGAATTGTACTTCTCCAGCCAACTAGTGGTTTCAACATAGTTTTTAGTAGCATATTGATTGCCATGTTATGGGAAGTTACGGAGATTCATGTTCAGATTTCCCTTAGGCCACAGAGTCTTGACTTTATTTTTGCACTGCAGTTATAGCTACAATATGGAAGAGAGGTGACTGAATCACTGCTTGTAAGGGTGGAAAAAATAACCTATGATTCTTGATAACCGTCTATGTCATGCCTGTTTTTAGGTTAGTATGTTTGGGTGTTTTTAGGCAGACACTAAGTGACTCTGCAAGTCAGATATACACCACCAAAAGATATAAAATAGTTATTCACTGACTAGCACCCACAGAAGATAGGTAGGAATTACCAAACATTAGACTAAKCACTTGTGTGCTCACCACCCTAATGRATGAGGCATCCAAAGAGCTGTCAACCCTGTGGCTYCTGAAGAGGATCCACAGTGCCAAAGAACTGCCTCGGGCCTCCAGTTACAGCTCCATTGATYGTATCAACATCTCCTGGCTGGGATCTCATCAATCTGACTTCCCCTGGCTTTGCCTGTTAGATCTCAAACCTTTCCATGCTGATATTTTCCCTCCTGAATTCTTGAGCTACCGATGATCCCACCTAAGCAATTTCATCTCTAATTCTGGCCTTTCTCATCTCTGTATAGCCTTTCTCATAGCCCTTTCTCAGCACTGTGAGCACATACAGTTGGGCCAGATCAGAGCTGGTCKTGGTGCCTTGGTACATGGGTAGCTAAATCCCTAGGAGAAAGGGGGAGCTTACAGCACTAGTTACTGCTGATAGCTATGACAACGTGGTTAGTAAAATGGAAAAGTTGTCCTCATCTACTCTTTAACTTACTGCTCATAGGAAAACAGAGTAATTGTGGATGTTCTCCTGTTATCAGGACATGATCTCTGGTCTTAGATTTGGAGTGGAAAGAAACTTGTGCCTGTAGTCCTGGTTCAGGTTCCTCAGCTTGGACAGAATGCTGCTTTCCTTTGGTCTTGCGCTTGATATTTCCTCTTGGCAGGATCTGTGCTCAGAGAAGAGCTTTTTGAATGCTCTTCAGAGGTGCATGGCTTTCCCTCTGGATTATTGAGGAAGTTTAGATGCTTAATTCTAGATTGGTTTTTCGGAGGCTCAGGAGCTACAGCATGATGCCATACAACAGTGGTCATCTAAATCTTTTAGATGGATCTAATCCTGCTTCCTTCAGAGAGTGTTGTAAGCCTCAGGCCTCCCAGAGCAAAAAGTCACATAGATTACCTGTGAACTGTATTGTGGCACTTACAAGAGGGCAGAAGCATTTCAACAAAGTTGCACTAATACAGTCTGTCCCTCAATTTTTTTCAGTGAGTACCTTCTGAATTCTCAGACACTAGAGCTTTATTTTCAAGAGAGGAAGGTGAGGGGTGCCACTCATCCTGGCTGAGGCACCTGACATAGCCAGAACAGAGGTTCCAGCAGTTTAAGCAAACTTTTTGGGGAAAAAAAAAAATCACAAAAAAAAGCACCATAATGAAAACACTTCAAAACTAAACTGGTATTTTGTAGCTCMTTTCCAATTTAGCAATCTGTATAAAATGTAAGTGGAAAGTCAACATTTCTAATAAGTGAATGCAATTCCCTTAACTGTTGCTGCAACCCTTGTGACACTAATTCTTGTTAGCCTGTTCTTGGCAGTACATTATTGAATCAGGTTGCAATGTGAAGTAGCCAGGGCTGAAAACGAGTCCCAGGCACACACCTAACAGGCTGGCTGCTGTAGACCAGATGCATTTTATTTTGAAGGTCATGGTTACTGTCTGTCAGTGGGGAAAGAGAGTATGCAGTATATTCATTTGCTAGAACTTCTTCACCCCCCAACACTAAATAAGGCACTTAATTTTAAATTTTCACTAGTACAGAAGGAAAAGGAATCCTCAAGATTTCTTCTTCTTTTTTTTTTTTTGTTAAAGGAAGATTGTTTGTTTTCTACTGATTGCTTCTATTTTTTTGAGAAATAGAGATTGGAAATAAAGAGAAAAGGTAACATGATCAGATATTGACATAAAAATAATATAGTAACGCACTTAAGTAATTTGTATTTTAATTTCTGTARATAATTTCAAAATAAATTGCTTTAAAATATTTTTTATCATATAAATTGTATAGATTATGTATCTTCCTTGTGAGATTTTACTGAACAGTGAGGGCTTAATGCTTTGCATGAMGTGTATTTTTCATAGTTCATTATTAGTGAATTTCTACTATGTATTACTTTCATCTTTTCCTTGCAAATTCATTGTGATCAATCAGCTGCATTATGAACTGTAAACTTTATTTACAGATAAATACTGGAACAGGTTGCTCCGAGAAGTTGTGGATGCCCCRTCCCTGGAAGTGTTCAAGGCCAATTTGGATGGGGCTTTGAGCAACCTGATCTAGTGGAAGGTGACCCATGGCAGGGGGGTTGGAAYTAGATGATCTTTAAGGTCTCTTCTAACCCAAACCATTTTATGTTTCTATGATTTATGCCTGAGAATTTACAGATAATGAARGAGTTATTTTATTAATAGTGTCCATATGTTTGATGAGATATGATAAAATCTGTAATTAGCAGAATGATACTTTACACTTCACAAGCTTTTTGCAAAACAAATCCATAGTGCTTTTTCAAGCAGGTTCATCAGCAATAAACAAACTTACAAGATGTTAGATAGTTCAGGCCCATTGTTTTGCACTGGCTTTTTTAAAAACCTTTCATATTTTATTCTCAGAAGTAGCCTTTTCAGTAATTAGTTACCTTTAATGTCTTCATTTTCATTTAAGGCTCAATGATCAGGATAATTAGAATTAATTTGGCATTGTCATATTATGATAATGACAATTTTGCCACTTATCACTAGCATCCTGCAGGCACAATGTTATCAGAGAAATATGACTAGTCCACTTTATCACTCTAACCAAAGACTTTAAATGGATATAAAACAGTAGGAATTGGCATATTCCCAATACAAATTTATGCAATTTCTGATGAAGAATTGTCTCTGAAGTACTGGTATCTTTGTGTTTTAATTCAGTTTTTGAGTTCCTTCACAATACATATAAAGGCTGACTTTGGCCAATTCGTTTTGTTCATATAAATTTGTGGGCCAGAWCTACGCCTTAATTTTATTTATGTAACTGCACCTAATTCGGTTCAAGCACCATTTACCTGAAAGCATAAGGTGACCTTTTTTTCCTGTATTTTTTAAGTGCTAATGAAGCATATTTTTATGAGGGAAGTGTCTTGGTCAACTAAAGGAAAGTGGCATCATCTCTTTAGATCTTCAGCACAACTGTCTACCGTTACGTGTAACTCACTCTCGGGAACCAGGACGTACTCGTTGCCTTAAGGCAGATGCAACAGCTGCTYTCCAGAAACATATATTGCTTCTCTGGAGGTCAGAAATCTCAGCAAAACAAAATCTTGTTCATTCATTTACTCTGACTGTCCTTGTTAGCAGTATAGTGATRCCATAGACACTAAAGAGCACTGAGTTCAGGTTTTGGTTAGAGCCAATTCCACAAATCACAGTGAGCTGTCTCTGATGCTTGTCCCTGCAGTTTGCATTCATTAGGGTTATTGTGATCTTATCCCTTCAACTTTGGTGATTTCTTCCTCTGGCTTTTTCCAGTGCCATTCATACTTATGGTAAGATTGTTTTTTTACAGGAAGCAGGAGAAAGTCCATAAATGATTCAAAACTATTTCTGTCTTGGAAATCCTGGATAGAAACTCATGTGCTTGTCGCAGGGTGTGCCATAAATACAATGCATTTGGAGCATGCTAGGCTTGCTGCCTGTGTGCACACCAACTGTATTGCATATGCACAGTGTATTGATGTTTCCCAGAAGCAGCAGACCCGCTATGCCTATGCTGCAAAGTTAATCTGTACGTGCATAGTGAACATGTCTGGAAATTCTGGACATCCCAGATGGGGCACAAACTTCTCTGGTTCCCAGACAGAGAAAATTTCTCAGCAGAAAAGGGAGGACATGTCTGAGGAAATCCAGATGTATTCTGGCTATAGTTAAGATTGAAATGAAAACTAAAATACCCCAAACCTACCAGGGTCAGTGGTTAGCTACTTTTTCCTTCTTTGGGAGGAGAGAGAAAACTCTCTGTATTTAAAAAAATACTACAGTAAATTATCTTCCCCAGACTATTTCCCTTTCTCTGACAAAAAAATTCTGAGTACTCTTACACTTCTCTGTCCCTGCTATTTCCCAGTTGCACTGTTCCCTTATCCTGTGCTTTTTTAATCTTTATCAAGTGTCTTTGTCGTAGTATTTTTGAAATTATTTCAAGCTGTTCTTATTTACCTATTTTTCAAATGACTTGTTAAAAGAATTGTATTYTACATTCCTTTGCTTAAAAATTTTGCTCATCTCTTGTTCTGTTTCTTTTAGGCAAGTGTAAGGGAGGATTTTACATGATTTCAGAATGATTGGTTAATCTAGCCTATCTTTAAAGGTATTGCAACAGTTGATTCGTCATAGTCTGAACTCACGGATACATTTGAAGAAACTCTCATTAACTTCAGCGGATTTAATATGGGGTTTCTAACTGATGCTGCTACATCATGTGTCATACTCTGTTCTCCTCTACCCTCTCCCCAACTATGACTGGTATAGCTTAACAACAAAACAGCAAAATAATATATTCCATACTCCTTTAAGAGAATTAAAGGAGCAAATCTGGATTTTTTTTTTTTTTTTTAATGGAAGAATAACAAGTAAGAATACTGGGACTTAGTACTGTTTGACAGTTATACAAACTGTCATTCATAAGGTTATGAATATAACCTTATGACACTCTTGATAACTGCTTGACAATTACAAGGTTATGCCATTTTTCACCTTGACCATTGTTTGCCACTTTGTAGTTTGCTGAACCTATTCAAAACCAGAAATACTTCCTGCTTCTGAAGTCTACTRTCTATCTGACAATCTACTGCTTTTCATTAGAGTTGTATGAACTTACTCCCAGTTCATTTTTTAGAAGTAGTGGGGTTATTTGTGAAAAGGATGAGGTCATATTGATTTTGCACTTGATCCAAAACTCAGCAATTTTTGAAGTCAGAGGTCTTTTTCCTCCAAAATTTTTACAAGATGGGGTTTTAAAATCTATTCCAACTTCATATGTTTCTCKCCATCCACAGATAATTTTCAGTCATAATCAGATGGAAAACCTTAAGTTAGCTGATTAGATGATATCCGTCAATAGGTAAATCTTTACAGAGATCATATTGTACTTAAATCAGCACATTTCATCTTCAGGTAAACTATTCTCTCTTTTCTCTCTGCTCCTGCAGAGCTCCTGAAAGGATAGCATAGGAAGGGAATAAACTCTCTTTTTCTGGTGCTCATTCTCTTAGCTCTGTTGCTACTCTGTGTATTGGCATTTGGAGGTCACTTTGTCCCATTCTGTTTAGGGAAGGAACCTAGCATTACTGCTTCTGATTTCTTCCCAGTTACTTTTCTGTCAGATTTGTCAGAGTGAAGCATCATCATGACAGGTTTGAGAAACTGGAAAACATCTTCTACACATTAAACTCCTCTAAAACCTACAAGGACACAAAGAGAAAACCAGAACTCTCTTTTTGCATATATAAATAGGAGACATATTTCTTCACACCTGATGAAGATGCTGAAAAGTACTTTCTATCTTCTTCTACCTTATCCTCATGCTCGAGTAGACTCAATAGTGTTTTCCGTCCACTCTTTTAATTTGTTGTATCTAATTCAGATTGTCTGCAGGGGATGTCATTTAATATTCTTTGATGTATTTTACATGTATGAAGAAATATTATATTTTCAAATGCAACCAGAATCAGACAACAAACATATATATGTACTATGAGTATTTTCTTAGAAAATTTGCATTATTCCTATAGCTGTGATGCCTCTTGCTGTCACAAAATGTTTTCATATTCCTAACTGTGGACATTTTGATTCCAAGAAGAAGAGTTTTCCATTATTTAAATATCCATTTAATTTTATTTTTTTCACTTTTCTATCTTTACATCTGCAATATTCCAACTACTCAAACTACTTCTTATACAGATTTGTCTGTATGGTGATATAAAAACATTTGTGTTAGAAAATGTTAGACAYATCAACGGAAGTCTCTTGCATAAATCTCTTAGCTGAGTCTATATCTTTCTATTCACATATAATATCTCTAATGTCTACAGGGACATCTTAGTACATATTATGCAGATGGCTCTTATTTATGGAATGGGATCACTTATTCCCCAGGTGGTTGTAAAACTGCAATCTCACTTTGACAAGAGACAAATTGGTTTAGAGAAAACAAATTATTCTGAAGTCTTTAGAAACCAAACTGCTGGTGGAGCATAGTAACATGGTAACTAAATCTAGGAGATGATGATTTAATCATTCAAGACCAGAAAAACTTGTTTTGAATAGTGCTTGCTGACTTCAAGTCACCACCTTCCTGATTTTGTCCCTTAAGAGATTTAACCTCTGGACAGGAAAGTCCACCAGTTACCAGAAGAGGAATTGATACATTTCATTTGGTCTCACTTATGCTTTCTGTTAAGAATGATAATCCTGCAGCAATTAATGACCTTCTCTACTGAACAAAATCTGGACTAGCATGGATTATCTGGATGAGAGGAAAGAAAGAGCCAACAATACATTGCAGAGAAAAAACACAAACCTTAAAATAATTTCTTCATGTGCACGTGTGGAATGCTAAACATTTCTTTACTGGTACAATCTGTTAAGCAACACTAATAAATCCATATAGTAACACTGATTTTTTTTTTTTTTTCTCTTACTGCTTTAAAACTGTGTAACAGCTGTCACTGCCCAGAACTATGAAATTCTGGTGAATATATTTCAAAATTTTAAAAGAAGTCTTGACTGACTCTGCATTTCTCATGAGAGAGACAGTGAGTAAAGAAGGACTTTTATGAAAGTATCCCATGAATTATGTACTTTCTTCTCTAAAAATAACAGACCGTGACAATTGCACAAGTTGGGCTAGTGACCTGGAGGTGATCTATACCACACATTTCCTTGAATATTTTTTTTAAAAAACATGGTTTTTTATTACAAGTTAATGTAGATTTAGGGTGTCTCTCACTAGTAAATTGCTTGTAATATTCTCTTCATTGCACCAAGGAATTTTGAGGTTTGGAGTTTGTTTTTCTTTCCTTTCACAAACACATTTCAAGATATCTGCTCCATGCTGTCTTCCACCCTAAAAGATTCTACTTTCCTTCTCTTGTTTCTGTTTCAGCTATCTGGCATGTCCTGTATTCCAGTTTGTCAATATTTGGCAGCTCAAAATAAAGGTCTTCCTTTGACAGAATTAAATCCTGTGTGCAGTAACCAGTATGATTATGGAATAATTCAGGTTGAATGATTCAGGTTGGAAGGGACTTCAGAAAGTGCCTACTCCAACCCCTTACTCAAGGCAGGGTCAACCATGGGATCAGAGCAGGTTTCACAAGTTATTGTCCAGCTGGGTCTTGAAAAGTTGGCAACAAGGACGGAGCCTGACCAGTCTCTCTAGGCAATCTATTCCCACTTCTTTACCATCCTCATTTCTCCTTATATCCAATAGAAACTTCTGTTGTTTGAATTTATGCTCATTTTCTCTCCTCCAACCATGTACCTCTGTGAAGAGTCTGACTCCATCTCTCGATGATCTCCCCATAGGCACTAGGGTGGCTGTGAGATGCCCCCAAAGCCATCTCTGCCCCAGGCTGGATGCTCCCCCAGCATCTCCTCAAGGGATTACCACTCACTTCAGCCCCAAACTTGGTGGCATCTGCTAAACTTACTGAAGGTTGTCCTGTCCTTCCAAAATTGGATGGACACAGTACTCTAGGTGTGATCTATCACTGCCTTCAAGCTACAAGACAGGGCTCACTACTGGCTTACGTCCAGCTTTGCAGTCTGGCAAGACCACCAGTGTCTTTTCCCGGAGCTGCTCCTCAGTCTTGTCCATCCCTGTCTGTAATACTGCAAGAGGTTATTCCTTCTCAGGTGCAGACTTTGCATATGTCCTTGAGTAAGAAATGTACGAGAGTTATATAGGAAGTAACAGAGGCAATATACAACTGTGGTGGTGTGGTTTGAATCAATCAATCATCCTTTTACCAATTTTGAAAACATCACGCAATGTTAGGAATACTATGGCAGCAATACTGAAGACTCAGAATTCCTTCTCCACCCTCCCGCGTTGATGCTAAATGATCAACAAATAATAAAATCCACTATCCTTCCTGCCATTCAAAGTTCTTAACAAATATATTGAAGTATTAAATCCAAGTAGTAAAACCGTAATAGAGCTCATTCTTTTACATCCTGATTTCCTCCTCATCCTCTTGTTTTGCAGTTCAAAAATTCACACTTTTGCCCCTTCCAAAATGTCCATAAAGGTTTCAGCCATAGAGGAATAAGAGAAAAAAGTCTCCAATTAATGTTCCTTTAAAGGCAACATTTGTATATGTAAATTTGGCAGATTTTTTAAATGTTTTTGTATTCTGTAGCCACAGAGATTATTCATACATGATATCATAGAGAGTTCATTCATCCAAACAGGAAAATTGAATATCAATCAGGAGATTTTTTTATTTTGGTAACATATAAATTCTTCATTACAATCTTKTAAGTACAGAGATTATATCCACTGAGCTTTATATGGCACTAGACCACCCAAGAGTTTTCTATAGTATCTCYTATAGATATGGTCCAATATGATAAAAGTCAGTTTTCAGTACTTGGTCAGAGTGCAGAGTAYGTCAGGCAACATTATAAAATTAAAAGAACGTCGCAACATTAAGAACAAATATCTCCCTTTGTCTACAAAAGTCATTTAGGTATTAATGGATCCCAGTTGTTGTATCTCCTGTCACATAAAGCKAAGATACATAGAGTTGAAAATTTATGGCTAGAATTTAAGCAATTTGTTTTGAGCAGCTAAGTAACTGCTATCACTTTTTGGCTTCATTTCAATGGCAATGATGTATAAATACAGAGTTGAAACTTGTGTTTTGTTAGCAGATCATTCAGGCTAGTTAGTTTTATAGGACCACTGTTTTGCAAGCTTCCCAAACTAACATTTAAAAAAATTCAAGATTCAGAGAAGAAGAGCTTACAACGTTTTAAATTTTCTTTTGCTCTGTGTCTATCCRTCTTATAAGGCTCAAGGAAAACAAGCCTTTGTCATATTACTTCAAGGAGAAGAAAGCTGAGGAGAAGAAAATGGGCATTCTTGTAGCACGTTTTACTTTGTCCATTTAATAACAGATATACTATMTGTTATCTGACTATAACCCCCTTCCAAAACCAGGATGCAGTAGGAAGGAAATGTGATTTATTTGAACCCTCTGTGCCTCGTACACATTAAGATTGGGAGAATTAGAAAGGGAGCCCAAAGTTACTCAGGAGACAGCCATGTCCTAATAGTCTGTTCAGCAGTTCCCTTGAAGCTATGTAAGAGCACTGTGGTCCAGCAGGGATGAACATCTGTATACTTGTAGACTGTGACTTGAGCCAACTGAAACTCAGGGCAGATAATGTTATAAATATATGCTGGAATTACTGTTGGCTGTATGGAAGCAGCTGATYATGACAGGGATAGGAAATTTTGAGAATCTATAGCACAGTGTGGGTTCTTGCTACAATGTCTTGTCTGAGCATGAGCTAAGGAAACAAGGCATCTGGAAACTGAAAAAGTGAATGCAGCTAGTGAGAAGAAGCCACTGGGTTTCTGTTTGCTGATAAGAGACAAGCATTTGGATTTTTTACTAAAAAAATATACATTTTTCTTTGCATGCTTTAAAGAAATTCAGGAGAGACGTGATACATTTTAGGCCATATAACCAGTTAAGTAAGTTCTGAAAGATCAAAGGAGAAAATGTGGTCTTAGATTTGTCACAATGGTGGTGAAATAAGGAAGTATAAATACTATGCCAAACTCTATTACAAAGCCTAAATTATTGTCCAAAGTTTAATTTTAAGAAGTTAGGTGGTAATAGTATTGCATTCCTGAATTTCTGGTTAGGGCGGAAAGAGGAGAGGGGGGGAAAAAAAAAAGAAAATAATCCTTTTTTTTTTAATTATTAATTATTTTTAGCATTTGTTTTCGGTTATTTCAAGAGACAGTAAAAGTACTCCACATTATTATTATTATTATTATTATTATTATTATTATTATTATTATTATTATTATTATTATATTTTATATTTAGTAAACATCTGTGTGTTGTTCATGTAATGCTGGTCAGAATGTATTGCTAATACCCCTGTTTTGGTGATACATTTTGAAGCCTGTAAAATCATTTCTTAGAAAGTCCTTTGAGAGTAGAATTTTGTTCTTTTTTTAACTGACTTTAAATTACTATAAAAAGTAGAATAGTTTCATCATCCTATGGTTAGCAGCAGTCTCATGAGGCTGTTAAAAGAAAAAAAAATCTGCTTACAGACATAAAAGTACATTCCAAATAAAGCTTGTTCCAATACCAGAATTGGAATTTTGACTAATGTCAGGACTTGACCTTGGATCTCCTAAGTCTGGGGTCTGTTCTCAAGTCAGGGCCACATCTTTGTAAAAGAAAATATTGTCTAGACCACGAGCGGTGGAAAATTCTTCTGTTTTCCAGTTAACTATGTCTAGAAGAAATAATCCCTGACAACTACTTAAGGTGCTTGGCACTGGTAGCCGAAGTAATTTATATTTTATTAAAGTCTTCCATGTCTCTTAGTGAAATAAAGTTTGCCAATCATTTATTTAGTTGAAATATTCTTTTGGGATATAGACTTTGCCTGTTTGTCGATGTCTCATCTAATGTCTGAGGAATAAGCAAACAGTATATTGTGAAGCCTGTTGTTTCAGGGTTGAAAATAGCTTTATACACACAAAAAACCCCACCCCAGAACCAGAGGAAAGAACAAGAAGACCAAAGAAGAGAAATCCAAAAAAAGTCAGTATCAACTGGACAAAATGGTGCCACGGTTCACAGAAATTCAGAGAGGGATTGTTCTTATATAAGGCTAAGACAGGCAAGGCATCAGAAATCCCTACCTGAAGAAAAAAGTCAGTGTATTTAATTGTTTTTTTTGTTAAGTGTTCAATACTTTCAGCTCCTATGACAGAATGTTCTTTTTCTGTAGTGTTTTTTTAAAGATAGTTTTAAAGTTTTCTTCATATTTAAGGATATGATTCAAGGAAAAAAATATCAATTTAATTTAAAAAATTATGACCGTACAGTAAAATTGAAGACAGACAGATATGGAGAACTGAAATTCCTGTCTGCCCTTAGTAATTAATTTGAACAAGAAACATTTTATATCTGAAGTTTATTGAAATTAAGGCTACATGAAATACAGTGATTGGAGGGATATAAGGAATACACATTGCGAAAACTCACATAGAGCTGGTGTTTTTATGAAGGTGAACAAATGTCACTTCATTCTTTTTACACTATGGAAAGGTATGCAGATTTATTAATCCACATAAAAAGATGATATTCATGCCCACAGCATAAAGCTTCTAAAACCTTTTACATTATTTATATTTGTACTTATGAATCACTAAACACAGCTGCCAGAAAAATCATACAAAAAGACAATAATTTTTAGTAAGCTGTCAGTCGATCTATATTTTCTTAGCTAGTGGACAGAGCACCTTGATCCTTTGGGATAATAGAACTTTAAACTACTATTTAACAAACAACATAAAACTTRGCTCTGAGGATAGGCATGAATGCAAGACTCACTACATGAATTGCATATGCTCCAGAGGGAGTGGTCAAAATGTCTGCAGCTTACTAAATTTCATGTTCGTTTATGTAAGAAAGCATGCAGTAGCCACTAAAATTGACATTGTTGAGATCAATTTGAAGTCAACTGTACATTTAAAAAAAAAAAGCTTGGAAAAGTTCATRGAAGAAGACAGAGGAATAAGATAAGGAAGTCATTAGGCTACAGTCTGCCTAAGAAGGCAGATTGTAGGGGGTTTTGTTTTCTTATAATGAACAGTAAAAAGAAGGGATGATAATGGATAGAGAATCCTGTTGTGATGAAAATCTCCTAAATTTGCTATAGGTCTTTCAAATATTTATTTCTTTCCTTATAAATACAATTAATTTTGATAAATCTGCCTTTGTTATTCAGAATGAAGACTTTGAATAACATTTAAAGCCGTTAGGTCAAGTTAGGAATTTATATTAGTTCTTCTATTCTTTTCAGATGTTTTTGCTGAAATATCTTGAGAACTGCTGAGGCCTCTGAAGTAATTGCCATTAAAAATGCATGCATAGAGAGAAGGTGTTGATTGGGTCATTAGATATATTTATAAAAGATATTTGTTGACTTTTGGTCTTTCGACTATTACCTCAGCCGGGAAGTTGACATCACCACCCTCCCAAAAAAGACACATCCTGTCTTTTGTAATTTTGGAAGAGCATCTGATCTGCAATTAACTCAGATGATTTTGAAAAATCAAGAGTCATTCAATGATGGAACTTTCTACCATGACCTAAGGCTGAAAGATCACCCACTGTGAGAGAATTACTTATGCTGACTATCCAGAACAGTTGGAATTGCTTGATTGGTTCCGAAGTCATATACATTTTGAATACTCTCTTTCCTAGTTTCCTCTTTGAGACACACTAAATTTCAGAGAAATTCAAATAAACAGTCACATTTTAAGCAGAAAGGGAAATCCAGCTTTTATTTATATTGCCAGAATTATCATTTGCTGTTTGCTAAGTTACTCTGAAAAATATTAATCAAAATACTACTAAATTATATTATAACAATTCAGGATAGTGCAAAGTATACTACTTTGTGAAGGTTTAGCTGTTCTTTTCCTCCAATTGCTCAGTTACACAAGGAGAAAGATGCTTTCACCCCTCTCTGCTTTGCAACTTTRTAACAAGCATGAAATTGCTCAGGAAAAGGGAAGGAGAGAACCAGAAAAAGCAGACAAGAACATGGCTTAGGTGCTTGATGCAAACAACACTCTCCTGAGAGGTGGCAGGTGTGAATTTTGAATTCTCTGGGCTGTGTAGGATTTTAAACACCAGACTGCTCTTTTAAAATAAAGTCCTCCTTCTCTTCCATTTTAAAAGAAAGCCATTAAGTTATGTATTATCTAAGAATCCCGGTCTTAGAATGAATTAAGTTTGCTAGAAAATCTTTCACTGGGTCAAGTCTCCCTTCTCATCCCTTTTTAAGAAAATCAGGAAGAACACTTAGGAAGAGATTAAGATGTTTGAACTGTCGCAYCTGGTGTCAGCTTAGGTGGCTTGGGCTGGCAGGGCTAGCCAATGTGGCACAATACYCATGCCTTTCTGGAGCAGCAATTAGAGTGCCAGCAGGATACTGCACAGTGTCAGAAATATCATCAGATGCCTACAGCCAGGCATATGAAACCTACACCTGGGCTTAACCAGGTGTAATAAACTGGAGAGTGATGCTTAGCCAAGTTTAAGACTGCATGATTAGAAACATTTGATGAGGTAGAGTTTTGAATTGGCTAAGTAGAAAGRTGTTATATGTTAAATTAGTAGTTAAAAACTAATTTTTGGAGCCATAGTCATAAAAGTCTATCATCTGGTAGTATATACCCAGAACTGCCTATTTCTGAATATGTCAGAGCCTATCTGGTGTCAGATGCATCTACATCATGGACTAATGCTGCACAAAGAAGGAAAGACCACAGCTTAATTTTGARTGGTTCTTTGTGGTTCTAGGAGTGCACACCCACATTTTGTTTCCACAGGCAATGAAGTTAATGRCAGATGTGGGTTCTAGGCATAAATTGCACGTGTGTAGAGTGCTAACTGCCAGAGGACCTTGCRTTCAGTTTGCAAGGAGAGATCTACAGATGGCTCCCTGTTGGACATCTTCAAATTTTGTTCCACTAGGAGGGAAACTGCTTTGAAAAAAMCAGCATCATGCTTAAGTGTGTATTGTAAGATTTCAAGTGCAAACTAAATTTGCACTGAAAWGAAACCCTTCAAAGAAACCCTGCAGCACACTAAGAAACTAATGCATCCTCTATGTGAGTCCACAAATGAACAAGTAAATGTGCCCTCTGAACCTCTGTACTTTATATATCCCAGTGCTTAGACACTCACTTTGGAACATGGTCTCTGCTCTTGCTCTTTATTCAGACAGCTCTTGAATACYGAAGCATACTAAACTTCTGGTTCCTAAATAAGTGAGACAGTTATTAGTTCAAGTAATCTTGATTCTTCCTGTGCACTCTTTCTTACACTTTATGGATTTTAAGTTTTGGGGTATTTTGGATTCCATTTCAACAGAGGAATAGAGATTGCCCTCCTTCTTCCATAGACAAATACTATTTATTGTTGAAATGTGCACATGCTGCCACACCTGAAAGGAAAAAGCAAGCCTTTTGCAGTCCTCAAAAAAAATATTGATTCTTCATTCCTTCAGGGGTGGGTTTGTTCTAAATCTTTTATGGATGTAATAAAATCCCCTGCAGGCCTCCACGCCTCAGCGCTGTWCAAATACTGCATTTCACATGCACCCTAAAGACAATACTTCCTGCTGGCTATCTATTTGCAGCTTCTTGTCCATCCTAAAGTTTTCTTGGTTTAGTTTTCTTGGTTTAGTTTAGTAATTTGGAGACACTTAAGTCTCTGTATTCGTTTTAGGAAGAATAATCTCTAACAGATTAGAAAGCATGTGAAAAATAAGCACCATTTCCTTTATAGATTATGACTCTTCTTCATGCTCATTTTGAATCTATAGAGCTCATGATAACATCACTCAAAATGAGAGTAAAAGAAATAGAATCTATATTTAAGAAGGATCTTATTCTTAGCAGTCAGTTTATTATCTTAAAAAGAAAATAATTGTTTTTTAGCTTGTCAGAGGTGTTAATTACAAACTGTATATTTAAATTATTATTGGCACGCATTAGTGTGGTACATYTGGTAGAAAAAAGATTATATCATTCTTAGCCATTTCTGTAGCACAATTTTTTCCTAATTACTCTGTCATTAATCTGAATAGCTACAGAGATGGTGTTCATACCCATAAAAAGGAATCTTGGTTGCTACCCTGGGGAAGTTGTTTTTTCCTTTACATGATCCTTTTTACTTAATATCAACACTAGCACCAAATTTAGTTGCATGCCACTTAAATATGTGTAACCAGCTGTGAATGTATTTTTTTAGCATGATGCATGAAAAAGTTTTTCCTTTTCTTGAGCTATAAGTGTTAATTGGTATCTTTGTATCTTGCTAATTAAGTTCTAGCAACACCTTTTCCTTCTTCCTTGCTCTGAATTTAATGAGCTCCCTTGTTGTATTAATTTATTAGATAATTAGATAAAACACACACAAAAAAAGTTTTTTAGAGGAGCTTTGAACAAGAAGGTTTAATAGATTTTAGAGAGGCAACATACAGTACACAAATAATCAATATCATATGCTGTTCATGAAGGAATTTATTATATTAACATGCAAATGTTTCTAATTGTGCAAGTGTATATTTCACTGTCAGTGTCAGACTGATGTGTTAAGCTACCCATTGGTTCTGTCAAGTAGAGCAGGAGCATATAACTAAAATTGCCTTAAAAAGAACAAGCAGGTGTTTTAGACTTATAGGAATATAGGATTGGAAAGGCTTGATATGTTGTCTAGTCCATTCCCTGACCTAGGGTAAGATCAACTATACTGCGTCATCCAAGACAGATTTTTCCAAGTCACTTTTAAAGAGCTCCAATCATGGAGATACTACAACCCCTATAGGCAATTTACCTTTGTGCTTCACTATCCCTAAAGTTAGTTTTTTCTGGAGTCAAACCCAATCTCTTAATTAATTTACATTATTACTACTTGCCCTGTCCAATATGAGAACTAATTATTTCCTTTCTTCTTTCAGCGGTGTTTTACATACCTAAACTGTGTTTCATACCCTTCTCTAGTTTTCCTTTTTTATGTTAAACCATACATTTACTTCAATCTTATGATAGATCATGTTTTCTAAACCTCTGATAATTCTCCTCTAGTCTGTCCAAAATTCACCTCTCTTGATGTATATATAAAATATTAGAGCAAATTTATTTATTCTTAGTAAATGGCTTCCCRTGTGTTCCTCCCACATAATTTGCTCTTCTAACAACAATTATTCCCTTGTTCCTGCTCATACTGTTGGCCATTTGCTTTTTTTCTACAAAAACACTTCCTAATGAGCTGTTCCCGATAGTGTATTCAAAATTGYAATGTTCTCACAAAGTGTGCTTGTCTATACTGAGCTTCACCTTTATTTTTTCTTTTTTAATCTAAGTCATTCCTCCAGTTTATCAAGATCATTCAGAGATCACATCCAGCCTTTGAATACATTTGCAGTCCCTCTTAGCTCTATACCATTTTCAAGTTTAATAAAACTCTTCACTGACCCATCACTTAGGAGAATTTAGATCCCCTCTTTGCGCCATTCTTCCATTTTGGTAGCAAACTGAATTGAGACAGTTACGGTTGGACTTGATRATCTTAAGGGTCTTCTCCAACCTAAATTATTCTATGAAATGATTCTAAGATRGTAGTTAGAAATAATGACCATACAGTTTTTTATCCACATCAAAAGAGTTCCATCAATATTATGTTACTATTCCCTCCCAGCCTTGTTGTGGAAATATCGTGTAAGATGTTACCAAACAAAGACATGATGGACCTATTACTTTTTTCTTCATTGAAAAGGCCTGTTATCTGCTGTAGAATAAAAATATGCTGGTTTAACATGATTTTTTCTTTAAGGAAATTGTGTTTGTGATACTGCCCATTATTTTCTAGGGGTTCACAAAAAGCTGAGTTATTGATTATTGGTAATATTGAAATGAAGATGACTGATTTATAATTCTTTGCCTTTATGTCTTTCATTTTGAAAATAGTAATTGTGTTTGCCCTTTTCCAAGATGTCCTGACCATTTTTCACAAAGAAAAGATTGTTTCAAACATTTTTAAGAATGGCAACAATCAAACTTAGTAGTACCAGCCAATTGTAAAACTTCCATTTCGTTTCAGCAAACTCTAGCTTRTAAGATCATAACCTCATAGTGACATGAATTGTGTTAACCATCTGCAATACATTAAGCTCTTCTAAAGAAGACTGATGGAAAATGGAAATTAAACACTCTGTGACTCTTGTCTATCAGAAATAAAATWTATCAGCAATTCATCTTTCAATTAATAGTGATATATTTATCACTACTTTTTATCTCTTCAATGGTAGTTGCACTTTGTTTCATGTATTGAACTTTTTATTGTTGGTTTTTTTGTGGTGTTTTTTTTTTTCCCCTACTTACCTACACTGTTCCTTTAGACCCTTTAGGAATCTGAATTTGTTTCTGCCCTGTGTATATTTCCTTGTTCTTTTTCAGATCAAAGAGGAGTTCATTATTTAAACAACAGGTACCTGAATATTATTTCTTTTTGGGGAATATATGTGCTTTTTACTGTATATGCTAACATATTTTTGAGGTCTCTTGATGTCTGCTTCCCTGCAATTCCCTGGTGCTCTGTAAAACTATCTTCTCAGATTTTTTTTTTTTTAATCCTGATGTTCAAATTTTTTAATTTTTTGAGGATCACATAGTGTATTCTTATTTCATGTTCATTCTCTTGGCATTTCTTATTCTCATATAGGTATTCACCAATAGATAGAATGTCTCCTTTCTAATTGCTTTTAATGTTCTGTATATAAAAAAAAGTCAGAAACATATCTTATCACTAWGTCAGTCATTCAAAGAATTTGCTGGATCAGGAATCATCTGTCTTTGCTACATTCAGAGATCCCTCAGGAAGAAGTAGTTACAATCGCTTACAAGTTTTATGCTTTTGATGATTTTGTTAGTTATTCTCAATGATAGTAACTGCACTTATGGTGAGGATACCTATATTCTTTCCACATTGATCATTATCCGTGAACCTCCAAGAGGCCTGTCTTCCTCTGTATTCAGAACGCCTATGCAAAAGCATATTGTACCTTCCATAGGTCTTCTCGTGTTAGCTCTCTCTGTTCTTTCTGAAAATGTACTATATTTTTGTTACAATCCTCTATTTATCCCATCAATGTATTTTAATGTCAGGGGGAAAAAAAAAAAAAGCCATTTGTGCCTTAAGATTTTAGCTCCAGACTTAAATCCACAGCCTTTTCTTCTGGTTTTCACTCATCTGAATCACTGATCGTTTTGTGGATATAAACAGACATCCTGATGAATACATCGATTTGAGTGGGAATTTTTAACCAAAATTTAAAATTGGACAAATCTATCAAACCATGTTATTAGTTCAAATTAATGAGATGCAAGATGAAGCAGAATCTACTGTATAGTTCAGTCCTTTGAAAATGATGCCTAATAGACGTTCTGAGCATATCTGTTAGTCTTAGATAAGTATCTCAGACATGGGTTTTATGGGTTTATAGTTAACATACTCATGTTTTCGCTCACCTCACTTTAAAATAAAATGTATAACTACGTTCACTAGCTTTTGGCTGATTCAGATTGCTTCTCTTTAGGACTGAGTATCAGAKACTCTTCAGGTCATATTCTTCATGCATAGTTATCTACTGTTCAGCCTCAGTGACAGTTTCCCAGTCACTGCTCTCCCTCCTTCCCATTTCTTCCCATAYTCTCTAGGCATGAACATGCATTATCCAAGTCTTGATTCAAAAAACAGCTTGTCTTTGCAGAACTCATATTCAGCCTCAAGACAGGAGGGTGATTATGAACCAAAACTGAGGGGGTTTTAGAGTGTATAGTTCGTACGTGTTCTGTTCCACTCAGGATGTTCCTCCTCTGCATACCTTGTCCTAGTGGATAAATTTTATGAATGATGATCTACCATAGTATTGGTTGGCCATAGCTGGCAGCCTCACTGYGGGCAAAGAGATTCTCTTTTCTTTTCCACTTGTTGGCCTAACCTTTGAGTCTGTTCTAAACAAAACAAAACCAACAACAACAAAAAAGAAAAATAAATCACTTTGTTTCTGTTTCAGTGAGAATTCTTTCAGACTCCAAAGGGAAAAAACCCCTGCATAAAACAGACCAACAAAAGATTGTGCCCGAGTGTTAAACAAATAAACATAGTATTATTGATCACTCTCTATCACGTATAATTGATATATAATATGTCTACAGGTTATAAGGAGTTTTAGAGAATATTTGAAATATTATGTTCAGCTTCCAAAGGTTCAAAGAAATTAAGAAATACATACATATAGCAGCATATTTAACACTAAATATTTTCTTATACCATTAAACATCATGATTTCTCACCATGCTTTATTTGTGATGGCACATTTAAAAAAAGAAAAAAGAAAATTAAAAGCTTATCAAGTTTGCATTAATTAAACCTCCCAAAATTGTAATAAGGCCTCTTGGGGAAAAGTTTCTGCATAACATTGCTATTTTCCCAGTCATTAAAAAAAAAACAAACAAACCAGTGTTACAACTGGCTATCTCATAAAGTCTGGTTTCCTATGGTCTTGTAACTATTTCTCAGTACTCCGTACCATCACAGAGTATCTTATTCTTCCTCACTAATCTCTAAGGAAAGGCAGCATACAAGAGACCAAAGTCTACGGGAGAGTTCAAATTTGCGAATATGCTGAGTGGTCAGCTGCACTAAACAGAAAGTTATAATGGTTGGGTTCTGCTTGACTTGCCTTCAGTGAGCCACTCATTTAGGTTTTTCCTTCTATAATCAAAAAATATGTAGAAATGAAATTAGTTCCGAGGCCTCATCAAGTATGTTCAAAATGGGTAAGTGAAACGAAAAGTTACTGAAGAGAGTCTACAGATAGCATGACCGCATAGTTCTCCTTTCCTTAGGAAAACAGGCAAAAAGAGTAAATGTTGCTTTCTTCTCCCACTCCATAAAAACCATTTTAGAAATTTATGCAGTGACAAGGAACTGTGAAATAGTCTTTAAGGCATTAAGTTTATTACTCTCCTCTATCAGTTACTGCTCATTAGTTTTGATTTTATTTGTTGATTKATTTATTTATTTATTTATAAACAAGCTTTTAGGGAGTGTGATTGAGAATGGGTGATTTAGATCGCTTAAAGAATCRCCATCAAAGCTACTAGCAAAAGTGGTTTTAATATGATGTTGTAAAAGTGYGACTTAACAAAGTTCAATGGCAAGGTTYACTCTACCACTGTACGGCACAATCATTCGAACAATGATTCAAAACTACCAAGGCACACATCAAAGTTACYAAGACACAAATCAAAGTTACCAAGGCAAAATCAAAGTTACCAAAGCACAGATCAAAGTTACCATACTACAAGGTTATGCATGGTATCGGTCGCTTACCAAAGATCTRCTGTTGGTAAAAGGTCTGTCTGCCTCGAGGAGCAACCTTGAGAGGTGTCCCAGCTCCAGGGGAGATCACKGCCATGCAGCCACACTGCCTAGCAGGGAGAGCTCAAAGGCGGCTCACTTAGGCTGTCATATTTATGGAATAAAGTGATTGGCTTGTAGTCAAATTACATGCAATGGGAAAGGTATGCATGAGACTCCCTGTACCCACAACTTTCTTTGTTTCTTGACAGATGAGTCTTGAAAAAGCCACCYGCTATTCATGCGTTAATTGCATGATTGGTGTTCCAAGCTCATATGCATCACTGTGTCACTCTGTTCCTTTGTGGGTTTTCAGAGAACAGATTGGAACCAGAGGAGTTCTTGGCCTGGCTACGGCTCAGGCCTTTACCTCCTTTGGAGCCTGTACCACGGTACTGCTAGTTTGATTAAGGGGTTGAGTGCATCCGTCACAGAGAGCAGTCTTAGTTTCTAGACATCTTTGGTTGCTGTCTGGGTTTGTATCTTAACACAGAATTAAAAGATCCAACCCCATACAGGTCCAGAGTAACATTTGGACTCCTTTGCTGTCCTTCAGGTTGGACTACTTCCTAGCATTTTGCTAAAGCTTATTTGATYCAGGGTCTCCTTTTAGAAACATTTGAAATGTCTCTAAATACTGTCTCTTAACTGACTCTTTCACGTATGTTCCACATTATGCCAGGGTACACACTGGCAAAAGATTGTCCACTTTTCTTCTTTTATGGGCTTTTGTGTCTCAGACTTTCTCAATTTTCCACATTTCTTTGAATGTTACTTTTTTAGTGTCTTTACAGTCTGTGTGGATAGTACAATTTAATCTGCTCTAGATGATTTCTTGAATGTAGGAACTAGTCTACCTATTCTCTGGCTATTGATTTATGTTGCAATTGACATATCAGTAAGTTAAGTATAAAATTTCCTCACATGTTTAGTTGCAATTTCTTTCTCCAGCCTTCCTGACTGATATGTGTATGGTTTTAGTTTCAGGTTTTTCATGCAAATTTCTTTAGCAGGAACTGGCAGAAAAATTTTGGTTTAGTGTTCAGGCTAGAAGTGCTACTGCTTTCTTACATATGATTTCCTCAGTATTAGCGCATTCTGAATCACAATTTAAATGCAAAAAAAAAGTTGAAAGTTAAGATKCAGATTCTTTTCACTCCACTTCACTAAATTAACAGTAGGTAACTAACTCAGGATTTAATCATCTACTCTACCCCAGCTCATTGGAGATAGAAAGTAATTTGTGGACGGGTTGAACGAATACTTAGAAATGCCTTTCAGTCCTATTTTATGTGTTATTCATTTATTTGTTTGTTTGTTTATGGMTTCACCTTTGCAAAAAGATCTATATGCTTTTCCTGGATCTGACAACTGTATCTACAGCTATTCCCATTTATTTGCCTTCTACAGACAGAGAAGACCATGATGCAGAGCTCCAAGACTCGTTTGCAGAGTTCCCACAACTTTTTTCCCCTTCCTACTCTCTTTTCCTTGCTACACTCTTAGTCTTTCTGTTCTGATTAAGTCACTGATTTATTCTAATATCCTTTTTCTGAACATCTTAGTTAACTTGCAGACCAAGTCCTTTCCTTTGATGTTCATGACTCATATTTACCAACTTCAGAAGGATCCTTCAGAGAACTCAGTTTCTATTTTTTGCTGAAATTCTACAGGACTTTGTTCTTGGTTCATTTTCCCTTTCTTTATGGTAAATACAAATTCAACTACTGCAGCTTTATGCTAGCCCATCTACTTTCTCCAAATGGTAAAACTGTAGCGTTTCTGACATCCTGGTTGGTCAAGCTCAGTATGGATAAGGTTTAACTCCTCTCCATCCCATTGGTGTCCATTCTAGACAGCCAATTGCCGACTCTGCAGGAGACTGCCAATAGTAGAAAAAGATCATATCACCTCTTAGGAAGATGCTAGAGATGCCCAAGCCATCAAGCCTGACAAAGTGATACTGGGATGCTTAACTCACTCATCTCATAGTATCTTTGTCTGCACCTTCACCCTTCCTCCTGACTGCAGAAGTTTGACACATATAATGTGCTTAAAGATACAGGTTTGATCTATTGTTCTGCTTCAGCTGTTGCAATCATGCACAGAGCTACCCTATAGATATTTACCTCCGGATGGTTTTGATTACATTATTTGCTTACTTTGTTTTACTTCTTCCTGTTTATTGACCCTCCTTTCATTACCCTTGCATCTACCTTTCTCTGCCCCAATACTGCCCCTAATTACTTTTCTTTTTTTTAACTTCATGAAGTTCAGCAAGGCCAAACGCAAGGTCCTGCACCTGAGTTGGGGCAATCCTCAATACCTATACAGATAGAGGGATGAATGGATTGAGAGCAGGCCTGCAGAGAAGGACTTGGTGATATGGAGATACTGGTGGACGAAAAATTGGACATGAGCTGCCAATGTGTGCTTACAGCCCAGAAAGCCAACCATATCCTGGGCTGCATAAAAAGAATTGTGGACAGCAGATGGAGGGAGGTAATTCTGCCCCTCTAGTCTGCTCTGGAGAGTCTCCACGTGGAAYATTGAATCCAGCTCTGGGGTCCCCACTGCAAGAAAGACCTGGACCTGTTAGAGTGAGTCCCAAGGAGGGCCATGAAAATGGTCAGGGGACTGGAACACCTCTCCTATGAAGAAAGGCTGAGTGAGCTGAGGTTGTTCAACCTGGAGAAGAGAAAGCTCTGGGGAGACCTTATTGCAGCCTTTCAATATATAAAGGGGGCTTATAAGAATGATGGAGAGGGACATTTTTCCAGGACCTGTAGTGATAGAACAAGGAGTAATGGTTTTAAACTGGAAAAGGGYAGGKTTAGATTAGATATGAGGAAGAAATTTTTTACRATGAGGGTGGTGAGGCAATGGAACAGATTGCCCAGAGAAGTTGTGGATGTCCCATCAGTGGAAGTRTTCAAGGTCAGGTTGGATGAGGCTTTGAGGAAACTGATCAAGTGAAAGATATCCCTGCCCATGGCAGAGGGGGCAGAACTAGCTGATCTTTGGAGGTCCCTCCTAACYCAAACTCTTCTATGATGATCCTATGATTGTATGTTGGTCCTGGTTTTGCATATCTGTAGTAAAATTAGGTATTTTTGATACTGTTATGTTGGCAATCTTGGCCTTGTATGTTATTACTGATACGGTTGCCTAAGTTACTGATGGCCTTAAAAGATTTTTCCTCTCTAAAAGGTTTCCCAGTGCTCCCTCCTCAACTATGTACAAAGCTGAGACATTTCTCAAGTAACACCCCCTTACCCACCCATAATATCCAGCTTTTCCTCATGATGCTATCAGTTACCTCTGGCAGCTTTTTAGAATCATAAAATCATAGCATCATTTAGGTCGGAAAAGACCTTTAAGGTCATTGAGTCCAAYCGTAAACTTAACACTGCCAAGTGCCACTAAACCATGTAACATCAATTCATGTTCAGTAGTTCTTCACATCCTCCTCCACAGTGTAACCTAAGGCCAGGGGTGAGACAGCAGCTTAGTCACTTGTCTGCAGCCCCRATATCCTTGTGGCTTACGTTTGCTATGGCAGAAGCCTGAAAAAACAGCCTCCTGACCACTACTCCTTCGGAGGTATCTCTTCCCACAGACTTTGTCATCTTTACCTTTCCCTTTCCCTCAACAGTAGAAGGTGCTAACCCCCCTCTATAAGTCAGGCCCTAGTTGTGTGTCATATCCAACTCTGCCTGCATGTAAAGCCACAGAGGGATTGTGTGGATACTTGTAGAATCAGTGTTTGTTCTTTGGTCTAGCCACAAATCTGAATCTTCTTGCTCATTTGTTTTAGTTTTTGATTTTTGACTGCAGAGCTAACCTCTAACCTTCTGTTTTTCCTAGTTTATGTGAAAAAAATTAGGTTCTTTCAATCCTGATTCAAAAATCCCACTTTTCTTGTGCTTGAAAACTGATGATGTTTATCAAAGCCCTGAAGCTTATCAGCTTGACATGGTTAGTATTCAAGGCTTACACAAATGCTGCATAAATCTGTACTACTTTATTTGTTTGATTCRGAAAGCTGGCCTTTGATTCATCAAACACAAAGACTGAGCTTTATTCTCCATGTTTGCTAAAGGATTGTCATGTTCTTTAGACTTATGATGCTTTGTATTGACTTCTAGCTGCTCAAATATGGCCAGATTATTTGATTTTAAAGTTATGTCTCCCAAAGTGGCAGTCTGTATGAAGTATTATGTTTATAGAAAGATACCTGAATGCATTAGATCCCTTTGGAGTCAGTCATTTATTAATAAAATGCTGATAAGATACCTAAACCTTTTGTGGCAGATAAACTATAATTTGAAAATAGAAAAATGTATTTCTAAAAAATGCCACCACCACCACCACTCCCCACCAATAAAAAAAAAACCAGMAAAACCCAACAAACCCCCACAGAGGGTAGTTTCAGTCTACCCTCAAGAATAGGCTATTGAGATAAAAAGTAAGGGTAGAACCTTACCAATAGGGGCTTAAAGTCTTATAATTTGTCTTTTTCATGTCTTTTTTTTAATTCTCAATTTCGACTTTGTCATAGGACTGCAGAAATTTTGTAYCATTTTCAGTTTTCATTAAAGTAAGAAGATTGCTTTAAGAATAGTTTAATTTTGCACATTTTTTTCTCATTTAAGTCTTTTTTTTTTTGAAAATGGATTTATTCTGAGAATCTTTTTGAAGATACTTTTCCACTATTTTGTAGGGAATTAGAACATGATAGATTAGGCTTCAGAAATGCAAAATCTTATTCTAACGACAAAGATTGTGACAAGAAGAAATACTGGCAGCTGAATGAATTCACTAGCAGCACAATTGTAAGAGAATCGTGAGAATAGAAAGGTGCATCATACTTATGTGGTAGATACCAATTATACTGGGAAATGTCCTAAAATTATTTTCTTACTATTATATCTTAGGACAGTTTGAATGTGTACTTAGGTTTCTACAGGTTTCATTTTGAAGTTTTTTTTGGGTTTTTTTTTTTTTTTTTACAATGTAAGAATAAGTCCTGATTTTGCAATCATGTACAATTGCAGGTGGTCTTGTAAACCTCTGCAGGATTAGCCATGTGAATACGTGCCGTTTGGTCTGGATCTGTATAAAATAATAATGTAAGGAAGCGTTCTAGTGAGATTTTCACCTAGGTGATACGTTCATAGAAACAGTATTACATCTAAAGTCACAGAATTTAAGTGTCTTTACATACGTTTTATATGTATGCTTGTTATGTTACTGGACAGTATGAATCATGAGAGGAATGCTATTTTGGAGCAGAAAATTCTTGTTATCTTTATAGTTCTGCAACTGTATAGATAACTGCAGTTACTATTTAGAATCCAGTAATTTTTATGCTTCATATTTCCAATAATTAGCGCTATATAACACAATGGAAATGTTACTTCTACTAAGATTTATTTGCATTATTACCTACTGTGATAGTTTAAGACCCTCCATGCACCTTACAAATTATATTTGATACTGAAAACTTTGCATATTCATCTGTGCTAGATTGCAAACTTCATTTTGAATCCTTGTTTTAGTTCATTCTTTACCTGAATATTGGACTAAAATAATTAAATAAATAAATAATAAATAAGAGAGAGAAATCTTACAGTAGAAGAGGAGGAAATGAATAAAGAAAGAATTATGGGCTCTGACCTAAGGATTTTGTTTGACTAGAGCGAAAAACAAATACAGGCAGAAGAATAATCACAAGGTTGTATTATTGCCCTACTTCAAATTCAAGCTTAAACATACAAACAAAACTGCATGATTAAAGTTGCAGAAATGAAAAATTATTATTTAGTATAGGAATTTGTTTATTTCCCCTGTCTCTTATTGGGGGTGCGGGATGGGGAGGGCTATGGTGTTTATGAAGGTGAATGGCATGATATTATTTGAGCTGCAAGGTCATTGATACCATGGCTGGGTACCCACTATGCTTCACAGCCATCTTATTGAGCATCACTTGCTCTTTAGATTTGTTACTGCTTCATTACTGCAGTTTCTCCCATCAGTTGTTTATTTTTCTTCCTGACAAGATGTTTYGCTTCATTCTGTCTCTTGCTTATCACATTTCTTTCTGCTTTCTTAATTTCTCTTATTAATAAAAACACGTCATTCTGCCCCTAAATTCTCATTTCCTCTAGATCTCTTTCCCCCAAGCTCTTTAGAGGATCTTTAAAGTCCATCTTTCTCCTTATATCAGCTCCAGCCATGGTGAAAAATCAGAAAGTAGTAGTTACTTTTACTCTGTTCCTTTTCTGCTTACAGTGGCTAAAGAACATTTTGCTAGATGAAGACTAATTTCAGTCCTATGGCCAGGGCTAATAGATGATAGTAGTAATTTTGATTAAGGATAACAGCCTGTGAACTTTGACAGGGGAAGGCTTTAGTAAGAGACTTTTAAAAATCTGTAAGCACCAAGAATAAATAAATACTTCCACAACACTTGCTAGTGTTTTGTGATTTTTTTATTTCCATCTTCAACTAGAACACTGATCCCTTACCAAGCAAATCTATCAAGTCATCTTATATGATGGATAAAGTTTGCATGGTTTTGTAACCAATTAAGACTCATAATAATAATAATAATAATAATAATTAATAACAACAACAACAACAACAACAATAATCTGAATAATATTTTGTCTTATTAGAAATACTTAATGGAAATATTTCTTTTTGTTAAATATTTGACAGATTTTGAAAAGTAAAAAATTAAATGTTTTTTGGTCTAATTTTTTCCTTTCTAGAAGATTTTAGGTTGTACTTGGATTATATATAGTCTGATACATCTTGTATTGWTACTTTTTTTAATCATTAAATATTTAAGAATTTCCATTGCATAAATATTATTAGGTTTTTTTTATTATTATTTTTGTCATTCTGGGAGAGGGAAAAAAAAATTCATCAACTTGAATTTTGCAGATTTCAAGCAACTGTACACATCACAAACCTAGAAACACAGATTTGGCTCAGTCTAGCAGTATGTTTTTAAATTAAAATGTTTACATTGTCTGTCTACATTTTCTCCCCACAGAGTGCTACTAGAAATTAACTAACACTGGGTCTAGCCTCTGGGGGCAGCCAGCAGGCAATTAYGCCTTAACTTTTTTTTAATGTGTGGAAATAAACCTCTCAGTTTCTCACAGGATCATGTGGAATTTTTATTGTCCCCAGGAAGATACTGCAYAGCAAAAAGTCCAGCACTGGATTTGCCCAGGAGGAGAAGCTTTCCTCGCACAGGCATGCAGTAGCCTGGTTTGGTGCAATGAACCTGTGTCTCCTGATTGGAAAGCAGCAGTGCTGGTATGAGCCTGCAACATTACCAGTAACCCGCACAGTGCCACCTCATCCAGCTCTACCCCTGAATCTAAATGTGTTCAGACCATCAGCGACTGGTCATGACTAGACGCTTTTGAAGATGTTGCTTTGAGATGGATTGCCTCTATGCTATTGCAACGTTCATGATATACTTTTACATTATTACAGTTGTCCTTGAATAGTTGCTGATACAAATGACATCGGAAATAGTGTCCTTTTCACTGGTGATGTATTTTGATTCCCTGATGATTTGTACAGGGACGTTCTGTGAACTCTGGTACACAAAGCAAGCTATTGAAGTTCTGGTTACTAAATCCTTCTTTTCCTCTTCACATTGTGCACCAGGACTGTGTATCTTAGAAGAGAAAATATTACTGAAATTTTACCAGGTTAGATGAAAGGAACTTGTCCTGACCTGARCAGTTCTACAGAGTTTGGGGAACCATATCTCTGCTCATGCATATATGAAGGTATAGAAGTTTTAGAGCAAAGACCAAATGAAAGCTCATTGTTTGTTTGATTTCTTTTTTTTATTTTCCTTTACCCAAGTGAAWGTTCTGACAAAACAATGTTCTTTCTTTCCCTTTCCCTCAACTTCTTGGGGCTCAGAGACTATTAATTCTTTTCTAAATGGCTTCAAGGGCAACAGTAGAAATTCCTTCTATTTTACTTGCATGGTGTCTTACAAAAATATTCAGATATGATGGCTTTGCCTTCAAGATAAAACACACTAAAACATGTTTATTAATTATTATTCTACTTGATCAGATGATAGATAGTCCAGTGCCTCCTTGGGTGATCTGGAATCATGAAAATCCTCTCATGTTTTTTTTTTTTTTTTTTCTTGCACAAGTTCAGAAAATTCTGTCTCTCTGAAAATAACAAGTGAAGAATTAGAAGCTTATTGCTTTAGCTGGATGCACACTGTATTAAATAACTTATTAGCCGCTCAGCTGGTGAACCATGTAACTTTATCTGAATATCTGCCAAATATATGTCAGGCCATGAGCTGCAGCCGTTTARGCATAGAACCCAATAAGGACGAAAAATAAAAAATATTTTCCCTAGTTACCCCAACATCCCATTTTACTTAGGGGTAATTTTACCTTTCTTTTTTTTTAAATGTCAGAGTGGTTGTATAAACAACATTTGTGCCAATTAAGCTAAGATTTAGTCCTACCCCATCCGGTACTTCATCATCTAGCATCTCAAGTACTATCTTGGGAGAGGTGAGATACAGTTGGGAGGGGTGAGAGACAATCCTGGGTCAAACACTTGCTGAATAGATAATTTTAATTCTAATTTACTGCAGGGAATAAAGAAGGCAAAATTATTTCTGAACAAACAGGAAATAAAAGTAATAGCAGTGTCTGGAAAACAAAAACAAAACCAAAAACGTACCAAAAACCAGCTGTGTTTTTTCTTGCTATTCTTTGTTTGGTTTGTTTGAAAGATTGCAGATGTTTAYCTTCGGCATAAAATTTTGTGGTATAGTCGCTAAACGGAATTTATTTATTACTGACTACATTTCACTCCTCTAAGAGTTTTAAGACACACTTTGTCTTCAGTGTTTCTTTTTACTGGCGAACTCTCCTCTGTGAAAGACTTGTAGCTTTGAATCTCATATAGCCATAGATAATCTATTTCATGTAGTGTACAGGATATTGCTCTAAAAACATGTAAAATAAAGAMATTTTAATTGGTACTTTGCTCTATACCTGCAAACAGAGGAAGAAAATGGATTTTGGGAAAAGCATGCCATTTTACCTGAAGGGATCTCAGGCACAGGAGAATTAGAGCAGGGTCAGGTAGCAGAACCTCAGCAGATGGAAGGTCTCCAGCAGGTGGACTTGCTGTGTATAGTTGGCATGGAGGCAGGTATTCCCGGGAGTCCCTGGTGGTTAAGGATCATGCAAGAAGATGGTTCGTAGTATTGGGGATATTACTATAGAATTGCTTGTTAAAAATTATGGAACCTCATGTTAAGGAAGCGGACACAAACCAAGGTAAGTTCCCTAAAAGCACTGTAACCGCTGAATCGCTTCAGAAGCAGAGATCCCTGGTAAGAACCAAGAGTTTCCCCCTGCCCCAAACACACTCTTTTTCCTTGCTCTCATGGGAAACAAGAGCAGAAACAGCAATAAAAACCTTMTACTGGCATACACATTCAGAGTTTTATTACTACTGCTGCTCATGCTCTGTGAGTGAAGAGAATGAAATAAGGAGCTACATACCGAAACAGCATGGGATAAGCAGGCTATACTGCTGAGCAAGTTTACCCTCACTTTCAGACACAGCAAATTACAGTAGTGGATTTAAAAGTATTTGCACCACATGATCCCTAAATAGTAATGATAAGCTAAAGCTCTGTTATTTAATGTTATGTATAACCTTATCTTTTCCAACGCATTCATTAGTGTGTAAACACAGTGATTATAACCCAAACATCTGCTGTGATGTTTGATGCTTTAATTTTAAATTGGACACTATTCTTACATGAATTAATCCCCAGGTTCTCCTGCTTTTTATAAATGTTTTAATAATTTCAAAAGACTAATAGTGTATAGAAATTGTCTCCCATTAGGATAGAATTAATTATGAATGTTGTCAAAAAAACATTCATTCTGCAGGAGTAAGTTGTTATTAGTTACTAGAGGCAAATTTCCAATGAATGCAGATATCAGTGAATGAATCTCTAATGAATGCAGGTTTTCTAGCTGACACTAACACCTGTGGAATGAAGGCTTCCCACTAGGTTACTGGGGTTGCTTTTTGCTAACACCCAGGGTTTTTTCAATTTTTTCTATTATTTACTTTGCATTTTGGGACTTGTTTTTACTTTCTGCTCATTCACAACTTAGAGCTTGCATGAAAATCAAGCTGACAATTCTTATTTTTCAATTTTATTCAGACACTTTCCTGGGCTTCTTATTATACTTAGGTCAGACAAAGGAAAGGATGTTCTAAGTATGCATTTAAATGGCCTGAATTACACTTCTGAAAGCTATTGGATATTCTTGTTAAAAAATACATTTTACTTGTAACTTTTGATCTTAATGCAAATTATGGTGTTTCACATATATCTAGAAGCAGTGTTTATCTGTAAACAGGAAGAAGTAATTTTTCCATAGGTCTGAGTTGGAGGTGATAAATTCATAGTTGCTTCTTCAGGTTAAAATGTTATGAAGAGTATACGGGAAAAAACCCAAAGCTGGCACATGATAACTGATGAAGATACCTTCACTTTTACTTGAAATGACTCAAACTAATGAAGGTTTTTATGGTTATGGAACATGGTTTAGTATCCACAGATTTCTGGGACTGATTGTGTTTGGTATGGGAATTTTCAGTGAAGAGCGGAAAGCATTCTTTCTAAAAGACTGGAAACTGAGGATGAAGGATAAGTACTTACAATGGGGACATCATGTTTCCTGCTTTAACTTTCCCACAACTCCTTGAGTTTATTTATAGTACTTTTATTTAGAATTTAGTTAAAATTTGTATATCTGGATAAAGTAGAGTTTTAAAGAATTTTGACAATCATTAATAGAGCTGTTTGAATGTGTTCTCAGCAGCAGCGCTGTGTGGAGTTTGACTGTTTTCCATGCTTTCAAAATATATTGGCAAAGAAGTTTGAACTGGCAATCTTGTATATTCTATTTTTGTGGAACCTGGCAGAAATATGAATTTTGGTGTTCTTCTGAGTGGTATGAATAACTCTGCACATCTCTGGAAGGTAATTTAGCATGAATGAATTCTTTGCCTTGATATTTATGAGTGCAGCTGTAGGCCATAACCTAAAGTCTGGAATAAATTTTCTGTGAAAGTGAAATACAACAAGATTTTTATGAGCCCCAGATCATCTAAAGTGTTTGCAAAATTAGAATGATTAAAGGATGATAAAGCACCAGGCTCAGATAAATTGTTCTGTGGCATGTTTGGGACAATAGAAAAGTCAGTGGCAAATATTTCTGATGATAACTCATTGAGGCTAATGAAGTAACAGAGGTGGCTAAATGTGTTTCTCTCTAAAAGTTTAAGAAAGGATCTATGAAAGATTCAAAAATACTGAGCTGAAAAACATACAATAGTTAGAAGAATTGTCTGAATGGAGCACATGAGATGATAGCATTATAAGCCATTTAAAGAATGGTATATAACTCATAAGGAACATGAATAATTTGCTTGATTTCTTTTAATACTATACATTTACTAAATTTGTGAACAAAGAGATAGTTGTGGAAATAATGTGGTTTTCAGAAACATTTTCATATTTGATTTTGCAAAAGTGCATTTTTATGCTGGCACTCTCAGTGTTTTGGCATGAGAATGACAAGAAAGGGTTTTTATGCAATAACTAAAAACTGGGCCAGGGTTACTAATCAGCTCTCCTTTTTATATGGAAACATARGAACAACTTGGCACCTGAAGTAGGATGAAAGGTGGCTCCCCAAATACTTCCAAGCTTGCACATTTATTTAAAAGTTCCAGTCACAATTTCTCAGCTTTGCTATACAGTATGAGATAAAGTTAGAGAAAGTTTTCAGTTAAACTTTATTTTATTCTTGAATAGGTGAGTCTGTATGAGTCTCCTGATTGGAGTCTTTCGCTACATCTATATTAATAAAATAAAAAGGTTAAGGGCTCATTCTCTTGCCTTGATCGCAAGTAATGGAGCACATCTCCTCTCCATTCATGTAAACTGTCTCCTTCCAGGCAAAATGGCCACCATAAATTTACCCAGGAATAGATTCCAGAATTTCCATGGAATTTCAATATATGGATTAATAAATTAASGGTGGACATTAGATGAGGATATATATAAGTGAATGGAAGACAGGGAAGAAGGGAGAACTGGATGGGGATTACTGTTTATTATATCAGAATGTTCCATAAGAGACATTAGTAATATTATCTGTAAGGTTACATTCTCAGAAACCAAGATTACTAGTGCAGTATTCCCCACAACTGGGTATGTCAATCTTATGGTGCTTAGATTTCTAGAAATATCTGATTCATACTAAAAATTCTAAAAAGCTTATTAGAGGCCTAAACATAATTTTAAAACAAGATATTATATAACTGAACCAATACTGTTGTTCTTCTACAGACAGTATGTGGTACCCGTTAAGCTGTATGAATGCATTCTGTTGACTGTAGCATGGTAGAGATGAGATACAAATATTTTTATATGTGACAGGTCTTGTTTCCGTGACAATTAAAATACTCCAGAAAATAATAATAAAATAGTATATCAGGTAGCATTCCAGTGAGTGGAGAGCATGTATTGTCTAATGATTAGAAAGATCCAGTCTAACCTTGATGACTGGGGAAGGAGTAGGAGGATTGGGAATTCAATGAGGTATGTCAAATCCTATTATTCTACATAATTTCCCCTTGCTGAATTCTGACAAGGCAGGACTGTTATTGGAACTGAGCAAATATTCATAGTAAATAAATCATTCAATTAATTTTTTTATAACTATGTCAGCAAACAATTATTTTCTTTCACAAATTTCATTTTATTTTCCTTAAAAATCTATAGCTTATTACTCAGTATGCAAGTGTTGTGGCTTAGCAAAAATTAGTCAAATAAAAGATAACGTGTCAGTCTTGTTACTTCATTAGGTAAGTATAATTCAAGTTTATGACAAGAATATTAAAAAAAGAATGTCTTATTTAGCTTTCTGTTGACTTCCTACAAATAACATGCCAATGAATCATAAGAAACACCTGTGGGAGATAATAAACAGAGTTTTATTCAAATAATTAAAATTATATCACTAAAATCCATATCTTATTATAATTCATTTTCTTCTTTATTTAAACATGGTCATTTTAGTTTTTAACTGCAGCTTACTGTGGTCCTTACCATACAAAGTATTTCAATACATTCTGTCCTTTTTTCAAAGCATTTCCTTACAGTTTTATTGTACTTCCCATGTATTTGCTTTGAAAAGAGAAGAGAATTTTCTACCGTTTCAGTGTAGTGAAATATTAGGTTTAAAATTCCATTTCTTGCTCATGCTGTATTTCTACAGCAAGAAGATATGCTGTGGTGGTAGGTTGTATTTGTCACCTCTTACTCTCAGCTGAAATTTGTCTCTTGAAATTTAAGAACTCTGTCATTTGACCCCACAGTGATCTGTTATTTGTATATTAGCTGACAATCTGTGACTCAACTTTATCTGTCCTTAAATCATCTCTAAAGAGGTGGGGGGAATTGGCGTTATGTTTTTGTTACCTGCTACAGTTTCGTTTCATTTACGTTTGGGGTCTTCTTCCCTTCACAGGGTACTGAAAGATGTTTGCCAGTGAGGGCATGGTAAGAGATCAAGAGCCCAGATGACTGACCCTGAATGAAGCGGAAACAAATTGATACCAGCAAGCAGYAGAGATAGTAACTAGCTGCAAAACAAGAGGTCATGGTCTGAGGTCAAAGGGGGTAGTAGCTGAGAGGCAACTCAAAGAGATTGTCTTTATACAAAGAAAAATTCAAATATAGAGCACAGCAGTGAGAAACTGTAAAAAAGCAACTGCAGCCATGAATCAGTGAGAAGAAAAAAGGCATAATTCATAAATGTAATCATAATTATGGTCAAGAGGAAAGCCAGTGGCTAATCAAACCTCCTGACTTTTTGTTCAGATCAGAGTTAAGGCTTAGGATCATAACGGGGAGAAAAAACAAAATTAACTACCAAAAAATTATTCTACCCCACTCTTTAGGGTGTAATCAGGATGACTTGCATGCTTTACTTTTAATCTTAATATTTTTGTGTGGTTTGTTTTTTTAAGACAAGAATTTCTCCTACTCAGTTCAAATTAATTTTTAGACTACACTGCATTTCAAATTGAGTTTTAGCTTCTGCCTATTTATATGTGTTTTGTAAGTTTGATTTTAGGAACAGTCTTCCACCTGCACAATCCGTTTTGACAATATTTTTAGTTTTATTAGTCAGTTTCCATGCTCTAGCTGGAAATTTCATGCCTCATCAGATAGTCTGTGGAAAGGCAGTGATGCTCAGAAGACAAGAAACATTGATTCACATGGAAATGTTAGGTGTAGTAGGTGGGATATTAGCTTTTAGCATTTTCTGCTGATTTCCTTTATGTCAATGGAAGCATACTTCTACGCAAACTGAAAGTAGCTACAACTGTTCTTTATTGATTTCGTATGGAATTTAGGAACCGTTCTAGACAAACTGAAATCTTCTCTAACCTGCCAGCAGTTGTTGACTAATATTTCTACAAAATAAAGCCTAGATTCTGTACTGGGATTAGATGGAATTTGACCTCTGTTTCCTCAGAAAAGTGTTTACACATTACACATAAATTAATGACCATGCGACTTTTCTCAAACGTTCTTTAACAATTTACTAGAATCAGTATGATCAAGAGACTAGATGGGTTGAATCATGTGTGAACCATAGCTGCAAATGAACTAAGTATGAAAAAATATGTAAACTGAAATATGTGATGCAGCAACTAAATTCTTATCATAGAAACAGTTATGATACGAGAATAGAAGTAGGAGAGATAAATCAGATTATAAGTTTATATTTAATATTTCTTTTCAATTTTGTGGAACACTGGCCAAAAATCAGCAAGAAAATTCTCATTTTAACTTTTGTTGTATTCATAACACATAATGAATAATGTTATCCATACTACCAGTGTTAACATAACATTACTTGAGTGCTACCAGTGCTACCAGTATTAAGATAATGCTACTGGAGTTCTTGTGTAAGAAGAGGTAGTTTTAAAGCTGATATGTGACATGTTAACAGATCCGTATAGTAGACTACAAATTCACTCATCTGCCTGGCTTGTGTCTTTTGTTCTGCATCATTACAGGATATTGAGTACTGAATCAGARTGCAATATAAGATTTGTTTTTTCCTTCTGCCTGAACTATCTTCCTCTCAGGAAATCAGTAAAAGGAATAGAATAGGCATTTGTGGTATTTAAGATGTATTTAACTAGAAGTGGAGATAAAATATTTAAAAATCCTTGGACTGCCATTTACAGTGAATGAAAAAATATTGGTTATGTTACTTTAATGCCTATCTGTTCTCATCAGAGCTTGAGGGTCTAAGTAAGAAGAAAAAGGAGAATCTTTCTGCTAAATAACTGGAAATCTTCATTTGAACAAAGACTAGAAAAAAGGGGTTGAAGAAAACACAACAAATTGGTCTAAAAAGAAAGAGGTAGTGCTAAAAAAAATCCTAGTTTTCACTTAGAATAATTACCTTCAAGTAATTACATTCATGTAATTTAGCTATGGTTAAGAACTGAGAGAGGCTTATGTCTAGTATATGGAAAAAGCATTTCCATGTCAAACCATGAACAGTTTCTGTTTCTCTATATTTATCTTAGGTTCATCAGATCAAAACAGTAGAAAAATCTCCAGCTGAGAAAAAAACCAAACCAATTATTAGAAATCTTCATTATAATTTTCATTAGTGAAATCAGGGTATTTGATTTACTCTGTTTGGTGACTTGTTGTTTTTTACCTATTTCTCTGTATATAAAATCTCATAATGCTTGTATTTAGAACGCATGTCCTTACTCATACTAGAAGTATTTTAGTCAGGAAGAACTTTTCAAGATTCATTTTCCCATTTGAAAAATTTTAGTTATCCTACCATAGACAAAAATAACATTGTATAATTCAGAGGACTAATTAAATGCAGAGAATCAATAATATTATGTGAAAAGAGTGAATGCTTCAATATCAACACCAAAATTGAATTGGTTAGCATAATATGTTCAGTGATTTATTTTTTTTAAATGACTAAAAACATTGGTATGATGCAGGGTGCTTTGAGAAGAATGAAGGACTAAATTTACAGCAAACATATTGTTCTACTTTTAAGTTTGAATTGATGGAATTATCATATGTTTCATTTCTGATGCTTTGTTTCAGGAGAGCGGACAACATGATTGTGGAATGACAGTATCACTGTACTTATTACTCAGGCAAAATGAATTTGCATTGAAGTAAAGACAGTAAGATTGTAAGGGAGTTTCCATAAGTGTCTCAGGTCTGGGCTCCCGTTAAATATGCACTCACACTTTCATTGGGTTTTGTCTTTCTATTTCTGTGAATTAATTTTATTCCTCTGAAGYGCCTATATTCATCCAGCTCTTCCTTCTTTTTGGTGCCTACTCAGTCCTTCTCTTAATAAAAGACCTCTGAAAAAGAATATTTGTGAAAGAAAAAAAAAATCATTTTGGCTCTTACTGAGCAATTTCTGAGAAATTATCCTCATGCCACAATTAGACTCCTGGCATGTGGAACTCTCATAAAGACACAATGATCAAACATTACATTTCTTAAGTTTCTAAGCAAGAACTTAATATGGACTTGATATGGACTGAATGTTTTGGGTTTGGATTATGCTAACAATAACTAAAAAATCCCTGTTGCTTTCTTTCAAGTAGTTATCTAGATTACAGAGTGTCTATGCATGGGCTAGTGCTGTGCATAATTAATAGTACATGTAAAGGAAAGCTGTAGGTACTTTTGAGAGTGAAACAAGTTATAAGAAATAAATTTTTAATTTAAGTTTTGACTTTAATCTCATCTGTGATTAAAAACAAATTTCTGCATATTTCTGCAAATGAGGAAAGTAAGCTAAATAAATGAACTACAAAGTGTGTTAGCAAAAAACATTCATTAATTTGAATGGGTAAAATCAATCTAATGTACATTAACAAATGATGGCTTTATGGCTCTTCTTCTAATGTCTGAATTAGAAAGTGAAGCAACTATGAATTGCCTGCCCCTCTGGTGAACAAGATCCACAGAACTTGTACAATTAATGCCTGGCAGGCTTACCCTTCRTCATGACCCAGAATGTGTCCTGAAGTCCCAGGATGAAAGCTGAGATGTCTCTGCCCTTGACCCCTAGCCCCCAACACTTCATTTTCAAAAAGCTGAGTATCATTCAGCAGAGTTGGTGGGAAACATAAGCTTTCCGTGTGAGGGAGCTGACAGTGCTGCTGAACCGAACGTAACGTTCAGCATGAGATCAATAATAGCTCATGGTCTCTTTTTGAATGGGATTGCTTTTCTTTTGTGCATGTAAGGGGAGCCTGGGGCTGAGCTAGTTACTGCATCAGAGTGACTGAATGCGGAGCAATGAATGAGCAGTAAAACAGAGCTTGCCTGCCCTCCCCCTTCCCACTCCCCCTTCTCTTTTCCTTTCTTTGCTTTGCTTCTCCTTTTGTTTCAGGCCCAGTGTCAGGAGAGGGGGAGAGAGGCAGGTTCAGTTTGGACTGTCGGTGTGCCCTGGCGTGCTCTCGGCTGATGCGTCGAACGTGGTTAGGCGGGGTCGGCGTGCCCCGGGTGCCCGCCCCACCCCATGGCTCCCCCCCTCCACACTGACCCGCTACCCTGGGGAGGTCAGCACTCAAACCCAGAGGCAGCCTGAGGAGACAAGTTAGAGTTTCTAACCTTTCTTCAGGGCATTCGCTCAGCGTATGACACTGACCTAAACAACTCCTTAACCTAGAAATTAGTATCTTATACTAGGGAGGCAAAATGGTGGCCAGTGTACAACTTAAAATTTCCTATGGCAACTTCTATACAGGCTTCTGATGTCTGAGTAGGTGTAACCTATATGACAAAGGAGATGCAATAGAAGCAAGCATAGTAGGGCAGGGTTAATGCATGCTTCCTGATACCATCTCCTAGCTTCTCGTTTGTTAATGTATGTCCTCTTTAATTTACATTGATGATAAGCATGCAATGGGTGCAAGTAGCCAGGAGTACCTACCTTCTCCTTCATCTTCGAGATGCCAAAGCAAATAAAGATATTTCTGAGCTTCACACAGGATATCACTGATGTAGGGAAGCACAGTCTTTTGGAGACACCACAGTATTTCTGTAACAGGGATACTAGTGTGTTTCAGTTCGGTCACATGTGTTGAATGTAGAAGTTCCATGACTTTTAAGTGGGATTTTGCATTTTTCTCAGCTTTATCTAATTTTAAGTTTTGGCTAAACTATTGATTAAAAAGAAAAATATATTTGCATATAGCATGGGATTATAAACATTGCTGACACCACCTTTTATTTTTTCACCGCTTGGAGTGTTCATTGTTAGCATTTTTTTTAAATGTTCATTCTAACATTACTACCTAATTCCACTACAAATTGACCTCTGCTGTAGAGGAAAGGGTTTGGTTTTCTTCTTCCTTTGCCATTGATTTTACTAATTCTGACTCTGACCAATAGAAGTGGCAAAGGAAGAGAGCTCTTTGACCTCATACATCTTTGCTCAGCAGGCTTTCTTAAGCTTGCCCAACTAGTTAATTAAAAACATTTGGCATTGGTCACAGAGTAATGGTCACCTAAACATATTGCTTGGTTACTAGTTTATAMACTTGAAGAAGGACTTTTAAGATGAAAAACATCCTCTTGGTATCACTATCTGCAAGTCTCAGATGCTGATTATTTTTTGTTGGTGGTCTTTAATTGTTACATCTTTAAAAAGAGCTGTATTATACATTGATAAGTACTGAAAGGTGATTGGTCTTGCATTCTGTTTTTAGATCAAATTTGGAACAACACCAATTTTGATATAGTTTTATTTTTATTAATTTGGAGGTAAAAATCCTCCAAATATATCTTTTCAGAAGCAAAAAAAAAAAGTAGTAAAATACAATTATATGAGTTATAAAGACCACTCTTAAAATAAATAAATAACACTGATGTTTGAAAAGGGTTTAATGCCTTTTTTGTCCTCTTTTTCTTCTTTCTGTACAGTGAAGGAGGGTAGCACTGAAAATGACCAGGATTAACAGTTATTCTTTTTTATGTCAAAAATATATAAAGTTACACATGGAAAATGGTGAGAAATCAGTATATTGATTGTTCAGTATGTAGAGAAAGGGTTTTTACATAATCCCAACCTCAACTTCATTCTTTTAGGGGAGAAGGAGAAAAAACATAGTGATAAAGATTTGAGAAGAATTAAATTTTTTAGATACTTTATGTTCCTAAAATTATCTTTGCATGATTAACTACTCCCTTCTCTTCTCTCTCCCTACCAAACCCTTACCATAGAAAACCCCAAATAACCAAGGAAAAAAAACCCACCCCACAATGCATTTCACTCATGTAATGACCAAAATTTAACTAATGGAAAAAAGATCTTAGTAGACTGTCTGTGGAACAGATACAGGATATTTATTTTATTATAACTGAGGGAAGGGTTCCAAATTCTTCAGGGAGGGATGAGGAAAATCTCATTAATGAAAAATGTATATTCCAAAACAGTCTATAAGAGACAGATGTAAAGTTAATTAATATGGATATCTAGATTCTTCCACAAAACACACCTGAGGACTAGCATGATTTCATTTATTTGTTTTAGTCATCCTCTTTACAGAGCTTATCATTAGCAATAGTCAGTCAGCAGAGACTACATCTTCTGTTCTTAACCTGAGCAGAATATCACAGCTGGTATGTGGCAGGGAGAGCAGAGGGGGAGAGACTGCTAAAATGACCAGGTCGCTTCATCTTCTGCACATTCACGCTGAGGGGAGCAGAAGTTACAAATGTGTAATCCATAATTTGATTAATATGAAGGAGTCTAGAAAGAAGAGGATGAAAGGGCAGAGCTCCTTCAACCTAATTTTAGAAAGGACCTTTTACCCCTTTGGGTGGTGCTAATCGTGTTTAGCAACAGGGCTGAGGTCTGGACTTCAGCTCTTCTTTCCAAAATAATGATGACAGCTTCACAGTCATTCTTCTCTTGTGTTTCTTCCTATCCTCTTTAACAAACTAGGGKTTTTTTTTGTTTGTTGCTTTTTGGTTTTGTTGTGGTTTTTTGTGCTGRTTTTGGCTGGGATAGAGTTAATTTCCTTCATAGTAGCTAGTATGGGGCTGTGTTTTAGATTTCTGCTGGAAACAGTGTTGATAATGCAGAGATGTTTTTGTTATTGCTGAGCAGTGTTTACACAGAGTCAAGGCCTTTTCTGCTTCTCACACCACCCCACCAGCGAGTAGGTTGGGGGTGCACAAGGAGTTGGGAGRGGACACAGCTGGGACAGCTGACCCCAACTGACTAAAGGGATATTCCATACCATATGACGTCATGCTCAGCATATAAAGTTGTGGGAAGAAGAAGGAAGGGGGGACGTCTGGAGTGATGGCGTTTGTCTTCCCAAGTAACCATTTCGCGTGACAGAGCCCTGCTTTCCTGGAGATGGCTGAACATCTGCCTGCCAATGGGAAGTAGTGAATGAATTCCTTGTTTTGTTTGTGTGCACGGCTTTTGCTTTACCTATTAAACTGTACCTCAACTCCTGAGTTTTCTCACTTTTACTCTTCCAATTCTCTCCCCCACCCCACCGGGGAGTGAGTGAGCAGCTGTGTGGGGCTTAGTTGCCGGCTGGGGTTAAACCATGACAGAGGGGAAAAAATAGAGACCCATTGCTGTTAAATGACAAAAACAAATTAGGTTTTCATTGTACTTAATCAATCTCCTTATCAATAAACCCAGACTAAGCAATTTTTCCGAATGAATTTAGCACAAATGATATGAAGCAAGCAAACAAAATCTCCACAGAATATCAGTGGGTAGAATTGTTCCTGAAACAAGTGGTTTGACTTTTTTGATGTATTTTCATGGGTTTTTTTGTTTCTGGTATCTTGTCCYAAGTATTCCAGGAAAGAAAATATTATTAAAAAGGTATCATTTTGGAAAATCCACCTAAACATGTCCAAATCAATGTTTCCCTGGGAAAAGAATTAACAGGAATTACTGTATGGGTTGGTCTGCTACTTGTTTTGTATGCCTGACTGCTTGTCAGTTGGCAGAAATCAATGGTTCCCTTTTCACACTGAGGAGAGAAGGAAATGAGGGTCAAAACTTTTCCTTATGAGTAGTTGGAGTATAGATTAAGTATTGTACCTCTGTGTCTCCAGTGTATCCCTTAAAAATACCATTTGCCATAGCGTTTCAAAAATATGCATTTATACATGTATTCACAGTTGATTAATTTATGTAATGTTCCTCTTCCTGAATTTGTTATAAAAGTTATTGTAGCTTATAATAAATACCTATTAGGGCTAAAAGAAAGTAATTTATGCTTTATATTTAATTTCATTTAATACTCTTTTTTTTTAGCATTATGTTGACTATATCCAAAACCAAGACAGTCTGGCTTCCTTTGTCTAGAGTACCTTTCTTTTGACCTCAGTAAGGATACAGCAGATATGAAGAAATACTAGTGTCCCACAGGTAAAAGAAATGTCACAAAGGAGAGTCCATATAGTGTAGTCATTGTGTCGTGTGGTCGTAACCCATTGTGTTCATTGAAAATACTAATTTAATAAAGAATGTTTAAAAGTCATTCTGTATCTCAAACAAAGGAACCAAATAGGGTACTGCTCGAATTGCTAGAAAGACAAATTAACTGTTTTTTGAAGACGTATTAATTTTTGGCACTAGGTTATGTAAATTTTTTTAACATTATTTTCCTGTGAGTTTTGCATGAAATAACCAACATTGTCAGCTATTTTAACTATTCATCCTCTTTTATTCACGAATACCCTGATTTTAAATAGGTGCTCACCTTGAGATCAAACCTGCAAAATTCGTTTTGGCTGGACATTTATTTATCTGTCAGATATTGTGGTGTGGACAGCTGCATTTCCCAATATGGTGTATTCATTGCAGTATGATCACAGCATCTGAATTATGTTGTTGGCTCACAGACATTCTTCAGTACGGTATATATTTTGAAGATAATGATCTGTGTTTAACCACTGTTTAAAACACACTACTCTGTATCTATTACCTTATATTAAATGTCAGGGAAACTATTTTTGCAGAATGAACACTTGTACGGTTGGCAAGGATGGCTGCATTACAAATATTTCAGCAGAGCCTGTTGAAATCTGTGCTTGGGGCTGAGGTTATGGCCTTCACAGTGCCATAAGAGGATGTATTCTATTGCTGAAGACTATTGCTCTGAAGTCTCTTACTCCATAAGAGAAAAGAGTGTTTTGGCGGTAGCACTGAGAGAATGGGACCATGAGATGTAACATGTCCCTCGGTTCTATTTTAGTGCTAAAGTGAGAGATGTGGATGGCAAGTGTAGGGAGCTAACTTCATGTCATATTCAGTTTTATGCCTCTGAAACTTCAATCAATCATTTCAGTGATGTATTAATGTCAAAACCATAATTTAACCTCAAGTTATGAATGTTTTCTTTCTTATATTCTAATCTGTAGTTTTATCCACACAGGAGTTTGAAATGCAATTGCCACAATCAGATTTCAAATTTTCTTTCTAGTCGTATTTTGGTCTATAGCACTTTCTTAACATCACTTTCATTATTAAGGTTTTTGCTAGGCAATGAGCAAGTTTTTGGAAAACTATGCAAACTCTTTTCACTGTAGTCCTCACTAATTATAATTAGAAAGAATTTTGGGAGCATGGAGCATAGCCTATTACTTAAAAAACAGAATAAATTATAATTACCCTTCTTATACAAATTCTTGATCTGTTCTACTAAAATGAATGCAAGAACGAAACTGCTTAAGCTGCACTTCTTCTGGTTTACACAGATGCAGTGGAAGCAGTTTTAGGTGTTTTTAACAAACGTGTGTGCACACATATTTATCTATACATGTACATATACAAGTAGTCTCTCTAAATTCCAGATGAAACTAATTCTGAGTTTAAATTGAGGAAATCCACTAAGACCAATAAGAATAAAAAGGAAAACATGATGAATAAATCACAAACAGGAATCAAATTTGCCTTGGATGAGATGTTCTTTTTTCATTCCCCGCTAGTCACCAAAGTTAAGTGTCTATTTCACTCCTTTTCCTGAAAAGATTCCTGAAAAACAAATGATACATATTGGGCTCTCATTTGAAGATGGTTTATTAGTATTAGATAGAACACCTCTTTCTTAAATAATTATCATTTTCCAGAATCTGTGTATATATATATAGTAATTTTAAACCCCAAAATGTAACTGTAGTTTCTGAGATATAGTCATTTTAGTAGATGCTATGCTAAATATAAACACTAGTAATACTGTCTTAATGTTTATACTGTGAGGTATTTTGTTATTCACCAAATCACACAGTAAAAGGGATTAAGGAGAATTTTTTTATGAAGACTTGCCCAGTCAACAATGACGGTTCATTTTCTCATGATCAGGTGGACTTCTACCTATATTTATTTTTCTCTACTTTTGAAGTTACGAAGGACCCAGGCCTAAGGAGTTTAGAAAAGCTTGTAAGGAGCTCAGAAGGGAGACAATTCCAGAGGATGTTAAATGCAGCCATGCTGGAAGATCAGTTGAATACCTTTGAAAAAATGAGAGGATATCAATCTAAATAATTTAAGGATTATAGAGTATTTTCCAGAATAGATATTTTCAGTGTCCTTTGTGGATACTATTTTATGCCTTGAGTTTGAAAGAGCAGCATTGTGTTTTATCCACATAATATTTATCCAATATTACATATCTATTTAGGAGTGCAGGCTATTCTGCTAAAATAAATGGTCTTCTCCAATGTAGCACAGATGTAAGAAAGAAGGATAAAAAACAAACCAAAACAACCGAGTAGAGTGGTCCTTGAACAAGAAGTGTCCATGCATCCTTTTGAAACTTTCTAATTATATATGGACATATTTACAATGAATAAGTGAGTTGGGTTTTTTTTTAAGATTCACATTTTTGTTATTGCTTTTACTTTTTAAAAACTTAATACTCTTCCTTTTCTGTTTACTATTATTAAAAATTTAAATTCATTCTGTTTTAACTCCAAGAGCTGTGATTACACAACACTCATGAGCCCTTATACACAAATAAATTGAAAAGCAGAAATTTAAAAATCAAAAAATGTAATATATTTTCTGTTTCCAAGGCATTGTTCAAACTTTCTCAGATTTAGTGGACCTCATATGCAGACTAATGGATTTTATGTCAAGATACAGCTTTTTTTTTTTTTTTTAAAACAGAAATTTGGTGTATTGATCCATTCTATGTTTATATCATGAAATCAAAAGCATTATACTTACATTTATTCTTCATTTGATCTTTTATGAAATGTAAAAAACCATGAAAAATTTTCAGTTGTGCAGGATGTAAGCCTTATCCAATAAGACATTTCTTCTGTCTTCCTTTATTTTCAGCTTATTTATTTCAGCTACGTTGCCTTTGAATAAGTTAAAGAAACACTGTTGTTAATAGTAATAGGATATTTTTTCCCCTACCATGTGATCCAGACCAGTATAGAAAATCACGTCCACCCAATTCTTACAGCTGGAATTACTCCAGGCTTCTTGAAATCTGAAATGATTTACCAACCAAGAATGACTGTCTCCAAAATTTTGTCAGGTAAATCATTCCCCAGGCTCTTTGATTCTTCACTGTAAGTTGATCCTGTTTAGAAATAGCTGAAGTCTTGGTGTGATTTATGTAACATTATTGGTGGTGCGTGCCAGTTCCTCTTCACATTTTACAGACCCATCTTTGGCAAAATTGAGTGTTTGCAAAAATGTATTTGACAAAATCAGTTACGGTAAACATCATGATCTGACAAAGAGCTAGCCTACTTTGAAAGGTTTAGAGCCTCCAGATAGATACAAATAAGATAAGAAAAAGCAGACACATGTTAAATCATCCAACAGCAAAGGGGATACTTTATGGAAATGAACTCGCAAGATAATAATTTGAATTTGACAAGGTGATAATTAAAGTCCCTAGATAGACTCTTTCCACATCTGTATGCCTTTCAGTGAAGTTGGTTAGCATATTAACTACTGTTGGAGAATACTAAAAAATATTCATGGGATGTTAAACTGCATATTGTTATTCATTTCAATTTGTATAATAAATGTAACAAAATGCAATGCATACAGTATTACACAAGAGGCACTAATCTCTATTACAGTATTATTTTAAAGCACACTGATACCATACTAGGCTCTCAGATGCCAGTTTTATCCAGAGAAATTAAAAAGATTTAATATTAATTAGTCTTTCTGTAAAGAACAACAAGGTGATAAATTTCTTTTGAATGTGAAATACTGAGGCCAAGATATTTTCAGTGCAGTAGCCAGAACTATTTTATGTTGTAGTTACTGAATAATGACTATCAATAGGTACTTTTACTGGAAATACTTTAACAGCAACTGGCTTTGTGGAAAAGCTTTGAAGCTTATGTCTGTAATAAAAGGTTTGTTGTTAACTGGTGATAGCTTTTTGGACCAACTTTAAACAAATAGCCCCAAAAAGCTATTGGTGGATTGCTGAAAAGCCAGTATTCTCCCATGGAATTACTGTGTCAATAGGAAGGCATTCATATACTTCTATGAATGATACCACTTTTTTCAGAAAAAAAGTAGCACTTTTCAATGTAAACACTATGCATCTACGTTCCCTAGCAGATTTGGGTATCACTTACACTTCAGCTTGTATTAAGAGTACATTTCTTAAGTAACTCTTCTGCTTGTCCACACTTATGTGGAGTCATGTCATGGAGTGGTCTCAGGGTGCTGAAACTGGATTCACTGCAGCTGAAACAGTAGAGGAATACTGCACTCCAGCTGCAGACGGCCATTTGGACCCTTGGGGTCAGATGAGGGCTTCTCTGGATTAGAAATACTCCACRTTACTACGCTGTGGTCATCAGGTCCTCGGCACCAACCGCTCTGCTCAGCAAAACCACTTCCAATAGTCCACATTAATTGTTTCTGTAGGCATAGTCTCAGTGTGATAGATAAGAGGAGAGCGCATGCACATTAAAAAGCAACTACCAGAAGCACTGTGGGAGCCTTCAAGTCTGGAGAATGACTGGCAGCACCACCTGGAGAAAGATGGAAACTTTGCCACTTAAGGTAAAAATTTAGTGTGAAGAGCTCAAAACACAGGAGAGAAAAGGATTATCAAGTCTGCCATAGGCATGATTGTCATCTCGGAGTCAATGAAGTGAAAGACATAAAAACACTGTGATATGAAAGTGCTGTAAATGTCTATATGACCAAGAGGGATGTGGGCTTTTTTTTTTGTGTGTGTGTGGTTTTTTTTTTTTTTTTTTATATGCTGTGTCCCTAAATGAAGGAAAACTTTGCTTTGACATAGCTTTTCTCTTAAGTTGACATTAGTCTGTCATCTTTTTCTAGTAGCAACATAATTATCATATAGCCAAGAATTTATGAATCATTTTGCAATGCTACATGGTTTTTGTTAGCATTTAATGCTGTAACTTAGCACATGGTATTCATATTCTGTGTAGTGATTTCCATGCATCATGATTTTCTCATTTAACTGTGCCAAAACTTATTTACAACTTGGAATGCTTCTTCTTGACATTTTTATTCTTCTTTTCCAGTCTTCATATCATCACATTGCTATCTGTAGAGAACATGGATGTCACAATGAAAAAAAAAGGCCAATTTTTTCGCAACTTGGTAGATTTTCCCCATCTCTCTTTTCCTTTTTGCTTCCAGTTCTTAATTTCAAATAAAACGATACAAAACGTCAAGTTCTGTAGCATGCTAAGTCAGTAGTTGGTGAAGTACTAAATGTCATTTAGGCTTGGGTTTGTTATAGTTTCTAAAAACATACAACACATGCAGTACTTCTTGATCCTGACAGATTTAATTCCATGCAGTTTAAGAGCACATTTAAAATCTCCATGACTGAGAAAACATCAATCTGATAATAGCTTTTTTCCCTGGTTAGCTGCTACACAATTGCCCCCACAGGAGGGTACAAAATGCAGGTTATAAAAGGTTAAAATTCGCAGGAAATAAATATTTTCTATTACATTAGCATMCCAAAATATGCATTCATACATGTATTCATACATTCATATTTTTAAGGGAAATATATGTGCATCAAGTCTACTTGCCATCAGGAAAAGAACTTTAGTATTGTGTGTTAACCAACTCTATTAATATACGCACCCCTTTTGCATTGAATTTCCTTGGTTTCAGTCACAAAAATGTGAAAAGGTGTATGAGGTTTCCTGCTTTATCTCAATTCAGCAGTCACCACTCTCCTTCCTAACTCCTAAATTATATTATACATTGCATTTCCAGCTGCTTTTGTCCTAACTGTGAACAGCTGAATTAAGCCTCTAATGCAGAGTCCCACCTGGTGATACAACATGCTATTGCTTTTTTAGATGCTTCTTTAAAATATTTTTTCGGGGGGGGCAGAGGGATGCCGTATACTGGTTTTAAATCATGTTACTGTCATACAATACTTAATACAAAGGCAGAATCATCAGGGAAAAATATCTCTATTAGTTACAACAAATGCATTTGCTAGAGATTCAGAACAATGTAACTGGTTCTCAGAGAACTTTGCTTTCTGAGTTTTATGYTAACACTAAATAAGGGAGAAAAATGCTGTTTGCAAATACCCCAAAGTAGACAATTTAATTTCCTGATGCTGAAAATGACTAAAACAGGATCTTTGGAACAGTGACCTACATGGTAGGTAACAGAGGGGAAAAATGTTGTCTTTTGAAACATATATATATATACACTGGTATATTTTAGTGGTAGACGCCATACAGAATATCATCTGGTGTAGTGTGACAAATTTGTCATTTCTAGTTGCTACTGTTTTAATGAGAGCGCTCTCATTAAAATTGCAAAACTTAACACTTTCATTTACCTTATTTCAAAACTTATTCAACACTGACAGGCAAGAGATTCCATTCAAATTTAAAATACTTTGCAAAATATTAACCTTTTCAAGGAAGGAGAAAATAACTCAATAGGATTGAAATTTAGTACCTGTGAAAAAACAGAGTAAAACAGAAAGAAAAATGTTAGAGAGAGACAACTTGAAAATATCATTTGTGGAAAGTGCCTTTCGGCCACACACTTTCAACCAGACTCAGTTTAGGACCTTCTTGATTCATCTAACATTTTGAATGATTCTCAATATGTATTTTCTCGGCTTTGTATTTTTGTTTGGGCACAGCAGATAGTTAAATGCGGCCTTAAAATTACAGGGGCAAAAATAGTCTCCAACCTCCTAACACTGTGTCTTGCAACCAGGAAGTCTTGTTTGATAGTTTTGGGAAACCTTAAATGCATGTGAAGTTCACCTAATGGCAGGAAAGACGATAAGACCCAGGCCTAAAAGCAAAGGCTAGTCTGAGTTGTCTTAGTGGCCATTAATTACTGTATACTTCAATTAGATCTCACAAATAAGTGAAAGTGACTAATATTTTCCTTAATCTGAACCTCAGCTTGTAACGTTTGCAGCCTGCCTGTCAGACACATTTAGATTAATGGGTTCAACAGTAAAGGTCAGTAATAAGCCTGAGGGTACACTGAAAATCCTGACAGTAACGTTTGCCAGGTGTGACTTTGGGAGATAGCCTGCTATCACTTACTGACCAGTAGCCCATAGATAACAGGAACAGTAAGCCACAAACCCAGCTTATTTGATAAGAAAATTGACATTCCAGCCCTTCCAGACAGCACGATGTGCTCAGTGATTTCTGGGCATACCTTGAAAATGTATGGGACTGCTCTTATTTATGTAGAGATCTCTGTGCGTGTGCATGCGTATGTGTGTCTGTCTGTCTGTCTCCCCATCTTTTCTCCCCAGCACGACTCGCTAGTCTCAGTAGGACTATTGTTGCACTAAAGCATCCATTCAGCAGGATGCATCTATCCTTTGGGGGTTTGACTTAAAACAAAGGGGGGGGAAAAAGAAGCTTGACTTCATGTTCAGTGGTATTCTGAGGAAGAGAAAAATATGTGTTGTTTATGAAACTGTGTGGAAAAAAGCAAAAACCTGGGATTTTTTGGAGAGTGCAAGTGGAAAGAGTATAAGCTGATAATGTTTCAGGAAACATTTCCATTAAAAGAACAGCAACAATTCTATGCTGTTTATCTACCGTTTAATTTTTATTTATTTTTTTCCCCTGAAAAAACAAACTCATATTTTTTGCAGTTTATTTTCCTCTTCTGACTTATTTTCCCCGTTGTTCATCTGTAACACAGTTTACTTAAATCACTGGATTTGAGTGGTGGGTAGTAGCACCTCAGGTTGCCCAGAGGGAAAAAAAGAAACCAGCAGAGTCCAGTAATAGCATGCAGAGCACTTGTGGCTGCTCTGAACATATCTAGGACTTTAAGATGCAGAATTCAGAAGCAGGGAACCGTTGGTGAGAAAAGCAGTTGGATGTAGTCAACTTGAGCTTCAAAGATAAATCATTCAAGAGCAAGGTCATTACAGCCATGCTGTGAATTTGGGGCCTCCCAGCCCCTCCCTCACCACCCCCCAGGAAGATTTTAAGAGAGACTGGAAGTTTACAGCAGGATGAGAAGACAAAAAGCCACCCTATTCAGGGCAGCTCTGTGCGAGCCGGGTGCAGACGCATTGTCTTTTTCACAGTTGCATGGGGCGGTGGGATTGCAACCCTGATGTCTGCCGCCTCCTCCCCTGGCTCCCCGTCAGTGACTGATCACTTTCAGCTGCAGCGTCCAGGAATTCACTCATGTCTAGTGATGAAAAGGTTGGCTTTCTTCAGTAATCACCTAGGCAGGCTCAGCTGCCTGCTTCTGTGTTCATGTGAATATTAACTCCCCTGGAAAGCTTTTCTCTGGAGTTGGTTGTGTGTTGTAATTAAAGAGGGTGTTAAGAGAGAGCCAGTGTTGTACCTACAATGCTGAAGGTAGCCATAAGGACATAGCAAAAGAAAATAGATGAGTTAAAATTGCATTCAGGTAGTAGCAAACGATCTTTTTTAGAGCGCTATCTAAGTTACGACAGCCACGGGCAAAAAATAGTGGGATAGGGCTGTAAATTAGGACCCTGCTTTGTAAAACTCACTCCAGCTAGGAAACTGAGGGTCGATGGAGACACAGCATAGTCCAGGGAGTGCAGTCAGGGAAATAACACTGTATTTTTTTCAAAAATGGGATAAAACAAGCCTCTTTAGCTGAGGTAAATAAAGTTTTGTAGATGTTAATAAATGTAATATACTGACAAATACTTGTCAATTAATCAATTTGGATATGTAATCCTGACCACTTAAATTTAAAACCTTGCACTGAATTTGCCAATGTTAAGTGACTTTAAAGCAAGAAGAAATTACAAGCCTCTGAGCAGCTATTTTTCCCTCAGAAGTTCCTGGAAAGTGCTTCCTGTAGATGACAATCAAGCTGTACAAAACTAGATAAAGRATCTCACCAACTGAGTTTTATAGCACGCAGAGATAATAAATCATTCAATATTAGGGAGTCTGAGATTTTTTTCATCATATATTTGTCACTGACAATGCTGATTTGCCAAAACTATTTTTCATTATTTCTGTCAGTTCCGAACATTAGGAAAATAAGCTTTGAAAATTAACACAATGCCTTATTTTGACATTTTTATTGAAAATGTCAAGTTTTATAGTTCAAAATTATTTTGTTTGGAAATTAAGCTAATTGTAGCTGTAAAAGGTTGACATTTATTGAATCTTACTTTTTAGGTTTTTCGTTTTAAAGTTTTTTCTTTTTTTTTTTCTGAATCTTAAAATGTTTTGTCTGAAGTCTGGTTTGAGAAAGTTCTCAGTATCTTAAGCATAATCAGGGAGGTTAAAAATAATCCACCTCATTCTCCAAGCCATCATAACTTTAAACTCTCTTAATATTTGTGTATAATACCTGACTAAGGTCAGGTGCCAAATGAAAAAGTAAGCAACTTGGGTAATAACTGTTACAGGAGTACATCAGAGTTCCCTATTTACTTCATTCATATAAATCTTATGTAAAGAGCAGTCAAAATATTGCTTACATAAGGCAATATGGTATCAGATTCCTTATGATGTAAAATATGCAAGCCTTCAAACACATTCATGAACCCTCACCTAGCTGAACAGTAATAGACTAACTGTGCAAAAACTGTGTAAATATAATTGGATTCTTTGGTTCAGATCCTAAGTTTTCATTCAATTTTGTTCAGCTGTTATTGAAACAACCTCCTATTGAATGAAAAACCATTTTATCATAGTTAAAAACTAAACTGGGGCCTCTGAATTCAACCTGCCTGAGTACTGTCTGTGATGATTTCATGCAGTGCATGAACGATTTTATGTAATAATCAATGCTGACAAGAGTACTATGAGACCAAAATAGTCTGACCAAAACCTGATCACAGTTATCAGGGTCTGAAAAAATATCTATTGCACTTTTTTTCTGTTTGCCAAAGTACCTCTATTTGCTTCCCAAAATACAGTTGTTTTCTATGATTGATAAGTTCACTAGCTTTTAAGCTCCTTCACATCCATTAGTTCTGCTTTTTTCCCTTCCTTGTTGAAAATCAGGAGCTGTCAGACTAAAATGTTCTTGCCAGATACAAATAGTGTCCCCAGGGGTGGCAGAAATCGCAATGAATTGGTAAGAAATAGATTTTAAAGTGTTGCTTGTTGACACTGGTCACTTCACTTGCTTTACAGAAAATCATAGAATCATAGAATCATAGAATCATTAAGGTTGGAAAAGACCTCTAAGATCATCAAGTCCAACCGTCAACTCAACACCACCATCCCCACTAAACCGTGTCCTGAAGCGCCACATCTACACGTTTTTTGAACGCCTCCAGTGATGGTGGCTCTACCACTTCCCTGGGCAGCCTGTTCCAATGCTTGACAACCCTTTCAGTGAAGAAATTTTTCCTAATATCCAATCTAAACCTCCCCTGGTGCAACTCAAAGCCATTTCCTCTCGTCCTATCGCTTGGTTACTTGGGAGAAGAGACCAACACCCACTTGGCTACAGCCTCCTTTCAAGTAGTTGTAGAGAGTGATAAGGTCTCCCCTCAGCCTCCTCTTCTCCAGGCTAAACAACCCCAGCTCCCTCAGCTGCTCCCCATAAGACCTGTGCTCCAGACCCTTCACCAGCCTCGTTGCCCTTCTCTGGACACGCTCCAGCACCTCAATGTCCTTCTTGTCGTGAGGGGCCCAAAACTGAACACAGTATTCAAGGTGCGGCCTCAGCAGTGCCGAGTACAGGGGCACGATCACCTCCCTACTCCTGCTGGCCACACTATTCCTGATACAGGCCAGGATGCTGTTGGTCTTCTTGGCCACCTGGGCACACTGCCGATTCCTGTTCAGCCAGGTGTCAACCAGCACCCCCAGGTCCTTTTCCTCTGGATAGCTTTCCAGCCATTCTTCCCCAAGCCTGTAGCGTTGCAGGGATAGAGGACAGACAATTATATAAATACTGGTTTTAATGTGTCTTTCTAAAAGTGTTTAATTTTTGTTAGACAAAACAATAATACATTTGAGATGTTTCAAATAAAATCAGTGGTGCAACAATGAAATCTAGATATTGATCCTTTACAGAACCAGAAATATTTCAGATGGTGTCTGCTGTCAGGCCTGATCCAAAGCCCATTAAGGCCAGCAACACTAATCTTTTTTACTTTAATGAGCTTTGGGTCATATCCAGTATGTGAGCAACAGTCATCCGTATGCTCTTTAAAATTGCAGAATGCATGATCCCACATTACAGAACCAAGATCAATTCTGTCTCTGCTGAAGGTGATGGGAGTTGTGAAGTCTTCCTGACCAGGATTTCCAACTTTATCTCTGGGATATAAGAACAGGGGCTTCAAGCATGCAGAGTTTTGGAGGAAAGAAAAACTGAAGTTACAACAGAATCACTGCTTATTTTACTGTCTTATGTGTGGCTAGCTCCACAACATTTTTCTATTTCCATATGTCTTCTACATAAAATTTATGACTACTCACAAGTAGGAGTACGCATAGTTCATTTAGAAAACAGTTGTGTCTTTTCTATTAGACATTGATTGAAAAGTGACCAATTAAAAAATTATTCCCTTAAACATTTCAGTATTTTTTTTTAATGCTAATATATGTGTTATTGGTGAGAATGTCGTAATGGGTGAAATTACAATACAAAGTGTGAAAACATTTATCTTATAATAAAGGAATTCTGGTGATGAAGAATTATTTTCTGTTTTCTATTTTCTCTTAACACATGGATACTGACTGGTGGTAATGAAGAAGTCCTGAGATAGAAGTAGTTTATGAAAAGCGACAAGTATGCCCATTGCCTTACATATTCCAACAATCTATTTTATTCCTGCCTCATCCCCTGCCCACCCAGCTGTCTGAGTTGCACTCTGAAAGGTTAGCTGCTTGTTTCACACGTTTCCCAGGCTCAGCTGCTTTGTCTCAGCAGTGGCTTGGGGGAAACAGTGACTGCGGAGATGTAGGCTGCTGGCCAAAAGGGATTTCCAGATACTGTTGTGCCATTGGTGATCTCCAATGCTAATTGGGCTGCTGCTTCCTGATGCCATATGTGGTGGTTACCTRCACCACAGGAGACAGCAGACCTGACTGGAATGAAACTGTGAAAGATTAGGGGACAGTAAATGCTGCAGGAATTGCTGTTTATTGTTAACTGGCTGATGGATCGCAAAGAGTGTGTTGGAAACAATCACTCGGGTATTCTACAGATATACAGAGGATAAAAATATGTGCCAAGGGCTGACTTCTGTATACAGAAGATTAATGCTGAAGACTCGACTCTAAATGAGGAAGGGCTAGCCGGACTTCTCCCATGTATTTTTGTAAACTGAATTTTAAAACCACATAGCTCTGATCAGTTAGTACTTGACAAACACTAACTGCTATCATCTTTATTAATATTGTTGTTGCTGTCTTTGTTGCTGTCATCATTATCATTATCATTATTTTGTAAAATGGCATCGCTGTTTTCTGGCAATTGGATTGGCAGACTAGGTTCCAGAGGTTGTATGTGATGACATTTTTATTCTTCAATGTGTGTGTGGTGGGGGAGAAAGGGAAGCAAAAGGCAGGTTAAAAAAAATGTATATATTATTGGATATGTAATGTTTTTTAAAGTTTCCTTTCAGCATTTGACACCATTCAGAGGGAAAACTTCAGATGGATTTTTGGGTCAGTGGCAGGGTGGGAAGTTCTATGCTCCTACATAAAAACTTATGAAAAACATACCGAGATTTAAGCAGTATCTGAAAAAATATAAGGATCAGTCATATAATGGTTAAACCTCCAATAAATATGTTTTTAAAAATCATGTGGTATTTTAAATAAAAATTATTATCTAAAATCTTAATACATGTTTAGGAACTTTAATATAAAGCATTACTTAACAGCTTACACTGATTTTTATTTTTGTTTCCTTACATTTGTTACATGAAGTGGTGCCTTATTGTAAGAGTATAGTCACCTTTCCTAACACTGTTGGCACTTCAGATTTTCTCACCAACGTCTGCTTTTGTTGGTTTATTGTTATTGCTAAACTAGAAGGCTAGCAAACTGCCAGGAAATTAAAAATACCTCTTGACATATTTATTAGGTATTAAACATCTTTAGGGAGTGATTAAATAACACTGAACATTACATTTCTTATTAAATCCTTATTCTTAGACTAAATTCTAAGAGTACACTTGGGTTAAAGAGATAGTGGGTTAGGACTCATGCGACAGCAATTCACTCTGGTTCAGTAAGCTACAATATGTGATGTATTTTTACCGGTAAAAACAGTGTAGATCTACCTTTATTTGAAATCCCTCACTTATTTCTCATCCTTATTTCAGAATATTGTATCTCTTATATGTTAACTACTGTTTGAGATAGTTAAACCTCTTCTGAGAGTCATACCTGCCCATATGGATGAGATCACATTCCTTTACTTATTTTTAACAAAATGTTTTCAATCGTTTTTCCTCCTTTCTCCCATTTCATTAACTTTTTCTTACTCTTTTTCTGAAAAACCAATGATTTTATTTGATAAATTTTATCTAAGCTTATTTAATATGGGAATTCTCCCTTGCATTTGAACTGATGAGTTTGATAAAGAATATTGTATAAGACTTACAATTTGCCTGCAGGTGTGTCATAACTAAAATTGTTGTGTGCTACTAGCAGTGGAATAGTTAAAGGTACCATTTCATATATAATTTCTATAGCTCTTCAATAGTGGAATAATCTATACATTTTAATAACTACTTTCATTTTGCTTTTCTTTTCATACTAAAGGCCAGAATAAAATCTTACCCCAGAAAGAGTTCTCATGAATGGTGTAGTTCATAACATTTTAAAAAGTCAGAATCTGGATGTAAAATCTAAAGAACTAATATTCCCCTGAAATATATTTATATTACTTATCACGAGCAATCTTTTAAAACCAAAAATCATTCTAAAAACTACAAAAGGAAAAAACAGATAACTTAAAATCCTACATAGCAAATGTTCTCAGAATAAACTTTGTGGATTCAAATCTATCAAATATCATTTATTTCAAGTGACTCAGAATCTCATCTATATCTAAAATTAAATATCCCCTATTAACAGTGTAAATGTTCATATAAGATGAAGTGTTTCAGGTCCAGAAGCTGCATACAATACTATTCTGTGCCTTATCTATAGACTATATGACAAAAAGGCCAAATGTAAAGATATAAAGCATGACTGAGACCAGGGAATGGTGAATAGGCAAGCAGAGTGAATCATAAAATTGTCATCACTGTGTTTTGATTCAGCCAAAAAACCAAAGGGAGAGAAAGTGTTCATGAAAAAATATCTGCACAGAAGTATCCATATGCTAGTGAAATATATTCACTACATGCTTTGGTGTATCAAATTTTTCTTTTCCTGAGAACACATAGAGCACTGGGCTAAATATTGCTCTGATTTATACCCTATGCTACCCCACTGACATATAAGGAAGGACAGAAATACATCTGCCATATGGTTAATAAACATGTTAATATTCAAAGWACCAGAAGTGAATTTATAGCTCACATATGAACACCAGATTATGTCTGTAGTTTTTTGCTACAGTTTCCTCTTGTGTAATAGGATGGAAGACAGTATATAAGTATTATAGACTCTTATGATGGGAGATACCAAAATTCTAGTGTATTGGTTGGTAAAAGCAATCATTTTTCACATTAATGAATTACAGGTTTACATCACCATTTCTATTTTAATCACAGGAATAAGATTGCAATGGTCATCAACATAAAAATCAAGCATTTGCWATTAGGCTAATAACATTAACTATTTTGAAAAGGTAAATAATCCTGAGTATTCACTAGCTCCCCTATTCAATCAACAACATGATTTAATACCAGTAACTTTGTCATTATTTTGTACATCCTCCTTATTGTATAAGGGAGCTTTTTTTAGGAAGAATTGAGGGGTTTTTGGATGKTTTTATCCTTGAAGACTTTCAAATGCCAAAATATTTATATAGAAGATTCAGTTGGGCAATTTGTTAAATTATATATTAAAGTGGTATGCATTATAATTCCGATGAGAATTACTGGAATATGGACTGTTCTGTATTGGATGAGAGCCCTCTTTTCTCCCTATAGCAGAAGGTTTGGGTCTGTTTAAGAGAGTTGCATTTTTGAACCCTTGAAGGCTTCTATATAATAGACAGAATATTTTGTTCTAGATCTAAACCTTTTGATTGACTTCCTTTTCCTTCTGTAGCACATCTATTATTGTATTTTTAAACTATTACCTAACTTTTCTTGTAGCAGAGCATAAGGAGATTCCATGCTGTTATTTGTTTCCACTTTTAAAAAAGAATAAATCATAAAGATATAACAACTACAAGAGCAGCAGATTGCCTTCCTGAGCAGAATTATCACATGTAAGTATTGTCTGAGATATATTTTCCTCATGTTGAGGGAAACAGGCACACTAACCCTCTTGTTATAATTTGTTCTCCAGAAAGGATACTAATTTGTAGAACTTAGAAAACGCTCAAGGGATTCTTCTATCAAATAGGTAAAAGAAAGATATATTGTACCATGCTGTGATTGTATTCCATCAGAATAAAAATTTTGCATGATACATAACAGATACAATATGATTTAAAGAACAACATTAATAGGTCTTCAACTAAAATGACTTCTCTTTATGGAACTCTATCACAAGCAAAGCTATAATGATGTCTACCACTCCTACTGGACAAGTCCAATCTAATTTTTTTCTTCTTTATGTAAAAATTAATTTAATATTTCATTTTTTTAAGGGTTCTAAGAGTTAACAAGCTGTCTCTGAAGGTGGATTTGGTACATTCAGAAATAACACTCTGTCCTGCTAAGAAGAGGTAGAGTTTCTAGCATGGTCAGGCAGTTACTGGGAAAAAGAAAGGGGAATAGATATAGGGATCTTGCAGCATTAGTGGTTCTTGGTAATTTATTGGCTAGGTTTGGCTTTTAAGGCACGTATGAGTTGGTGCAATAGGACTCCAGGGGTGCGATAGTGCATGTAATCTGATGTGCAGGCTGCATGTGTATGCATCAGAGAAACCCACTTTGCCTGATTGACACTTCACTGCTTAACACTTGGTTCTTTGTAACTTGTTTATCCAAGTGCATGATATATTCTTGCACAGCATGACTTTTTTGAGGAATAAGTTATGACAGTCCAAGCCTATAATTTGATTTCGGTAACAGGCCTTCTGGGACTAGAATATTTGTTCTAACTTGACTTTGCCTCTCCCTTGCTGAAGTACTTCACTCAGAATATGCACACCCACTAGCCTCCACGTTTAACAAAGTGTGCTCATTGTCTTGTATTGTAATCTGAAAGGTCAGGGCATTGAACCATTAAATATTCAATTTATTCATGTAGGTACATTACATGTGTTTCAGTGTTTTCTTAAATGATTTGACATTAGCAAAAGAACATTGAGGCAAAAGAAACCGTGTAGAAGAGATAGGCCTTAGGCAATACACAACAACAAATCATAACAGATATTAAAAACAGATTTAATGTACATATTGTTGAAAAAAAACCCTACTTTCATTACAGGATTATTAGCTAGAGGGTGACTGCTTTTGCAATTTGCTGTACATTAGCTTACAAATTCTATTAAACTTCCTGATAAAAACTCTCTTATAAATGAACTCATTGATGTCAAACCAACATCCGTGTATATATTCAGTCTAGGAATATATTAATTTTCCATGTGTGATGCTGTAGCACTCTGATTCTGAGAGCTCTAGCTAGAATTTTGGCTGATGTGTTTTCCTTTTTTTTTTTTTTTTAAAGTATACTTTGATTCAGCTATTTACTCATTTACTGTGTCTGCTTTTCATAAACATTGAAAAGTCAAAAATCATTTGCCCAAACATTCACTGTCCATCAATTTCTAAGTTACAGATATGAGTATTTGGCCAATTGTATATTTATAGCTGTGAGTATTCATGACAGAAATTTGTGATTTCCCCTCAAGGGATAAAATGTCACTGCAAAATCAAGTCTATTTTTTGAAAATATCAGGATATATTGCATAACACAAGAATACTAAAATAAATTTGAAGAAATTATTAGTTATAAATTACTTGTGCAGATCTTGTGAAGAACATGTATCTCATCTTTGTCCTTTTCAGGAAAGGTGTCATGAAGACTACAAAGAGATAAACTAACATTTTTCATATTAGTGGACACCTTCCAAAAGAATTTAATTTTGCAATTAGAAATACGTACTGTAAATTACTGTTCACAGTATTTGCTGATTTGAGAAATATGCAATGCAGAATTTTACAAATGATTACTTCAAACAGTTGGCAAAGGACAGTACTGACCTACAGAGATTGAATGTAAGGGAGATGATAATTTAGAGGCAAATTCTGCCAGCCTACTTGTATTGGCCAGTTTCTTACTCTGAAGTTATCCTAGMGAGATCATTAGGATTACTGGAACAGTAATGTGCTAGTTACTGWGAGAAAGCCTGGCAGAATCTGGCCTTTAATGTGTCTTACCAGCCAAAACCTTTTTTTTTTTTAAGTTCTTTTTTTCTCTCTGTAGATGTTAAACAGCTTTATTGTAGCTTCAAGTTTGGAACTTGAAAGTTTATACACTTATTTCAAAGAGACAACATCAGGTTTGTTCATTTGTTTTGAAAAGCGGTTCTCTTGTCATTTGGCAGTTAGATTTACGATAACCTTTTTTAGAAATACTACAATACCTGCAAATTCTCTCCTGTATTTTTTCCATAAATATCTTTGTTTCTCAGCTCACTGCAGTATTCTTCTCTTAGAAGGATAAGACCTCTTCCTCTCTTTGTGAAACAAGAAAAATATCATCTATGATGTTTGCTCTTCCTCACTCTTGAACCACTGAAAGCAATACAAAATTTGGCATTGATTCCAGTTGCTGTAAGAGTAGAGGCTTGACCCTGACATGCTGAGCCCTCTTACGGATGGTGTAGCCCTTTAGTGGTGCTTGACATATGCCTGGATCATTCCCTAAGTATATAACATTTGCAAAATGTGAGTCACTTCAATTATTTTTTCTCTTCAAACAATAGTGGTGACTTTTGGCAACTATTTGAGAGGGAAGAGAGGCAAGGGTGGGAATAATTATGAAATCATTTGCTAGAAAATAAATTCCTTTTTGAAGCTCATATCTTTTTCCTTTTGTGTATTAGTTGCTGCTACTGCTGCTGCCATACACTTATCTTTGTTGCAACTTTTTTTTTCCTTCTTCCATGTGCCTGAACATGATTGGTTGGCTCCATGTTCTCATGCTATTGTTCAAGATGTTTCTATGGTGAGTGATTTAATTTCACTAGATTTGTGGCTTTCTCCTGCTGTGCCTGTATAATGGCATTGATGCAGATTGTTGAAAGGGAGAGTCTCAAGCCAGGTGGAGTTAATTAAGATGAGGTAGGTACCCCCAGTCCTTCTCACATGCAAAAGAGTTTAAAGCAAACCTGGCAGCTGATGATATAACAAATGTAAATATACCTTTGATGAGAAATTATGTAATTTTAAAAAATAGTGAAAGCAACTGAAAACTAAAGCAATGTACTGTCTGCTTAAATTGCAATTCCCACTGAGGAAGAAGTCATTTCTTTTCTGTGAATAACTGAACAGTCATAGGGTTTGAAAAAAACTCGCTTGAGTGTTATAATGAGAGGACTTGATACACAGGCAAGAAAGACACAAGACCCCCCCCCTCTGCCCTCCCTGCAAGGGTCCATGTTATGCTCACACATGGTTGATATATTGAATTTGGAAATTCCTCTAACTCTTGACATGCTAATAAAGTTACTGAAACTGATTAGGGACAAAAGAAAGCAGATGAAGCCCTGTATTATTTGTGACTCGTTCTGTTGGGGAAAGACATGTGGAGTTCAAGATTTTCCTGAAGACTGCCAAAATTTACAAGCTGCAGAAATGTAGACATGTTTAAACCATATTTACGGTGATGAACTGACATGACACAACCCAGAGAGAAAGGTAAATATAATGAAATCTCATATTTCTTTAAGTAGGATAGATGGGGGAAGTTGTTTTCACTTTTGCTTAAATAACTATATAAAATTAGCCTAACTGAGTGCAACAAGATACATGGGATAGAGTCATAGGTGAGAACAAGCAGAAACTTGTAGATCTTCTGTGATAAAGAATGGAGATAAGTGGGGCAAAGAAACACTGTGGATCTGGAGTTTGATAGATTGAGAAGGAATGAAGCGATGAAACTGGGAAACAGCTAATGGCCACAGCATGTTTTTCTTCTTGATGAACTAATTTCCCTGTGGAATGTGTTTTGCTGCAGGAATATGTTTGGTATGAAAAATGAAATGGAAGCATAAGCATTCTATCTAAGGTATTTTATCTAATCTCTGCATTTGCTTTAAATCCATCAGAACAGAATCTAGGCACTAACAGTCTTTTATAAAACAAAGSAGTCAGAGGGCTGAAATTATCCGTTCCTCTCTGCTTACACCCTCTGAACATATCAGGTTTTTCCCTTGTCTTATTCTCCAAGGGAATATTGTTGGGTCACTCAGAGGTGACTGCATGAATGCAAATGAAAAGAGAAGAGTCTTCACTTTCACTGGTAAGGTGCTATGGTCCAGAACTTATTCTAATTTTTTATGAAACGAAATTCCCTATCTGGAAAGCAGACAAAGGCAGTTGCCAGGATCCTAACCCTGGTCTCCGTCTGTCACAGTTACTAAAAGACTACAGCTGCCACACTGGGTCAGAGTAAGCAGCAGATATGAAGGAGTCATGGCCCAGTCTTTTCAAGACTTTGAAGAATAGGGCCAACATTTGGCCTTGGAGTGGATTTGATGCCACCCAGGTAGAGAGAGAAATAGAGAGATCATCAGAATTATGTGTTCTTTCTCTGCTGCTGAACTTAGGACGTGCACTGAATAAGATGATTGCAGCCAAATGTTTCTCATTTCTCTGAATTCTTCTTAAGGAGAAAGATAAGAGAGGGAACATAACATCATGTTTCCTGAGTATTTGATTAGATAGTGGACTTCAGAGTGATGTGGCAATGGTACATAGCAAGGTATTAAATATGTGAATGCGATTGCAGTTTGAGTTGTAGTTCTGGGCTTTCAACTTTCCTGGACTTCTCATAATAAATATGGGAAAAGGAATCCTGGAGATACTGAGCGTTCTGCATCTGTTGTAACACTAGCACATTTCTTCAGTTCCCTCTGTACAATCTATTGATAACGRACATGTCAAAGTTAATGGAAGAAGATTGATTTGGATCAGACTCATGAAGTAGTTTACCTAATATCTGGGAATAAGGCCAGTTTTTACCTACTATGTAGTAAGGGAAATGCTAAGGAGCACCATAAAAATAAAACAAGAATAATACCAGCACAAACCTGGAGATGAATAGGAAAATAAAAGATGTCTTCTTTGACCTTCTAATGGTAATTTTTCAAAGTTGAATTGCTACATTTATTTTAAAAGATAATGTCTGGCATCCATAATAAGTCCAGTTTGACCAAAAAATGGTTGAATTTAGTCTTTACTATCAAGACCTTCACCTCCCCCAAGTTATTTTGAAATTTGAAATTACTTTTAAAGTACAAAATTAAAAAGGTAGACCCATCACTTATTCTTCTTTTACAGAATTCCTGGATTTCTTCTGAATCTCTTGAAAAAGTAGAATTGCCCATGAAGGCACAAAGTACATCATTAAAATATTATTCAGTATTTCAGACACCTTCATTCCTAACTCAGAAGGAGCTCTATAAGTAAGGAAGACTTTTTTTGTGGACCTTCATCAGGACTGCAACTCAGAGGCTTAATTCTCTAGGAGCTACAATAGCTTTTGGAAGTTCTCTGTGTGAATTTTCAGGACCCCAAATGACTTCAACAAATACCAGGTGTAAACTGCCTCTGTATCAAATGCCATACACTCAAGTGTTGTCACTTAGAAACAAGATCGTTTTTGATGTGTGGCTTACACAACTTCTACTTTGTAGTTCAGAGCTGGGTCCAACATTAAGAGAACTTCTTTATCTTCCACTTTCAAGAAATATTTTTTTAAAAGACACTTTGTCCTCTTAACCACACTATCACACTATCTGCCAAAGTAACCAGATGATTGTAAAGCTACAGGTTGTTCTGCCATAGGACGAAAATTTATTCTGTTGAAGTCAATGACAAACACCTACAGGGATAGTATTTCACTCATGATATTTCACCATGATATATCATGACTCTAAATGAAGTGGTGATTGTTCATAATTGTACTGTGATTACAGATACGTAGCAATGAGAAGAAACAATGAAAATGCTATTTACATTTAGAATAAGGTAAAAAAAAGAGTTAGATAAAAAATTAAAAAAGAAAAGCAAATAAGTAAAACTGGAAAATTATTTCATTTTTCAGAGACTAAGATGGCATATTTTTAAAGGATCACATATTTGATCTTTGTTTTCTTTTATTTATCCCTTTTTCCTCTACAGAATATAATAAAATAAATATTATTCTAAGGTGTCTTTGGTACTTTTTTCAGTTATAACTTTTTAAACTTCTTTTAAATTTTAGGAAAAGAAAAAAATGTAGGAAAAAAAAGTTGAAGAGGGGAGTAAGCAGAATATAATAGCAAAGATACTAATCTGAAGTAAAATTGTAGTTAAATATTACATTGTTAAAATCAAACCCTAATTTTGGGGTTTGATTCACGGGAAAAAAACAGCAACGTTTATAAATTAGTTTTTAGTAAATCACAAGCTACAAGAAAATCTGCACTGTACCACAGTGACTGATTTTATTGTAAGCAAGCCCTTTGGGGAAGGACACCTTAAAATGCGTGTGTATATTAGACTTACAGGAATGAGGCCTGCACTGTGACTGGCTGCTAAAGTTGATGTAAATTTACTAATAACAATTCTAATAAAAGGATGGGGAAAAGCTTTCAGCACTTTGTATTTCTTGAAAACTTTTATTGTAAAGGAAATGTTCTTATCATGACCAATCTTCCATCAAGAATGTTTAGGCATGAATTCGAAAGCTAGTACAAAGAATAAAAGCAAGGGGGGAAAAATATAGTTGGAACATAGCATACCATAAAATGCTGAAAAGTATATCACGTTAGAAAATATTTGAAGGATACAAAGAAAAAATGTTCGTCTCTTGAAGAGGCTTGAAAAACTGTCAGTTCTTAGCAGTAAACCAATATTTCCATTTCTGGGCTCAAGGGACTGTTAAATAACAAGGAATTATTTCAGGCAGTAGATGTAAATGGCGGCATTCAAAAACCTGTGAAAAGATACTGCTAAAACTGATTTGGTACCTTTTAGAATATTGTGGCTGTGCAGTTCTACATATCACCAGGAAGATTCATCCCCTGGAGAAAGATCAAATAATAAGGGAATATTCATCAAAAAGCCAGAAACATGGTATATCTTGATGGAGCCAAGCAAAGTGTATTGCAGAACGACACAATCAATAGTAAATGAAATATTAATCCCCTCTAATGAGTTTAAGATAGAACTGACAAATAAATCAGGCTCAAAACTTATTTCCTGCTTAAAATCAAATGTGAGGCGAACATTTTTAATTGTACTTTTAAAGGCTTGTTTTTAAAGTTCAATCACGAATACAGAGTGTGGGGTGAAACCAGGTGAGAATCCTAGTACAGCAACTCCCTACTTGTACAAAAAATGGGAAACTGAAGTTCACTACTAAGTTTTTGTAGTTTATACCAGAAAATGTAAAATCAGTAGTGAGAGGCAGGTATCAGATTTTGAAAACTTCTTTTAATAATGTATTTTTGGTTGTACATTAAAAAGCTGAGAGTCTTGTAATTTTGGGGATTAAAATAATATACAGTCATGCTGTCTAGATAATCAGTGGTCTGCTGTTCTATTGACAGATTCAGTAAAGATTCATATATGTAGAACTAATCCTGAACGTCTTGCCAATGTTAATATATATTATTTCTTATTAATTATTTTTCCTTGCTTCCTGTACTTTAAAAATGATAATAGTGTGCCTTCAGCTGGGAATAGAAAAGGGATAAGTTAGTTGACCAGCTACGTAACATAAGTAACTAATGTCTGGAAGTGAATAACAAATGAACAATTGAATAAAATTAAGTATTTTAGTTATATTATGAATGTTGGAAAACAGGAAAGACTTTTACAGAAAGAAGGGTTGGCTCACAAATGAAATGACGTGGTAAACTTGAAAAAAATTATAATAGTAGGATCGAATACCTTTGTAAATAATGGTAGTAAATATAGGTAAATGGAAGCAGTAAATAGCTGCACAATGAGTAGCCACCTATATCCCAAATATACACAACAGAACTAGCTTCCCAGCTGTATCTGATGTGAATAAAGTATGTATTTGCAAGGCTGGTTGAGGCATGAACAAACGTAGCTTAAAGGTTGCCAATGTTTAAATTAACTCTTTGGGAAAAAGAATATATTTCCTTTGAGCGTGTACAATGCCTAGGTAAATGGCACCCTAATCCCTAATGAAGGCTTATCTACACTGCCAGAACACAAAATGTGAGAGAAGGAATAAAAGGCCCCCAATCCACAGCATAAAACTTCTTTACTGTGTATTGTCTGTGTTCACAGCTGCAAACCTTGCAGTGAGTAGGAGCAGCTCTCCAGATCCTGTAATTCACAACAGTGCCAAGTGAGGAGTGTTGTAACAGAAATCTATTCTCCTCATCAAGCATGTCCTTGCCCACATCTTTTTCCTTATTGCGCAAACAACACAGAGGGTGACAGTCTGTGCTCATATAACAAATACGACTCTAAGAATTGTGTCTATTTGAACTTTATGCTTTCATTCCCCTATTGATTTGCAATTCTTAATCCCTGAGTACAGAAGTAGTCCTCTGAGAATGTATAAATAAATCTGTTAATTATTATGTGTTAAAATTAATTTAAATTATTTTAAAAGAAATTTAACACTTAGTATTAGACACTGACATTTCTGTCCCAAGTGGTCTTATCAACACACTAGTGCTGCAATTTTGTATTTACTTAAAACTGACTGAATTGTTATGCAAGTTACCACTTCAGATTTTTAAGGACGCAAGGAATTTCCTCATTTTGTGGAGACTGGAGAGAAAAAAAMCAAAAACAACAACAACAGGAAAACAACACTTGTGAAAATGTCAATGAGTTGTCATATTTCGCAATGAGCGCTGTATAAATGCTCTAAATAGTATTAAAGCTTTACAGTGTTACCAGCAAAGATTTTTTTCTTGCATCTCACTCCATTTTTCTTTATCTTTTAGCAACATAAGGTTTCTGCCATTTTCATTTAGAATAACAGAGAGAATGGATTGCTATTTTTCTTGATTTTCTCAGTAAAAGTCAGTAGAGCTAACCCCTAAATAGAGATTTTGAGTCTGTCAACATTAGGTGTCTAAGTTAAAAGGCTAGTTTCTTCCTTCTTGTTTAAACTAGACATCTTTATTTTCTCTATGCAAACATTTTTTTCAGAAATGTCCTGAATCGTCTAGTTAACTACACCAAGTTTACCCACTTCTAGTTATGTCAAACCATTTCTCAGTTTTCTTTATGAGAGTTTAGCGAATTTTTTTTGTCCCTGTATTGTGGTATAGGATCCCCCAGACAGTGATTCAAGGCACTTGATATCTTGCTCTAAACTGTCCTCAACAGAGAGGCTCTTTACTTCTGTTATTTATATACGGAGCCTAAAAGACTACCTTCCTGAGGATGCACTCACTATTAGGCACTGTAAACCTCCATCTTTGTTCGTCAGAACAAAGAGAGAAAGAGAGAAAGAGAGAAAGAGAGAAAGAGAAAGAAAGAGAGAAAGAGAGAAAGAAAGAGAGAAAGAGAGAAAGAGAGAAAGAAAGAGAGAAAGAGAGAAAGAGAGAAAGAGAGGAAGGAAGGAAGGAAGGAAGGAAGGAAGGAAAGAAGGAAGGAAGGAAGGAAGGAAGGAAGGAAGGAA